>JANAVB010019414.1:0-34289 GCA_029216955.1 Iris pallida
ATCCTTTACAACAACTCTATTTTGAGGGTATGGGAGGTCATTTAGCTTCCAAAAAATTCTATAAATTGGTCATGAAACTTTTATTTCAAACACAAACAATTCCATCCTTCTCACAAGAAAAATATCCAAATCACAAGAAGATTTCAAGAAAGTTGTGCTCTAAGTTCCGGCGATCTACGACTTCCCGATCAAGCAATTTCGGCGATCTATGACTTCCTCTTTCTAATTGTTTTTTTATTTACATTTACGAAATAGTTTTCCTTCCTCCATCTCTCTAGTTTTTTGCAAAAAAACTAATTTCTTATTTTTTTTCCGGTATCCTCCTCCATCTTTATAATCCTTTATATATTTGATTTGTCTTTTTAAAATGACCGGACAATGTTCAAACCAGGCTAATGATGCTTTTGAAATTTACAATTCTTTTTTTGAGGAAAATCCTATTCCTGAGGATTTAGTTGGTTTCCCTCCTAAAGTTGGTAGCAATGTACCAAATGTTGTAAATAGAAAACAAAAAGCAAAAGTTTGGAAATTTTTTATTCTTCTTAATGAAACTAAACATGATGGCTCACTTGTTTTAGATCAAAAAGGTAAAGCAGTTCCGTACGGGACCCAATGCAAGAAATGTTCCCGTATATACAAATGGAAGAGGGGAGGTGGCACGGGCACACTCTCAAGATACTACGATACTTGCTACGGTCCAAGCTCAATTCCGGCGACCCAAACTCATATAAGTTTTGGAGGCACTGCGGCTTCTTCGGTGGGTACGTTTTCCTATTCAGCTGCCCGTCATAAAACTGAATTTACTAAATATATTATTGTTGATGAACTTCTATTTACTTCGGATGAAAGTGAATCTTTATATGATTATGCCACAATTGCTTTAAATTCATATTTTAATAAAGTACTAGAGGCGCTGCTAGAAAAGAGGCTATTAGACTCTTTAAAGAAATGAGACTTGCTTTAAAAGAAACATTTTTGCATGCTAATAAACTAGCTATTACTTCTGATGTGTGGACAAGTAAACAAAACAATGCTTATATTTGTATCTCGGCACACTATATAGATTCATTATGGATGTTGTAAAAGCGCATCGTCTGTTTAAAAACTTTAGAATTTCCACACACGGGCTCCGCAATTGCTACTTGTATTTCAAAACACTTGCGTGACTTTGATATTCGCAACAAGATTCAATCTGTATCTTTTGATAATGCTAGTAATAATACTGCTGCTATAAATTTATTGTCTTTACTATTTCAACCTATTTTGAAAGGTAGATTATTGCATATTAGGTGTGCTTGTCATATTATTAACTTAGTTGTAAAGAATGTCTTGAATTTTTTAGTACACAATTAGAAACTCTCAGAAATTGTTTACACAGCTTGAACACGTCTCCAAGTAGACAACAAGCTTTTAAGAACACATGTACACATTTTAGTATTCGCTTTAGAAGATTTGTTAAGGATGTTCCACATAGATGGAATTCGACATATTTAATGTTGAAATCCGCACTTTCGTTTAAGGATGATATTACATATTTTTGTAACATGGATCATAATTTTGAATATCCAGTAACTGAAGATGATAGGATAGTTGCTACTTTATATGTAAATTTTTGGAAATTTTTTACAAGGCTACATGCACTCTTTCTGGTGTATATTATCCTACTTCTTGTTTAGCTTTACGAGAACTTTTTAACATGTCTTGCCTGTTTTCTAAATATAAAAATGTTCCAAATTTTGACTATGTTGTCAAGAGAATGAAAGCTAAATTTACTAAATATTGGGGTGATGTACCTCTTTTATACTGTTTGTCTGCCATTTTTGATCCTACCATCAAATTAGATGGTGTAGAAGTTTTGTTAGATGGCTATGCACATAACATGGAACTTAATCTCATGGATTTAAAATTAGAAGTAAAGGTAGTTTTAGAAAGATTAGTACTACTTTATGAAAATAATGTTGTACCGACCCGACCCACTCAAGTTGGTACAAGTAGTAGCTCTGGAGTAGAGGACCATGCCCTTCATTTATTAAGAAGGAAGAAACAAAGACAATCTTTCCAACCCACTCAAGAGTTATTTTTGTATTTAAGTTCTTATGAAGAAGAAGAGGAATCTTCAAATCACTTCACCATTTTAGAATGGTGAAAAAAACATGACAAAAGATTTTCTATACTTTCTATAATTGTACGTGATCTACTAATGGTGCCGGTGTCGACGGTAGCATCGGAGTCTTGTTTTAGTGCAGGATCAAGGATGTTGAGCCTAAAGAGGAGCCGGTTGAAGCCGGATATCTTGGAAGCTTGTGTTTGCGTTCAAGATTGGATTTTAGCAGAAAAAAGAACCCAAACAAGAGGGATGAAGCTTATGACATCAATGAGCTGGACCTCGGATCGCTTGGATTGGGTGAAGCTTCTGCAACCGAGGAGGAGGAGCAAGAAGAATGACTCAAGTCTAAGGTATGACCCTCTAAAAAAATTATTCAAACTTTCAAACTTCAAACTTTCAAACTTTCAAACTTCAAAAAAAACTTTAAAAACTTTAAACTTTAAAAAAAATTAAAAACTTTAAAAACTTTTAAACTTTAAAAACTTTTAAACTTTAAAAATTAAAAAAACTTTATTAAAAACTTCAAAAACTTTAAAACTTTAAACTTATAACTTAAAAATACTTTAAAAGTACTTTAAACTTTAAACTTTAAACTTAACAAACTTACAAAAAATACTTTAAACATCAAAAAAAAACTTTAAAACTTTAAACTTAAAAATAAAAACTTTACAACTTTAAAACTTAAAATTTAACTTTAAAACTTTCAAACTTAACATATAACTTTAAAAGTACAACTTTAAAAAAAACTGAAAACTTTTAAAAAATACAAAAACTTAATAACAAATTTTTTTAACTCTGCCTATGACAAGCAAAGCTTGTCTTGCCGGTCCCAAGCCCGGATAAAAGAGCAGAAAAAATAATAAAAAATTAATTAAAAATAAAATTAAAAAGATTAAAATAAAAAACTAAAAGAATATAAAAGTTAAAAGAAAATGTGAAAATCAAAAAAAAAAAATGAAAAAACCAACTTAAACCGGACTGGCCCAAACCCGGCCCGCCCAAGCCCGTCCACGACCCGGATCGGACCAGCCCAGCCCTATCCAGCCCGGGTCACTGGGCCGGGCTGGATCTTCTGAAGTTAAACTGGGCCGGGCCAGGCCCGGCCCGCTAGGTGAACCGGTCCGGACTGGGCCCGGACCAAGCCCGGGCGGACCGGCTTTTCGTAAGCGCGGGCCGGTCCGGTTCAGCCCAAATGACACCCTGAGGTGGGTGTAGGTTTTGACGTTGGAGAGAGAAAGAAACGTCGTTTCAACCAATAGTAACCAAAATTCACTCTGAAGAGTAATTTTAACTCTTTGGAAGTCACGTTTAAACATCATTTTGGAGGTTTTTTTTTCAATTTTTTTTTCCAAAGTTGCTGCAACCAAAGACTATTTTCCTCCCTTTACCATTTGCATCCTAAAAACACTGGTTAAATTTACTAAGAAAACAAACCCTATAACTCTTTCCAAGATCCACTTTTGAAATACAATTAAACTGTTCACAGATCCTTCATAGCTAGCCATTTTTTTTTAACTATTCACACATCCTTCCCATTTTCTTTTTCTTATTTAAACTAGAGAATATACCACAGCCGGAGGTAGCAACGCACTGAAGGTAGGCGTCCGGTCGAGCACTAGTGATGCATCAAGAAGAGAGGGAAGGTGGTTTTATAGAGATGAGAAAATTAAAGAGGACTCGTTCTTCGAATTGCATTAGAAGTAGGTTATATTTATATGTACGAGGAATGACTCTGAATCTCGTTAGAATTAGTTTAACAAAATACTGTAGATTAGCGACGTTATTAGCGACGCAAGAAGCAAATGTCACTAAATTATATAAATTTAGTGACTCCATTAATAAATGTTACATGTGGCTGGTTACGACGAATAGCGGCTATTGTTAGTGTTACTAAAACAGACGCTGCTAGGAGTCGCGAACGTCCTAAGTTTTTCAAAATATTGACGTTTAGCGACATGTTAGTTTTAACGTCGCTAATATTTTAATACCGGCAATGTTTAGCGACATCTATAGTCGAAGTCACTAATATTTTTATATACCTGATCAGAATTCTTTTTCCCCTATTCTTTTTGTCTACCCAAATTGAAATTTCTATCCAAACTGAAATTTTCCCCCTCCCCTACTGTTGCTCCCCGTCCTCCGGCCACCGCTCCGGCTACTAGGAGGATTCTGGATTACCGGGGTACAATTTTCGATGAAAAACTGAGAAAATGAAACAATTATAAAAATAACGTTTCAACACAACACTTCAAAGAAGGTGCACAACAGAGATCCTAGGAGGATTCTGGATTACGATAATCTAAAAAGATTTCGTAACAGTAGCAAACGACAGTAGCACTTCTAAACAGAAGGTACGAATCGAAATGCTAACAGCAGCAGCGATGACAGCCGAAAGATGGAAGATGGCCCGCTGGAGTGAATGATCACCGCTGCTCAAATCTTAATTCGTCCCACACGAATAGCTTTCAGGAACCAGCAAGTTCGTCGGAGAATGTCACTCCCGTTTCCCGTTATACGTATTTTCCTTATACGTGTACGGATTTCTGACATTGTCAGGTGGATCGTAGTTATACTTGTCTTGCTTAGCCTAGTCTTGGTTTAATCTTGCCTTGGTTTATTTGGTTTGGTTCAACATGACTTGGCTTGGCTTGGTTTGGTTTGAGATAAGAAGAGGTTGATATATAAGTCAACTACACTCTCTCTCCTCCATAACTTTTATTTACTTCTTCATCTTCTTCATTTACTCCTCCCACCTACACCCAAGCCCTAGGCAAGTGCAACTTGCTTCATAATGGATCTTCCATTTTATTTTTCCATTCTCTTCTCCACTTGATTCTCAGCCTCTTTAGAGCTTGGCATTTTCGGTTTTGATGGCTAGATTTTTGTAGATCTAAGTTTTGATCTTTTCTTGTTTTTCTTGGTTTTGATCTGTTAAAGCTTGGTATTTCCTAAAAATCGGTCGTCCCAGGCTGTAGGAAATCTCGTTCTATGTAGTTTAGACCCTTAGAAGTCCCAATTCGGACTTGTTTTGAGCAAGTTATGGCATGATTTCGGGTTCCATGGTTCACGAAGTTTTCGGGTTCCATGGTTCATGATTTACTCTTCTTCCTTATTGTTCATGATTTCGGGTTCCATGGTTCATGAAGTTTTCGGGTTCCATGGTTCATGATTTACTCTTCGGGTGAAGGATTACAACCCCGATCATTGTTTGGTTTACGGGTTGTAACATGCTTGTTCATGATTTACTCTTCTTCCTTATTGTTCCCCATGTCGTTTCTTCATCGACATTGTTTTTGGTCTTACCAATCAGCTAGGCGGAGCACCTCCAGTGGACCAGCAACAACCTGGAGACCAAGACCAGCACTCTGGAGCGGCCTCCCGAGTCATGCATTTCGGGGATCCAGAGCCGGCCCCCAGTTCAACCAGTCCAGCCTGTAGAGCCTGATAATGAAACCCTGGTGGGTCTCATCAGGGAATTACTTGTATCTCAAGATCATCGGGGTGATGCCCTACACCAGACAGTACAAATGCCATGGACAGAATTGGTTACCAAGGGATCAAAACGGTCAACAGCTTCAAGCGTCTGAACCCTCCTTTCTTTGATGGCAGTGAAGATGCTATTGCTGCTGATGCATGGCTTCAAGACAGAGAGGTTATCCTGGAAGCAGCTGGGATTTCTGAGGGTGAGAAGGTGGCCGTCGTGCGCCTATAGTTGTTGAACTTTGCCCGCAGCCGGTGGGCGATGCAAGCAGTTGGATTGGCGATGCCTGTCTTATGGGCGGTATTCAGCAACAAGTTCCAGACGAAGTACTTTGATTCAGTAGCTCGGTATAATCTACAGACCAGATTCATCAATCTCAAGTAGATGGGAAGGACGGTCGATGGATATGCGGCCAAGATTTCTAGGCTTAGTCGATTTGCTCCTACCTTGGTGGCGACTGAATTGGATCGAGCACAGCGATTCTAGCAGGGGCTCCACCTAGAGATCATTCTAGCAATGGAACAGTCTGAGCACCAGACATTTGAGGCTGTCTTGCGAGCAGCGAAGAGGCATGAGTATACCTCCCAGAGGATAATAGATCGAACTGGAGGACGTAAGAGGTCTTATGGACAGTTGTCCCAGTCATCAACACCAGCTCCGACAGCTAGGACTTTGACCATTAGAGCTCCTAGGAGGGCGACCACGATTTCGTCGGTTCAGCACTCAACGCCGGCGTATCCTCAGCAGAAGCAGAAGCAGTCTTCCGTAATGGGTTGATCTCATTGTGGGAAGCCATGGCATGTAGTATCAGAGTGTTATAGAGCACAGGAATTGTGCTTGGTTTGTGGGACACCGGACCATAAGATAGGGTCCTATCCGAATAGAGCCAGTTCATCGTCATCAAACCTAACCAGTCCATCGGTTAGGGGACCAGCACTAGTACAGCAGCAGTACCAGCCTCCAAGGACGTTACCGCCTCAGGCTCAAGCTTTACAGTAGCAGAGGCCGCAACAGTATGCTCAGGCCCAAGCTCAAATTTAGAACAAACAGAGAGGTCACCAGCAGAGGGGACCAGAACCGAGAGGACAAGGTCAAGCTATCGCTCTGACCGTAGCAGAAGAATTGGCATCAGGTGAGGTGGTGGCAGGTACCATTCTCGTCAACTCTTTTCCAGCATCAGTATTATTTGATTCGGGTGCATCGCATTTATTTATGTCTACACGATTCGCTACACGGATAGGACTGGAGCCCGAGTCATTGTCAGTAACGCTCAATATACTTACTGGTAATGGTCATGTAGGAGTAGATAGAGTATTTTTCTCGTATCGAATCGTAGTTAGCGGTAGAGAGTTTTTTGCTAGATTGAAAGAATTTTCGATGGCCGACTATGATGTGGTCCTATGAATGGATTGGTTGAAGGATCAATACGCAAGAATAGACTGCTATATTGGCAGGATTATTTTTGGTATTCCAAGCGAACCAGAGTTTTCATTTTCCAGAGGTGAGATAGAACATTCTCCTCCAGTCTTACAGATGGCAGTAGCAGAGGCAGTTCAGTTTTCCAGAGTCGTTGAAGAGTTTTCTGATATGTTTCCCGAAAAGCTTCCAGGTATGCCCCCGAAGAGAAAGATAGAGTTCACTATCGACTTGATTCCAGGGACGGCACCAGTGTCAGAGAGAGTCTACAGAATGGCACCATTAGAGTTGAAGATCATGTACAAGATGATTGAAGAACTCAGAACTAAGGGATTCATTCTTGCTAGTGGATCGCCTTGGGGAGCTCCGATGCTTCTTATGAAAAAGAAGGATGGTACGTCAAGATTATGTATTGATTATCAAACCTTGAACTCTGTAACAATCAAGAACAGATATCCCCTACCAAGGATAGATGATTTATTTGATCAACTCAGTAGGGCAGCAGTATTTTCGAAGATTGACTTGCGGTCGGGGTACCATCAGATCAGAGTTAGAGAGCAAAACATCCCGAAGACAGCATTCAGAACTAGATATGGACATTGGGAGTTCCTTGTTATGCCATTTGGAGCGACCAATGCGCCAACCGTATTCATGGACCTCATGAATCATATCTTCATACCCTATTTAGACCAGTTCGTGATAGTGTTCATAGACGACATCTTAGTCTATAGCAAGAATGAAGCAGAGCATGAGCAACATCTCCGAATAGTCCTATAGATTCTCAGAGAGCACTAGTTGTACACGAAGTTCTTTAAGTACAAATTTTGGCTTGATCCCATTTCGTACTTAGATCACATCATCACCTAGGTAGAGTGGAAGTGGACCCCCAAAAGATAGTTGCCATAGAGACATGGCCAGTTTCCAGCACCGTTGCAGAAGTTCGCAGTTTCCTAGGATTGTTCGGCTATTATCGACGATTTGTGTCAGGCTTTGCTCGGATTTCGGCACCATTGATGTAGTTGACCCGCAAGGATGTGCAGTTTGCTTGGACAGTAGAGTGTTAGAGTTCATTCGAGAAGTTGAAGCGAAGATTGATGACGGCTCCCATTCTCACGCTTCGAGATGGGATTGGAGGATTTTCAGTTTATTGTGATGCGTCTTGTAGTGGATTGGGATGTGTCTTAATGCAGCATGGTGAAGTAGTAGCTTATGCGTCATGTCAGCTTCGTGATCATGAAAGAAATTATCCAACCCATGACTTAGATTTAGCAGCAGTAGTTTTCGCAATTAAGCTTTGGAGGCATTATTTATATAGAGATCGGGTGGACATTTTCACCGACCACAAGAGTCTTAAGTATGTATTTACTCAGAAGGATCTTAACATGCGTCAGAGGAGATGGCTAGAGCTACTTGTGGATTACGACATCAACTTACAGTATCATCCTGGGAAGGCCAACGTAGTTGCAGATGGGTTGAGTAGAAGAGCAGGAGCTTATTTTCTAACAACACAGCCAGAGTTATTAGCAGATCTTCAGAAGATGGGAATAGAAGTAGTTCTTCCTACCAATGTGGCATTGATGTCCAGTATGCAAGTTCAGTCCAGCATAGTTGAGAGGATCAAGATGGCACAATCAACAGATTCTAAGCTTCAGTGGCTTAGGGCAAAATATGAAGCAGGAAGGAGAGCAGAGTTATGTATTCACGAAGATGGTACACTTTGACATGGAAGGCATCTTTGTGTACTTAGTGGTGATATCAGGCAAGAGATCATGACAGAAGCTCACAGTTTTCAGTATTCAATTCATCCCGGTGGCACGAAGATGTACCGAGACATCCGTCAGCATTTCTGGTGGAATGGCATGAAGAGGGAGATAGCCCGATTTGTCTTTCATTGTTTAGTTTGCCAATAAGTTAAGGCTGAACATCATAGACCAGCTGGACTTCTTCAACCTTTACCGATCCCAGAATAGAAATGGGAGCACATTACCATGGATTTTGTAACTGGATTACCTAAATCTCCAGCTGGAAGAGATGCTATCTAGGTTATAGTTGACCGGCTCACAAACGTAGCTCATTTTATCCTTTTCAGAATTGGCCAGTCAACGGATCAGCTTACAGAGATGTACCTCAGGCAGATAGTCAGATTGCATGGAGTGCCAGTTAGTATCATATCAGATAAAGATTCAAGATTCACATCGCACTTTTGGCGGAGTCTTCAAGAGATCTTGGGGACTCGTCTCAAGTTCAGTTCAACTTATCATCTGCAGACAGATGGTCAGTCAGAATGTACTATCCAGACTCTTGAAGATATGTTGCGGTCATGTACACTCGACTTCGGTGGTTCGTGGGAAGATCACCTGCACTTGGTAGAGTTCTCCTATAATAACAGTTTCCAGACAAGTATCCAGATGGCACCCTTTGAGGCCCTGTATGGCAGAAAGTGCAGATCACCTTTAGCCTGGGACGATGTAGGCGAAAGACAGATGCTTGATCCAGAAATGGTTACTCGGACTATCGAGGTGGTCAGACAAGTTAGGGATCATCTTCGAGTTGTACAAGATCGCCAGTATCATTGGACCGATTCTCATCGGCGTCCTCTTGAGTTCTCTATCGGCGACCACGTATTCCTTAGGATCTCGTCTACCCGTGGCGTCATTCGATTCAGCGTATGGAAAACGCTTAGTCCTAGGTATATAGGGCCGTTTGATATTCTCGAACGAGTAGGCGATGTGTCCTATCGTCTCGCTCTTCCGCCATCGTTACGTGAGGTACATGACATATTTCATGTATCTCAATTACGATGGTATATCCTAGATCCGAGCCATATCTTTGATCATTCAGAATTGGTTGTTGGTACCAACCATTCGTATGAGGAAGGGCCCGTATCCATATTGGACCGAAGAGAGAAGGCACTCAAGAACAAGACTGTTAAGTTAGTCCCCGTTGCTTGGGGTCATCACACTTTGGGTGAGTCAACTTGAAAATGTGAGGATGATATCCGATCACGATATCCACACCTGTTTGACTCATGAGGTATAATGTCTTCCTTATGCCTTATGCTCTTAACTCCTTACTTGCATGAATGATTGCTTGATTAATTGCTAGTCATAGATTGCCTGTGGTTAGTGTAGCTTGCCCCGACATCTCTAGCCTCTTGATTAAATTCCGAGGATGGAATTCTTTTAAGGTGGATAGAGTTGTCACTCCCATTTCTCGTTATACGTATTTTTTCTTATACGTGTACGAATTTCTGACATTGTCAGGTGGATCGTAGTTAGACTTGTCTTGCTTAGCCTAGTCTTGGTTTAATTTTGCCTTGGTTTATTTGGTTTGGTTCAACATGACTTGGCTTGGCTTGGTTCTGTTTGAGATGAGAAGGGGTTGATATATAAGTCAACTATACTATATCTCCTCCATAACTTTCATTTACTTCTTCATCTTCTTCATTTACTCCTCCCACCTACACCCAAGCCCTAGGCAAGTGCAACTTGCTTCATGATGGATCTCCTATTTTATTTTTCTATTCTCTTCTCCACTTGATTCTCAGCCTCTTTAGAGCTTGGCATTTTCGGTTATGATGAATGGATTTTTATAAATCTAAGTTTTGATCTTTTCTTGTTTTTCTTAGTTTTGATCTGTTAAATCTTGGTATTTCCTAAAACTAGTCATCCCAGGCTGTAGGAAATCTTGTTCTATGTAGTTTAGACCCTTGGAAGTCCCAATTTGGACTTATTTTGAGCAAGTTAAGGCATTTTGAAGTTTTCGGGTTCCATGGGTTCTTCTTTGCTATTTTGGGGAAGGAGAACAGTGCCAGGCGCAACCTGTCCCGCGCTCACTTCTTAGTGCGGTACAACCTGCCCCGCGAGTGCTTCTTAGCGCAGCATAACCTAACCCAGCACGCGCGTCTTAGCGCGGCGCACCCTGACCCAGCGCGCGCTTCTTAGCACGGCGCAACCTGAGTCAGGCGCAACCCGACCTCGTGCAGTCCAGTCTGGCACAATCTAGCCCAGCGCTCCCTTGGGCCCTGGCACAACCTGACCTGGTGCACCCCAGTCTGGCGCAACCTACCCTCGCGTAGCCTAGTGCCTGGCGTAACCTGACATGGCCTGACTTGTTCTGGCGCAATCCAGCCTGTCTTGAACCGACTTGCCTTGGCGCAACTTGACCTGACCTGGCGCACCCCGGTGCCTAGGCGCAACCTAATGTTTGGGCGCAACCTGTAGCCTTGGCATCCCCTAGTGCCTGGCGCAACTTGGCTAATGCCACTTGTTGGCCATGGTACCCATTGCCCTTTACATGATCTGTCATTAATTATTTGTTCTATGTTAATCGCTTATCCTTGGTATTTGACCTATCGTGTGACGACCCGATTCGATAACTTGTTGAGCATAGCATGACTTGCCAGTATTGATATTGGCATGAAAATAACATAAAAATCTGGATAGTGGCCCGTCGAGGCGCACTCTTGACAAGCACTCTTGACATGATAAGTAACTTGATAAGACATGTACAATCTTGATAGTGGCCCATCGAGGCGCACTCCTGACAAGTAATCTTGACAAGTAACAAGTAACCTAGCATGACGTGATAATCGTGAACGTTGTTGCGACAGCTACTCTGACTTGCTAAGTAACTCTTGTCTTGACACCGTGGTTAATTTTCTTGATTGTGCTTGTATAAGCTACATGTCTCGTCTTGCATCATGTCTAGGATATAAATTCCTGATTTTCCACGGTCAGGGATTTATACTGAATCTGACTAAGTTAATGACTAGATTGATCAAGTAGTTCATATAGAGAGATGTTTCCAGTTACAGACGATCCCGTTATCTCGGCCACACCTGAGGGACTTGTAGCCTGCCGCCGAGTAGGGCACATTTCCAGTCCACTGTCATATGGGACACTTCATAAAACAAGTTCTATGCATATTGTCATGTGTTGCACTCTAAGCCACCTAATAATTCTTGATAACTCTTAAATGAACCTCGTCTGGATAACCTGGATAGCTGCAGAGCTTGTGACTGCGGAAACATCTCATTGCATCTTGCTAGTAACTAGGCTTGTGATAACCTAGTTAGTTAAAATATCAAGCCATACTCTTTGCTTGGCCATGATTGATGGATGTAATCTAGTCTAGTCTTGTCTAAGCAATGTCAGTCTATAATTATTTCAGCACATGCTTGTTCATGCTTTACTCTTGTATATAATTGGTTGGAGAGTAAGCTCTGTTCAGGTGAAGGGTTACAACCCCGGTCCTTGTTTGGTTTACGGGTTGTAACTTGGCTACCTAAATGGTCCCTTAGCCGTCTTATCGTTTATCATCTTGTTTTTCTCTAACTCATGTCTTTTATTACCATTTATGTTCCCATGTGCTAATATACTGGTTTTAGTTCTTAAGTGAAGCCTCCCTTGTGGCACTTGCTCTTCTGGGGTCTGATCCAGCTGGTTTTGTATGGCCAAATTTTAGAGTAGGACTCGAGGATCCTCCAGCCTTCCAGCCAGATGGGGACCACTAGGTGCAACCCTGGCAACGAGTGGATTTTATTTTGCTCTCCCACTCTAATTATAAAATTATTCTTTTGAGGCGTTTAGCCTCCGAGAAAGTGTTAGCTCGTTTGCAACTTTACTTACTGTCTGCCTACGTGCTGTAACATGATTGACAAATCCTAGGGTTGATTATGTATGACTGAAACTCTTGTTAGTCTTCACATTTTGTACGACTAGCTTCATGATCATCTGAATATGTAATGTTTGGGATGCCTTACTTTGTATGTATGATGATCTACCATCTTGTTACAATTACTAACTTGCTTGAGATTGAGACACTAGGCTTGTTCTTGACCCAAAGAGACTGATGGCTTGTAGTGAACTCTCATGCATCTAGACAGTCGTGACCGTATTGCAAGGTGGGATTCACTTCAATGTACGTAGCTGGCTGTGTCTATCCCCTGCTCTCCAGTATTCTGGTTCTGGGGCGTGACTGAGAACTCTGGAACATTCTGCTCTTCTGACTCCTCGGATGGCAGCGGACTCCTACGGCGCTAAGTGACGCTGGTGCAACGCTACTCTTCTCTCTCAAAATTTGTGAGAATTCGTAAGAAATTCTAAACCCTGTACTTTTGTCAAAAAACACTTACGTACTCTATGTTCTATTACTTGTTCTTCTACTGTGAGAGAGAAGAGAGCCTTATATAAGGCCGTACAGTAACTGCCCAGTTAGCAGAACATTCGGGACGTGGAAAAAACTGTCCCGAATGTGTTGTAACCGTTTAAATCGTGTGTAGACACGATCTGAGTCAACTTGTGCACAACACGTGCAACTTGTGCCACCCGTGCAACTAGCACAGTGTGCGCACAGCACGTACAGCACCACTTGTACCACACTGCGCCACACGCACCGGACGTAACCTGTACAAGCCGTGTAATGGACATACTGCGCTACTCGCGCAATGTACGCCACTTGTGCACCGTGCTCAACCTACGCAAGCCGCACAACGCGCACACTCGCTACTCGTGCAACGTGCACCACTTGCGCACCGCACGCACCCTACACAAATCGTACCACGATCCCGAGTCCGAGTCCGAGTCCGAGTCGCTAAGCCCCTACGGGACTTAGCTCCAATGTAAATAAATTTTTCAAGAGCAAAAAACATGAATGCTTCATTGTTGATTTAGCATTTTTCATATTAGAAAAATACCCCCACATGGCATACCCATGTGCACCTTCACACCACATGTGCATCTCTAAAAGAGCATAGCTAATATATAGAGATACAACTCCTTTGGCCTAGCCGATGTGGGACTAAAATTCTAAAACAAAAGGTCAAACTCCAACAGGTCCTTGGTTCGACCTCCTAATAATAATTGATGACATTGTGTGGACATCTCATCCCTAAGACTTGCTCGCTCTGTATGGAGTGGCCTCACGATTTCTCGAGTGCCCGTCGCAGAGAGGAATGCCATATAAACAAGTCCAAGTTAACAAGTCATTTCCAGGATCAGGTGTGGAATCAGCTCAGAATAAGTATCGGTTGAAGCTAAAGAGGAGACAAAGGAATAAAGAAAATGAACGGTGTCATCTAATTCAATTTCAAGAACAAAGTCCACTACTAAACGGGATGCGGTACGATCAAGGCTTACATGCTAAAGTCCGTGTCCAAGTAATGAGTTTGACTTGAGGTCTTAAGAGAACACCCATTGATTGAATGTGCAGGATCAGAAGCTATACCATCAGAGCCGGTCCAAATTTTTTCATGGCCAGGACAAAATTTAAAATGTTGCATTTTCTTTTTAAAAAAAAATGAAACTATTATTAAAAAACAAATTAGCTTTCTACTAGGTCTTGAAGTCATGACCTTTTACATAGTAGGTATAAATGAAAACAAACTACACTAAGTAAGTTACAACGTTATATTGTATGAACACTAATACTTTAATATTTAACATATTACAACATGCTATATATATATATATATATATATATATATATATATATATATATATATATATAGTTTTTGAGGCCATTCTAGTTAATTGTTTTTGAGGTCATTCTAGTTTGTGGCCTTTAGACGGTCATTCTAGACCAGGGCTGACCCTATATACCATAAGTAGTACAATAGAGACTTTGACAAAGAATGGAGACCAACCTTATGATACAAAGGATACTTGTTATACAGGTACTAGTATATATATCCCCACTGTTGGCCGCACTGCGGTAGGCGCTCATGGGGAAGTTCTCTCATGCCCGGCCGCCGGTGGAACAGCTCCGTCGGGGGGGCAATGGGGAGCAGCGGGCTTTCGGGTCCGGTGGAGGTCGGCGTCATCGACGATCGTCACATTCTCATTCGCCCGTCTTTGGAAATCGGCTTCCTCAGGCTGCATGCTAAACCCCTCTAGTTCCTTGCCAAGTCACCGATGTAATTTTGAGGTGGTCGTCGGACTTCTCGCCTATCAGGGAATCCACCATTTCCCCGATATGGGTTTCGATGTCGGGCCTTCCTCTGCATCTCTTCGCCAAAGCTTCTTTGTTCCACCTCGCCCGCAGTTTTGGCTCGCCTCTCTTGCTTGACAAACCTACCGTCAATCGGTCACGGCCGAGTAGAGCGCGCATGCTTGTTGAGGTTGACGCGAGCCGCCCGCTGCCTTCTCAAGTGCGCCTTACTTTACCATGTGACAGGAGCCGTTGGCAGGTGCAGGAATTTGAGTCGGTGCCGCTGTATTGCTCCGTTTACTGGCGCCAGGGTCACAACAGCTCGTCTTGCAATTCCACGTCTGATGCCAACCCACCGCCACCCTCCGCTGTGGAGGAGATGAATGGGGTCTCTCCGGACCCAGGAAGGCTATCGCTAGTGGTTTTCTCCCAGCGAATGCACATAACCATGTCATAAGAGCGAGCTTCCCGAGGCCTCTGTTTTGGAGGCTACAGAGGCGGCCGATAACTAGAGTTCTTCTCCTAACCACTCCATTCATCCTCCCTCGGTTAATGCTGCTACATTTGGGTCTAGCAGACCATCGGTGACGAGCTATTCGTCGGGCCCTAACAGCCCAGGATAGCGAGTGGCGCAGCCCATTGCTAACTCGGGCAGCCATCACTCCATCGCCAAATAAAACACTTCAGTGCCAGTGAGCGGCACTCACATTGTGTTAGCTGATGCTCAGCTTGTGAGCAAAAGTGCAACTCCCACCTTTAGTCCTACATCGGTTGGGCAAGGGGAAATAAGTGTGTATATATTACTACTCCCTTTTTTGCTTCATTAAATGTTGTGTGTGGGAGCTCCATGGGCCACACACGTGATATAAAACCCCTAAATTTTTACTATATTTTTATCGATTTTTGGTACTGATTTAAAATTTTTATTTTACGTCGCGCAGTCGTATTGTACGTCGTGCACGGAATTTTTTTTTTGCTCGACGAGTGCGAATATGTGCGAGCGTACATATTTTTAGAAAAACATTTTTCTTATTTTTTATAGTTTCAAAATAATATATGTAATATTTAATTTAGCTACCAAAATTTCTTAAATTTATGATATTATTTATGAAAAGCATTTTATTTAGAATAAATAATATTATTCGTGCATACATATAGTTCATAAATATTTTGCTAGTTTATTTTAAGTAAAAACTTAATTTTCGAGATTATTAATATTAATATTTTTATTATTCAAAAAGATATTTAAAAATATTTATTATTTTCGAAATTATTATTATTGGTATTTTGAAAAATATATTTGGAAGTTATTGTGGCCATTTAAATCTTGATTTGATTTTTGAATTTATTTAAATAGTTAAATATTTGAAAATTTGATTTATCCCATTGATTTTAAACCAAGAATTTAATTAAATTTAAATTTGATTTATATTTGGATATTGGATTTAAATTAATTTAAATTAAATTACGAATATCTATTTTGGGTTTAAACAAAGCCTAAACTTTATCTTATTGAGAATTCACATATCCTATAAATAGGCAGGTACTCCTCCAATATTTTCTCCACAAATTTTCTCCAAATTCTCCACAAAATCAACCGTGAGTGCACCGTGTCCGTGTCCCCCTTCCCTTCCACTATTTTTATTTCTATTACAATTACATTTTTACCTTCTTCGTGTCCACATGTCGGACACGATCTCGACACAGCAACCCAGCCCGTGTCGGACACCCCGACACAATCCAAACCCTAATTTTCGATCCCCAAATTTTCTAACCCTAACCTAGCTCTAACTTTTCATCATTTGACTCCGTCCTGCCACCAAGTTCAACACCACCATCGCCAACAACTTAGCCGTCCACCTTCTCACTCGATTCCGTCCAAGTCAGCCTACAGCCGCCCAACCAACGGCGACCGATCCCAAGCCCGCCGTTCCGACAGTAGGTCAGCAAAATCCGACACCACCGTACTTCCCATCCCCAACTCCTCCATCATCACCCCACACCACAGAAGACCGCCGCCTTCTCCCGACGCCACGGTAACCCCCCGACCACGACAAACCAGCCACCACACAAAGAAAAAGAAACTCCCAAATTACCTCCCCGTGCTTCCCTGTCGGCCGCGGCAGTCGCACGACCTCGGACCGATCGCTGCCCCTGTGTACACCTCTCCACTGGACAGCTGTAGCCGTGAAGCCACGAGTGCCACCCGTTCCTCTTCGAACCTCGCCGACGAACAACCACAACCGCCGTCGTGCCTTGGAGTCGCCGCCAGGGCGCGCACAGTTCTTGCGGTAGCCGTCGGCGAGTCGAACCCCCATGGCCGCTCTTTTTGTCGTCTTCCCGCCGCCTTCCCGCGCTCGCACCGGAGCACCGTCGCTACCCCCGTCGGAACCCTCGCTCTCCGCCTCCTTCCCGATTTCTTCTTCACCCCTTTCACCTCCCTTCGCAGCCCAGTGCTTCCCTCGCCGAGTCTACCGCCCGAGCGCCAGTCGACGAACGCCACCTGAGCCTCCCCTCCGTCGATTTCCCTCTCCGCCTCCTTCTCCGCTGCCCTCCGCCGAGATCGTACCGCCACCATCTCCCCGTTCCTCCGCCCTCGACCTCAGCCTCCGCCGAGACCACCCACCTCAACGCCGAGACCCTCTCGACCCAAGGCGCACCGCCGGTACCCCGACTTTCCCCTTTCCTCAAACCCCGGCCACCGGTGCCCTAGCCGCCGCGCGTGCCCCGACCTCCACCGCTCTCTCCGCCACCTACCCCAGCGCCGCAAGCCCAAGCCCATCTCGCGCAGCCGCCCCCTCCACCGGCGCCACCGCCGGCGCTCGACTCCGAGCCTTCCGACCACTCGTTCGCCTCTCTCTCTCTCTCTCTCCCTCTAACTTCTCTCTCTCCCCCTCTCTAAAGGTTTGGTTTTTGCTGGTCGGAGAACCAGTACATTTTATTATATTTCTTATTATTTTATTTTTTCAGTTAACTATAATTATTATTATTATTATTATTATTATTATTATTATTATTATTATTATTATTATTATTATTATGTTACTACAGATTTTCATTCATACTAATCTATTTTTATCATTAATATTTATTATTATTATTATTATTATTATTATTATTATTATTATTATTATTATTATTATTATTATATTTAGTATTTTATAGTGAATATCTGTAATTTAAATATTTAGATATATTTTATTGAGGTGTATTTTTGGACAACAGTCTATATGTAAGTATGTGCACTTTACGACAACTATATATTAGTATTATACCTTATTAATATTATTATTATTGACAATATTCTAGTCGTTATATTTTTATGGTTATTTGTAAACAAATTTATTAGTATTTTCATAGTAGTTTAAATATATGGTACTAGGCTTGCCCTATATTATTTTAGAAACTTGATTTCGAAGACTGTTGTTACAACCTTAATAATTATTTTTGTATACTAAAAAGTATTTGGATAAAAGTAGGTTACCCTAAAATATGGGATTTCTATGATATTTAATAAAGTTATAATAATATCGTATATTTATCTAAAAGTATTTTTACTATTAAAAATATAGCTTTCTACCAATTCTATTTTCGACGAACTTAGAGTCTTTTTGCCAAATGATTTCCTATTGACTTTTAGTATTTTTCTTTCAATAATTTAGACTGAAACTAGTTTCGAATATTATAAATAGTTTTTTTTAAATTATATATATATTATTATTCTAAATTTCTTCGATTATCTTCCTGTCCGTGCCACCACCCGAGGTCACCATGTACAGTTGTTGCACCGAAGTCACGGTTCATGCCACATTGATCATCGCAGCACACCAGGCGTCCTACCAGGCAAGACACCTTGCCTTCAATGTTTAATTTCTTGCTCAATATTATGCATGTTTTTACTTATTCTAGAAAATATAAATTGTACTTACAAATTATTATATTTTAGTTGCATATGGCTTAGAGTTAAGGGACCACCTTTGTTTGTGTCGCATTAATTGGCCCGACACTTGTGTATCACGAGTCACGAGTCTCATATAGATCTCGGACGTACGTATCGACTGGCCATCGGTGCGCACATGCCGTGCGATAGGCAATAACTGCTAAATAGTTATGGTTGTCCAGAAGACTTAGCGACTTAGCAGTTATTAGGAAATATCGTGATGTGGATTCAGCACGAGTAGTGCATGGGAAGGGTGAAGACAGTTATTAGGCGCAGAGGCTTTCACTTATTTACTTTTCTCTAGATGCCCTTAGTGACTCAGTCGAGTGCTAATGGGCCGTGCATTTACTTTCCTCTAGCTGCCGTTAGTGACTCACCCAAGAGCTAGTGGTCGTGCATTTATTTTTCTCTAGACGCCCTTTAGTTCTCGCTCGAGTGCTACTGGGCCGTGCATTTACTTTTCTCTAGACGCCACTAATGCCTTAGTTGAAACGCTAACGCGCCGTGTTTCTAGCTTCGGGAGCCCCTGTGTGGAACGTTGTCTTCAAATTGCATTTTCACCTAGAATGGTTAAGGACCTTTATTTGTTTAGTTATATATACTCTTTTGTTGAGCTTTTATTACTCAATTTATGGCATGATATTATATGTCTTGTTACGTCCCTCTGAGGACCTGGTTATCTCGCCAGGTGTGTGCTATTGTCTTTTGCAGGTGTTTTACCTCTAGCCGTGGCCATTGCTATTTCTTCGAGGATGGTTGCGCTTGGATCGTCTTCGCTTCACTCGCCAAAACCTTTCTTTTGTTATATATTTCTTTTCCTTGTTGGTAGTAGATTTGTCTCCGCCCAACATATTGTATCAAGACAATTCATAATCATTATTTGAAATCTTTTATTCATATATTTTTTGTGTGAATGAGATTAGTTTGGTTCTACTGCATTTACAGCTTATGTATCCAAACGAGTCCTATGTACTTCGTATGAATACAGCTGGCATGTCTACATTCCTAGTCCTACGTATTTCGGGACTGGGGCGTTACATATTTTTGTGGTGGCCCATGCAGGTCAAGATAAAATTGTTTGATTACTTTACGTACCAAGCAAGCCTGCGTATAGGATTAGAAGTCTAGGATCTCATCCACATGCTTGACCTCTTTCCTTGATTTTATCTACCGTTTGACTCATCAATTGCATCTTGCTTGCTTCCTTCCATCCATATTCTTATCTTCCCTTCGTGCTTGCTAGGGATTGACCCTACTAGTTAGTTGTCCCAAAACACCATTAGGTTAATTCTTTAAGTTGGGTAGAATACCTTATGAACTAGCAACCCCTTTGACCTAGTGACCTATATTAGCAAGCTTATTTAGATCCTAGAATCTAAAGGACCTAACCCGTCTAGCCAACCAAGGACTTGGACAAGAAGATTATAGGACGACTGTATGACTTAGAATCATTCAACCTTCTTTAAATCTTAATCTCTTGTGCCTATGTATTTACCATTTGATTAAATGATGCTAATGTAGCCTAGTTTTTACAAGCTTATTCTTTATCAAGTTTGTTCATGAATATGCTATTGAGCGCTCACTAGCCTATTGTCTAAATCAGAACCGGTGCATAATGGTCTGATCAACCAAGTGCACTTTGGTTCGCTTTTATCTATCGTTCTACGTGGATGAGGACATAGCTAAACTTGTCCTCTAGAATCCCATCACTACCAAAATAAGTGGTTTTAGCGACGCCCAAAAACGTCGGAAAAATAGGAAATTCCGTCGCTAATCTGTATCACCGACGTATTTACCGACGTTTAGCTTTTGTCGCCGTTTCCTTAGTCGGTGATCACGAAAACGTCGCTGAACGTCGCAACTACCGACATTCAGCGACGTACGAGTACGTCGGTGAGTTATCGACGTTTATCGTCGTTCCGTCGGTATATTAGCGACGTATACGTAGTCGCCACACGTCGGTAAAACCTGGAATAGTTACCGACGTCTAGCGTCGTTTCGTCGGTAATATAGCGACGTGAGTTTCGTCGCTAGACGTCGGTAATGGTCCTGTACATTTTTGCAGCTAGTGTCGCTAGACGTCGGTAAATACGTCGGAGAGCTGTACTCTTTTGCAGTTAGTCGTCGGTAAATGTCGGTAAAACGTCGCAAACATATATTATTTGCAGCTTGTCGTCGGTAAACGTCGGAAAACGACGTCGCTAAACGTCAGTAAGCGTCGCTAAACGTCGCTAAAGTTGTAAAAAAAATAAAAAAAAATAAAACACAGATTCTATATTACCACTCACAATTCTATAAAACACATATAGGTACACATTCAAATCCCCACTCACAATTCCAAATCACAGCGCATTGAAACCCCCACTCACAATTCCAATACAAACATCCAATCATAAGTCACAAATATCCAATCATAAGTCACAAACATCCAATACACAACTAACATCCAATACAAACATCCAATCATAAGTCACAAACATAAGATGATACAAACACAAATAAAAGTCCTAACTAGGACTACTAGTGATCTGGTGCAGGAGGGGCACCGCCGCGACGAAGGCGTAAAAACTCCTCATACTCCGCAAGTGAAATCGATACAGATGGAGCGCCAGGCTGTGACGTCGGTGGAGTCGGTGTCGAAGAAGAAGGCGGTGGAGGCGGCGGAGTCGACGACGATGAAGGCGCACCCAGAGTACCAGCATGCTCCAACGCTGTAAGTCGCTGGTTGTATGAATCCATGATAGATAACATTCTACCAGTGCTCTGGACCATCGAATCCTGCGCCTTTCTCACCGTCTCGACCATGGTCACCTGTCCTGTCTGCAACTCCGTCACCGTGCGCTCTAACCCTCCAACGGCGCGCTCTGTCCTCTCAGTCGTCTCCCTGAGGTCTATAATGCCGCGGTCGAGCGCATCCAATCGTGCTAGCAGCGCAGGATCGTCCGTAGGATGCTGAGACTGCTGCTCGATCCGTCGTAGCAGGTCGTCACGGAGAGACTCCATCATCTGGTGGACTCGGGCAGACTCCTGGGACGGCTGTGGACCATGCACACTAGCAGGAGATGTCCTAGAGGACTGGGTCGCAACTAGGGCGCCATAGGATCCCGTACCGTAGTACGTACCCCTACGGAGGCCACCAGCGGCGGTCATCCACAGCTCGTCCTCCGACGGAGCTTGAGTGGGCTGCGAGGAAGTACCGGCCTCTCCTGCATCAGGTGCACTAGCAGCCGCCCGTTCCCGCAGCCTCTTATACTCGGCCTAGAAAGTATGGATAGTACTCTATGATTTCTAATTTATAATTAATGTACTTATTTTTACTAACTTCATGAATATTTATTTGCATCATATTTACTAAGTTATATTAAAATGGACACGAAGTATTAAATTAAGATAACGTATTGTAATACTTACATAGGTCTGCTCGGCCCTCTCGTCAATAAGGACTCCGCCCTTCCGATGGGTGGCCAGGAAGACGGTCACCATGTCGGCGTTACCGACCTTCCTTACCTGTAATTAAATATATTATCTTAGTAATAATTTATCGGATTTGCATTAAAATAATATTTCTAAAAGAGAAAGACATACCAGACGACGGAAATGTTCCGTCATCGGAATCGACCCACCGCACCACTTCGAGGCATGTTGCCTAGCCGCCTTGGCCTTCTCCGACTTCTCCTTGTACTTTGGCTCCTCGAATCGAGCCTTCATCGCATTCCATTGATCAGGGGTGATCCAACCTTGGATCGGCTTTCCGGCACGATCACGATCCTTCTGATCGTTGATAGAGTCGCGGATCAGCTTGGCAGCGACGGAAGGAAACATCCCCTCGATCTGCTCGGCCCGGTGCGGCGGATAGTAAAACATATCCTAGAACAGTACGAAACCAAATATTTATTAGTTATATATAATATGCATAAATTAAATGATTCATGTTAAAAACAAATCTATTTTAACCTTGAAGCGCGTAAACCAGAAGTTCTTCCTTTCGTCTGGAGCATCAGAGTAGTTAATCCAGGGACCACCATAATTATGCCTCAGCATATCGCCTAGGCGTCTCTGTACCCCTGAAGGACGATATCTATACATACATATTATATTCATGAAAAAAGTTAATTTATGATAAAAACAGAAGAAAAATAATAATAAACCAAAATACCTACTTTGTACCGTCGGCCCAGATCTCCGTCCTCCCCTCCTCCGGAGGTGCGCACGCATCATCTTCATGATGCTGGTCGGCCGTCGGCGCATCCTCCTCGGCCATCTGCTCATCCGTCTCCATCGTCGTATCAACATCAGGAACGCTAGACGGGGGAGCCCTCTCAACAGGTCTGGAACTACTCGTCCCAGGAGATATGCCACGTGACGTCGTCCCAACCGGCCCAGCTACTGTCCGATATGGAGGAGTAATCGGCGACGAGGATCCAGAGCCGGTACCAATAGGAGGTACCGAAGGCAAACTCCGTCCCCTAGCAGTACCTGTAGGAAGTACCGGATGATCCCGACCTCCTCGTGGCCCTCGCAAATGTCCGCGACGACCTGCCATACCTGATAACAGCATATGATAGTACAAGATATAATAGAGACTAGAAATATGACAGTACAACAAATAATAGAGACTAGAAATATGACAGTACAACAAATAATAGAGACTAGAAATATGACAGTACAACAAAGATAATAACCAAGGTAACATATGATGATACATTCTACAATAAACATCTAAGTCCAGATAATATCTCTCTCAATCATCTTCAGAATAATCATCTTGTTCGTCTTCCTCGACCTCATCTTCCTCTTCCTCCTCATCTTCACTTTCGTCTTCACCTTCGTCGGCTTCGCCTTCCTCTTCGGATAATTCTACATCTTCTACATTATGTGTCGTGTAATGCGTAACTTCCGTGGAGTCCACATCGACAATATTGGTTACAGGAGGTAGCTCGTCCTCCTGGTAAGCTTTTTCATCAACATCAAAAGTATCTCTAGCTTTAGTCTTGCATACTGCCCACCAGTCAGACTTCGTTGCTCCCCGTCTCGGATAAGCTGTAAAATACACGAGCTGAGCCTGAGTTGCTAGGACAAACGGTTCGTAGCCTTGATATCTACGCTTGTAGTTTATATCCACAAGACCATGCTTGTCAATTTTCCAGCCTTGATTTTCAATCGGATCGAACCATTCACACTTGAACAACACGATATTTGCAGGTTCTCTGCCATAATTATATGACAACTCCACAATCTCTCGCAAGATGCCAAAGAAATCATTTCCTGGATCGACGTCTTTGTAGTTCGAAGACTTGATACACAAACAACTGTTCTTCGTGGAATCAAGATCCAGGAAGCTGTCTCTGATCGGAGCATTTGTCGACTTGAACCGAAAGCCATTGACACAATAACTTGGCCATGTTTTAACAAAAGTAATTGGTCCCTTGGCAAGAGTTCTAATTAATTCAATCTCGGGTGAAATTAGACGATCGACCTGAATATCAAAGAAGAGATAATAAGTTATTTATTGCGCAGTTGCATTAGAAGAGGCCAGTAAATATTACCGAACTGCTTACATATTCGCTCAACCAAGAAGGAAAATGACGTCTCATTTCTTGTTCTAATGCTTCGTCTGTTAGGTAGGGTCTAACCAGCCTCAACTCATCATTATATGTGCTGGAAAACAACGAAGCATTAGAACGATTAGTACAATAATATTAGCTTATACTATTACATTGAGATGACGTAAACTCATCATTCCTTACTTACCCTTCTAGCTTCTCCACTTCATCCTCGTCGCAATTGAGTAATACATACAACTGAGCAGCCCTTAGCTCTTCGTCATTCAAATATCTCTTCTTCATTTTTCCCGAAGGCTTTCCGGACGCATTGAATACTTTCAGTATTCCATCATTAAATTCTTGATATCCGTCGTCGTTTCTCGGAGCCCTCGTTCTATTCGTAGCAACATGAGGTTTGAAATAGGAGGAGCAGAAATTTGTAATCTCCTCGAGAATATAGGCTTCACAAATAGAACCCTCGACCCGAGCCTTATTTTTTACCTTTCTTTTTAGGTGATTCAAATGTCGCTCGAACGGGTACATCCATCGATATTCGACGGGTCCACCAACACGTGCCTCGTAGGAAAGATGAATCGGCAAATGCTCCATAGAGTCGAAGAATCCAGGAGGAAACACCCTCTCTAGCTTGCACAGTGTTACCGCAATGTCCTTCTCTTGCTTTTCTAGACGATCAACGAGCAATTTCTTAGAACAAAGGTCCCTGAAGAATATGCTAAGCTCCGTCAATGGATCCCAAACTGCCTGCGGTAAGAATTCCCGAAATGCAATCGGAATTAACCGCTCCATGAATACGTGACAATCATGGCTCTTCATACCTGTCAGTTTGTTCTCCTTGAGGTCGACGCATCTTCATTTCTTTATGAAGCTCAATACGACATATTTTTTCATAGTCATCTGCTTGTCACCTTCATTTGAACATGATGTTGAAGGCACGACTGAACATGGGAGCTCAGGGTCGATCTATTTAACAAATAGCCAAGATGTGGTTAATTCAAACGATAGGAGTCGCTATATTCCTTAGAATAGACTTGGAATATTCTCTAGAATATTCTTGGAATATGCCTTGTAGCCAAGTGCTAATTAGATCTAGATCTAATTACTCCTATAATTACCTCTCCTGCCCCCATTAGTGCTAATCACTACAAGTGGGGGGCCATGGGGGTGCTACTGCTGATGTAAACTGCTGCTACAACAGCTGTTCTTGCTGCTGCTGTTGCTGGAATGGGGGCAGCAGCTCACCTTCTACTCCCCATCCATCTATCCACCTATCCATCCAACTATCTATCTAATATATATCTACACATACCAATAGCTAACTAGTACGTATCCTATTTCTAACCCCAACTTGGTATCCCAAACCAAGGCTCTAAGACGGATAAATATCAGGTGTCTGAATCTGAGCCACAAAGTCCTAAATAGAGCAATACAGGTCATGATATGCAAAATACAAGAGAAATGAAGGATACAATGCAATCTATATGATTTCTAGGTCAATCTAGGTCAAAGTCAAACTTGGTCAACTCTAGTCAACTCTAACAGTCAAACTAGGTCAACCTTAGTCTAGTTTGGTCAAACAAGGTCAAACTAGTCTAGGTTAGCCTCATCTAGACTAAAGTCAACTATTGGTCAAACATAGCCTATTAGGTTCAATACCAAGGCATTCTAGGTCTTGGGCTAGTCAACTAAAGTCTAATTAGGCCTAACCAACATAGCCTTATATGTTACCCTAGAAACAATCCTAATTGGGTAAACTATATATACAAGAGCCTATATACAAGCTATAAACCAAAATCCTATAATAACTTGGACTACCAATCACATGTATTCAAAACATCATATATATATATATAATTCATACCTTACATATAAACTTATCCCTCACATTCACTCCTAACTCCATACTCCAACCTCTCAACTCTCAACCCATGACTTCAAGGCTAACTCAGCCCCAATTCAACCTCTAACCTATAACTCACATCCTCATGTAACCATAATAGCCTATATATATCCAATAACATAAGGTTTACATGAATGATCAAGGAGGAACTAAACAAATGCATTAAAAAGGCTTAAAGACTGAACAAAACTCAGATCTATCTAACAAAACCATGTGTCTGTGTGTGTACGTGTGTCTGTGTGTGTACGTGTGTCCGTGTGTGTGTTCGTGTGTGTGTCCGTGTGTGTGTGTGTCCGTGGGAGAGGAGGAGGAGGAGGGGGAGCTTAGGGTTTACCTGAGCTCGAGGAGGAGGAGCTCGACGGGAGGGGGGGTCGTCGGGGAGAGGGATTCGCCGGTGGAGAAGGGGGGAAGTCGTCGGGGAGAGGGATTCGCCGGTGGAGAAGGGGGGAAGTCGTCGGGGAGAGGAGGGGACTCGTCGGGGGGGAGGGGGGACGGTGGAGTCGTCGGGGGGGAGGGGGGAGGGATTCGCCGGAGGAGGAAATCGGGTCGAGGGGGGAAAAAAATTTTCGTTCGAAAATTTTCGTTCGACTGAACTCTCTGCCCTAATTATAAAAGAGTTAGCGACGTCCTTATTAGCCGTCGCTAAACGTCGCCAAAATGGCGACGTTAAGTAAGTTACGTCACAAAACGTCGCTATTCAGCGACGTTTTTTGTCTTCTGTCGCAGAACGTCGCTAGTCAGCGACGTTTTACGACGTTTCCTTCGTGGCGTCGCTATATTTCAATGTTTGGCGACGCCACAAGCATCCGTCGCTAATATACGTCGCTATATGAGCAGATTTTAGTAGTGCATCCAAGACTGCCTTGACAATTCCTTTGAAATTATTCGATCGTCTTTGAATTCTGTATTCGTATTTGATAACGCCTCCTTCGAACACTATATTGCTTTCGCCTTCATCTATTTTAGAAGGACGAAGGCGTTGTACTAAAACTTCCTCTAAGCCTTCAGATCGATTATGACATACCGTATTGTTTTTCTACGATCTAGATCGCGATTTCTTACGACATGATTTTGTGAAAATATTATCATCATTGGATCCCCATTGATACCCACTTGCACCCTCTCAACCCCTACTTATTTTTAATTTCGAGGACAAAATTCTTTTAAGTTGGGTAGGATACAAAACCCCTAAATTTCTACTATATTTTTATCGATTTTTGGTACTGATTTAAATTTTTTATTGTACGTCGCGTAGTCGTATTGTACGTCGTGCACGAAAATTTTATTTTATTTTTGTTTTGCTCGACGAGTGCGAATAAGTGCGAGCGTACATATTTTTAGAAAAATATTTTTCTTATTTTTTTATAGTTTCAAAATAATATATGTAATATTTAATTTAGCTATCAAAATTTCTTAAATTTATGATATTATTTATGAAAAGCCTTTTATTTAGAATAAATAATATTATTCGTGCATACATATAGTTCATAAATATTTTGCTAGTTTATTTTAAGTAAAAACGTAATTTTCGAGATTATTAATATTAATATTTTATTATTCAAAAAGATATTTAAAATATTTATTATTTTCAAAATTATTATTATTGGTATTTTGAAAATTGTATTTGGAAGTTATTGTGGCCATTTAAATCTTGATTTGATTTTTGAATTTATTTAAATAGTTAAATATTTGAAAATTTGATTTATCCCATTGATTTTAAACCAAGAATTTAATTAAATTTAAATTTGATTTGTATTTGGATATTGGATTTAAATTGACTTAAGTTAAATTACGAATATCTATTTTGGGTTTAAACAAAGCCTAAACTTTATCTTATTGGGAATTTCCACATCCTATAAATAGGCAGATACTCCTCCAATATTTTCTCCACAAATTTTCTCCAAATTTTCCACAAAATCAACCGTGAGTGCACCGTGTCCGTGTCCCCCTGCCCTTCCACTATTTTTATTTCTATTACAATTACATTTTCACCTTCTTCGTGTCCACATGTCGGACACGATCTCGACACAGCAACCCAGCCCGTGTCGGACACCCCGACACAATCCAAACCCTAATTTTCGATCCCCAAATTTTCTAACCCTAACCTAGCTCTAACTTTTCATCATTTGACCCCGTCCTGCCACCAAGTTCAACACCACCATCGCCAACAACTTAGCCGTCCACCTTCTCACCCAATTTCGGCCAAGTCAGCCTACAGCCGTCCAACCAACGGCGACCGATCCCAAGCCCACCGTTCTGACAGTAGGTCAGCAAAATCTGACACCACCGTACTTCCCAGCCCCAACTTCTCCATCATCACCCCACACCACAGAAGACCGCCGCCTTCTTCCGACACCACGGCAACCCCCCGACCACGACAAACCAGCCACCACACAAAGAAAAAGAAAAGAAAAAGAAACCCCCAAATTACCTCCCCGTGCTTCCCTGTCGGCCGTGGCAGTCGTACGACCTCGGACCGATCGTTGCCCCTGTGTACACCTCTCCACTGGGCAGCTGTAGTCGTGCAGCCACGAGTGCCACCCGTTCCTCTCCGAACCTCGCCGGCGAACAACCACGACCGCCGCCGTGCCTTGGAGTCGCCGCCAGGTCGCACACAGTACTCGCGGTAGCCGTCGGCGAGTCGAACCCCCGTGGCCGCTCTTCCCGCCGTCTTCCCGCCGCCTTCCCGTGTTCTCACCGGAGCACCGCCGCTACCCCCGTCGGAACCCTCGCTCTCCGCCTCCTTCCTGATTTCTTCTTCACCCCTTTCACCTCCCTTCGCAGCCCAGCGCTTCCCTCGCCGAGTCCACCGCCCGAGCGCCAGTCGACGAACGCCGCCTGAGCCTCCCCTCCGTCGATTTCCCTCTTCGTATCCTTCTACGCTGCCCTCCGCCGAGATCGCACCGCCACCATCTCCCCGTTCCTCCGCCCTCGAGCTCAGCCTCCGTCGAGACCACCCACCTCAACGCCGAGACCCTCTCGACCCAAGGTGCACCGCCGGAACCCCGACTTTCCCCTAACCTCAAACCCCGGCCGCCGGTGCCCTAGCCGCCGCGCGTGCCCCGACCTCCACCGCTCTCTCCTCCACCTAGCCCAGCGCTGCAAGCCCAAGCCCATCTCGCGCGGCCGCCCCCTCCACCGGCGCCACCGGCGGCGCTCGACTCCGAGCCTCTCGACCACTCGTTCGCCTCTCTCTCTCTCTCTCCCTCTAGCTTCTCTCTCTCCCCCTCTCTAAAGGTTTGGTTTTTGCTGGTCGGAGAACCAGTACATTTTATTATATTTCTTATTATTTTATTTTTCAGTTAACTATTATTATTATTATTATTATTATTATTATTATGTTACTACAGATTTTCATTCATAGTAATCTATTTTTATCATTAATATTTTTTGTTATTATTATTATTATTATTATTATTATTAGTATTATTATTATTATTATTACATTTAGTATTTTATAGTGAATGTCTGTAATTTAAATATTTAGATATATTTTATTGAGGTGTATTTTTGGACAACTGTCTGTATGTAAGTATGTGCACTTTACGACAACTATATATTAGTATTATACCTTATTAATATTAGTATTATTGACAATATTCTAGTCGTTATTTTTTTATGGTTATTTGTAAAGAAATTTATTAGTATTTTTATAGTAGGTTAAATATATTGTACTAGGCTTGCCCTATATTATTTTAGAAACTTGATTTCGAAGACTGTTGTTACAACCTTAATAATTATTTTTGTATACTAAAAGTATTTGGATAAAAGTAGGTTACCCTAAAATATAGGATTTCTAAGATATTTAATAAATTTATAACAATATCGTATATTTATCTAAAAGTATTTTTAATATTACAAATATAGCTTTCTACCAATTCTATTTTCGACGAACTTAGAGTCTTTTTGCCAAATGATTTCCTATTGACTTTTAGTATTTTTCTTTCAATAATTTAGACTGAAACTAGTTTCGAATATTATAAATAGTTTTTTTTAAATTATATATATTATTATTCTAAATTTCTTCGATTATCTTCCTGTCCGTGCCACCACCCGAGGTCACCATGTACAGTTGTTGCACCGAAGTCACGGTTCATGCCACATTGATCATCGCAGCACACCAGGCGTCCTACCAGGCAAGACACCTTGCCTTCACTGTTTAATTTCTTGCTCAATATCATACATATTTTTACTTATTCTAGAAAATATAAGTTTTACTTGCAAATTATTATATTTTAGTTGCATATGGCTTAGAGTTAAGGGACCACCTTTGTTTGTGTCGCATTCATTGGCCCGACACTTGTGTATCACGAGTCACGAGTCTCATATAGATCTCGGACGTATATATCGACTGGCCATCGGTGCGCACATGCCGTACGATAGGCAATAACTGCTAAATAGTTATGGTTGTCTAGAAGACTTAGCGACTTAGCAGTTATTAGGAAATGTCGTGATGTGGATTCAGCACGAGTAGTGTATGGGGATGGTGAAGACAGTTATTAGGCGCAGGGGCTTTCACTTATTTACTTTTCTCTAGATGCCCTTAGTGACTCAGTCGAGTGCTAATAGGCCGTGCATTTACTTTCCTCTAGCTGCCGTTAGTGACTCACCCAAGAGCTAGTGGCCGTGCATTTATTTTTCTCTAGACGCCCCTTAGTTCTCGCTCGAGTGCTAATGGGCCGTGTATTTACTTTTCTCTAGACGCCACTAGTGCCTTGGTTGAAACGCTAACGTGCCGTGTTTCTAGTTTCGGGAGCCCCTGTGTGGAACGTTGTCTTCAAATTGCATTTTCACCTAGAATGGTTAAGGAGCTTTATTTGTTTAGTTATATATACTGTTTTGTTGAGCTTTTATTACTCATTTTATGGCATGATATTATGTGTCTTGTTACGTCCCTCTGAGGACCTGGTTATCTCGCCAGGTGTGTGCTATTATCTTTCGCAGGTGTTCTACCTCTAGCCGTGGCCATTGCTATTTCTTCGAGGATGGTTGCGCTTGGATCGTCTTCGTTTCACTCGCCAAAACCTTTCTTTTTTTATGTATTTCTTTTCTGTGTTGGTAGTAGATTTGTCTCCGCCCAACATATTGTATCAAGACAATTCATAATCATTATTTGAAATCTTTTATTCATATATTTTTTGTGTGGATGAGATTAGTTTGGTACTACTGCATTTACAGCTTATGTATCCATACGAGTCCTATGTACTTAGTATGAATACAGCTGGCATGTCTACGTTCCTAGTCCTACGTATTTTGGGACTGGGGCGTTACACGTGAGCCACCGTCGTCGCAGCTCGGCCCAGCTCGATACGGCTCGGCGCGTAACAGATGCGGGTACGTGCCCACATCTGCGGGTACCGTATGTCGATTAGATATTCACAAATGATTGGTTCCCTTATATACATAACAAATAGGACTAGACCTGATATTATATTTTCTATTGGGAGACTAAGTAGATATACTAGTAACCCAAATCAGACACACTGGACTGCATTAGACAGAGTATTTCGATATCTTAAGGGTACTCTAGATTATAAACTTCATTATTGTAGACACCCTGATATCATAGAAGGTTACTCAGATGCTATTTTGGTAACTGATTCACATGATGTCAAATCCACAACTGGAAATGTTTTTACCCTAGCAGGAGCTGCGTTCTCCTGGGGATCATGTAAACATACTATCATTGCCAGAAGTACTATGGACTCTGAGATGATAGCTTTAGATACTACCTGTACAGAAGACGAATGGCTTAGAAATCTTATTATGCATATACCTGTTTCTGTTCATCATATTCCTCTAATTTCTATAAACTGTGATAATAAATCTGTTATAGAACTACTAAAGCATGATTCTGTGAATGCTAAGATGAACAGGCACCTGCAGCTACGCTTCAAGACAATAAAGAGCCTATTGGGCAAATATATGGTTTTTGACTATATAAAGTCAGAAAAGAACCTTAGAGACCACTTGATGAAGGCTCTGTCTAGGACATTGATCCTAGAATCATCGAGGGAGATGGGGTTAAGCCCATAGTATAGTCACAAGCAGTGGCAACCCAACCGAGTCTGACTGGAGATCCCAAGAAGCCGGTTTAATGGGTAGGAACAACCTGGACTAGGTGACTATTATGGAACACTGACCTGAGATTAAATTCTCTTTAAAATAAAAGTCCAGGAGGCTGTACATGTGTACATTAATACCTCATCCCTATGGTGATAATATTTTTTTTGTGATATGGATATAGTGAGTTTAAACTTTTATTAAGTCCAAGCATGATATGCAGGGTTGATTCCTATCACCAACCCTTAAGGACTTACCTATATGAGAGGTCGTGAAGGCCACGACTATAGGACAGGGCGATCCTAGAAAACTCTCATGAATGTGTAAAAGTGCGCATAGCCAACTAAACGTACCACCCGATAGACCCAAGTACCTCTAGCGTACTATGTGTGCTATTTTCTGAGTCTGGTTCAAGAAGACTGATTCAAGGCGTAGTCCATCAAGCTTTCTTTAGACAAAGACAATAGTCACTACGTGAGATTCAAGGCTGTAGTCCATCTCATTTATGTATAGTATAAAACTGCCCAGAAATTCTCTTACTCTTCTCTTATCTTTCTTTCTTCTATTACCTTGGAACTTGAGCTTTTGGAGGGGGATTGTTAGCTGATGCTCAGCTTGTGAGCAAAAGCTCAACTCCTACCTTTAGCCCCACATCGGTTGGGCAAGGGGAAATGAGTGTGTATATATTACTACTCCCTCTTTTGCTTTATTAAATGTTGTGTGCAGGAGCTCCATGGGCCACACACGCACGCCGCCTCCAGGCCCGACTCGGCTCGGTTTGGTTCGACGCGCGTAACGGGTGCGGGTACATACCCACATCTGCAGGCGCCGAATGCCGATTCGATTTCATCTTCGGGTTTGGACCGAGTCCCTAAAATCCTTTTTGCTGCTCATCATTTATTTTTCAACCGTTACTATTCATTAATTCTATAGCATTTGGATATTTGTATCATGTCCAGATTCAATGTATCACATTTTTATCATGTGCTACAATATTTGTAACGTCAAAATTTAATAGGCTGATTTAATCTCCCCTTTATTCCGTCCTTTGGCAATAGCCTATGTATTGAGGTTTCCTCCTCTTCTCTTTGTTTGCCAAAACAAAAGTATTATTACAAACTTAGAAAAGAGTACATGAGTACAATTGATTTCTGGGAAAGTACAACTATAGGAATCTGATCAGAAGACGATCACTTTATCCCTTGGACGATGTGATATCGAAGACACGAGCCTCTGGAGGATGCAACAGCACTTTAGTAGGAGATTATGATCATTCTTGATCCTTTGTGATAGATTTGAAACTCTATTTATAGATTTCTTGAAATAAATATAACAGTTATTCTGAGTTGTGCGCATTTCAGGTTGTGCGCCTCCTGTTCACTTGCGCAAAAGGTTGCACTAACTGCTGTAGACGCATGGCATCGTTTTATTGAGATACGCGTGGTCGTGCCAGTATAGTGGGTACGTTCTGCAAATTTAGTGGCTTGCGCGCCACGTCACTCTGTTCTGAACACTTGATTAACCAGCACGAGCTTTATCAGGTTGTGCGTGGTGCAATGTAGAACTTGTGCGAGCGGTTGCACCAACTGCTGTAGACGCATGATATCGTTTGATTGAGATACGTGTGGTCATGGACAATGTAGTGGGCACGTTTACGAAGTTGGTGGCTTACGCGCCACCTCATTCTGCTTCTGAAATAAAAGTTGATCGAGTGGCGCCAACTAGCCAGGTTGCGCATGGGCGCAACACAACAACTGGCGCCTTTGACTGGGTTCTGTGTTGTACTGATTAATTCTCGTGCCACACAATGACTTGTACGAACCAGCTGTCAGCATTAAACATGCTGACAAAATTTTCTCAAGCGTCGCGTTGCACAGGATTCGAATGGATTT
>JANAVB010019415.1:0-69847 GCA_029216955.1 Iris pallida
GTAATGTAGATGTCAAACAAAACGACAATCTGTCTTCAATCGGATTCAGTGTGAACCTATGCCTGATGAAGATGAGCCTTTGTTTGCTTTTGTCAATATGACCTCTCGGGATGCTGGAGGTAGAGTTGATAGTCCAGATGGAGTATATAGAAATACCAGAGCAAGAGTCCTAGCCTCTAGTCAAAGAAATTTGATCTCTGAAGATGATTCTGAATTCCTTGGAGAATCTAATTTCCCACATCTTCCTACTGGGGGTAGTTCTCCTATAATTGACTTTGATGCACAAAGCAATGATTCAGAACAAACAACATCTACCAGTTCATCAATAATTCCTCGTACAGTCATGACTTATATGGTTGATGGGAATACTGATGAACCTTCTTCTTCCTTGACTCCTCAAGATCAAAGAATTGCTTCTTTGGAACAACAAATGAAGTCTATGGCTGATACTATGAAGTCGATGTATGAACTCATGGCAACACAGATACAAAATCGACAGACTGTACCAGATGCCATACCAACTGACACTGATATGAGTCCAGTACAAGTTTCTCCAGCAGTACAATCCAATACTCCTGGACCAGCTCAACCAAACCCTAGTCTCTCTGGAGCTGGGGGGTAGTACTTACAATGTTGTTCCTCATCCCAACTATTCTCTACAAGTTACAACTCCACAATCTTTCGGAGTTGTTAATGAAGAATTGAGGAATCTTAAAACTCAATTCGAGGCATTCAAACAGAAGGATGGTTTACAAAGGTTAGGCATCAAACAACCTTATCCGATAGAATGGAAGCAAGTATCGTATCCTCCTAAATATAAGCCTCCTACTATCTCATTCTATGATGGAACCACTTCTCCAAGTCAGTTCATTAATCACTTTGAAGTGATGACTGATCAGCTGCAACCAAGCGACGCCCTCCTTACTCGGGTGTTTGTTGGATGTCTCAAGGGAACGGCTTATGAATGGTATAGAAGTCTCCCTGATGGGAGCATTACCTCATTTTTCGGTTTCAAACAGATGTTTCTTGAACAGTTCTATGAAGGGCTCAATGACATGACTATGTCTGCTCTTATTAGAATCAAGCAGAAAAATAATGAAACTACAGAAGAGTACATTGAACGGTTTCGAAGAGAAGCTCTGAAGATGCCTCTTGGAACTCCTGATGCTGTCACCATCGACACATACAAATCAACTTATTGCCAATCATCAGCATGTGGACAGGATCCACTCAATTCCAAGACTGGCCTTCTTTCATAGTTAGTGCCAAGGCCGCAGAAATTAGTGATGAAACCTTCAAAGGTTTAGGAGTGCAGATGACTCCTAAAGAAACAGGTCAAGGTACTAACAATAACAAAAACAATGCTCGCAAGGGAAAAGAAACTCTTGAAGTTAATCTTCAGAGCAAGATGCATCAACTGTTCAAACCTCTTCTACAACTCAACCCAAGAACACCTCACCCCAAAGAAGAACATTCTTTCGATGACGACGATGTCCTTGGTATCTTTGAATATCTGCTGAAAGGTAATAAGATACAATTACCTGAGATCAAGAAACCTGATGAAGCTGGTAAAACAGATCATCCCAAATAGCCCATATCATAGAATGCTGGGTCATACAATTCGTACATGTTATGTACTGAAAGGAAAGATCCAAGAAATAATTAAATCTGGAGCTATCTCTCTTACTCCAAAAGAGAAGACCGTCACCTCCAACGTCGTCTCTATGCAATTCGGAGATTTCCCTCCTCAACTCCTTGAAAGTGGGATTGTTCCTATTCCCAAGGCAACTTTTGACATAGTGAATCTTCTTCCTCCACGGTCTGAAGGATTAGTGCCAATCACTTTGGAAACTGGAGAAATCATGTGGATCCATCCTGATCTAGTGGCAGATTTTGAATCGTCTTCTCCTCAAAAGACTACTTCTCGAAAGTCCAAGAAGGCTGGAAAGATTAAATCATGTCATATGACTTCTCTTGGATCTATTCCTGACACAGAGCCAAAAGAAAAAGAAGAAGCACTTGTTAGTGCTACTCGAACGGGGAAACCTTATCTAAAGGATTATTCCAAAAATCCTGAGGATCCTCTTGATATCCCTCCAGCTGATAAAGATGCTTCTAATGTTCCTCCTGAAGAAGAATCATCCACTGAACATGTTCCTCCTAAGCCTACAGCTCTGGAGAAAGGCAAACAACAGGCTCGGTTTGATAAGCCAATCAAGAAGTCCTCTCCTCTTGGACTTCAGAAGCCTTATAATTTTGACATTTTAGCTCAGCTTGCTAATACTGCAGCTAGAATGTCCCTCTTTGAACTTCTACGTCTTTCCAAAGAGACTCGGAAGACATTAAGTGAAGCACTTCTACAAGCTGACTCTTGTCTTGCACAATTGAAGAAGCCAGATGCAGAACCTGCCACTTGCTTACATTGCAACAGTGTATTAGAAATTATCCCAAATATCACCTTTACACAAGACGATATGCTATTGGAGGATAATCGACATGATCGGCCTCTCTGCTATACCGGTTATATCGATACAATGAGATAGATCGTATCCTCATTGATCCAGGGTCTGCTATAAGCATAATGCCAAAGAGTCTGTTGGATGAACTAAAAATCCCTCTTCACAAGCTCTCTAAGACGGTTACTACTATCCTGGGATTCAATCAAAGCCGAAGCGAACCTTTGGGAAAGATTCATCTGAAGCTTCAGATAGGCGATTTCAGATCCAAAGTCACTTTCTATGTGATTGAGATCGTGGGATCCTATAATCTTCTTCTGGGGAGGCCCTTTCTTCATGAAAATAATGTGGTGTCTTCTACTCTTCATCAGTGTTTTAAATACACTGATAGCAATGGAAGAGTACAAAAAGAAGTTGCTGATATAAATCCCTTCCATGGGGTTGAAGCTTATTTCAATGATTCCCGAATGTACAAAGAAGAGTATACAAGGGTTATACAAGCTATGGAGAAAGAGGATTCACAAAGTGAGACCTTAATAATTTCTGTTAAAGGTCGAACTATTCAGCAACAATCTCCCAAACTCTCTGAAGAAGGTTCTTTCATCATTCCGGTGAGTGGACGGATTTCTTCGTTACCTCAGTCGTTTGCTCAAGACACAATAATTATTCCTGTCAGTGGGCGTACCGTAATTCCTGCATCTCCACATATGAAACAGGATACTCTGCTAATTTCAGTTGGAGGGCGGATTATTCTTCCATCTCAAACTTTAAGGGAGCTTACCTCTTCTGAGCCATTTGTTATCGATCTTAATCGAAACAACGCTTCTTCTCGTTCTTCTTCTCCCCTTTAGTCATTGACTTGGCTAAAATCTCTAAGGCTCAGCCTTCTCCCAATGTAAATACTGCTGCTTTTACATTTAATGAAAAGTCTCCATCTTTGCAGTATGCTGATGTGTGTAATTATGTTCATAGTTATTTACATTTGTTAGATGACTTGAACGCAATAACCATAGGGGTTGTACAGACTGTTCATACAGATGTATCCCTAGAACCTGTACAATCTTCATACTTTTTAGTTCCCAGCAGAAAGCCAGGAGACATTCTAATATTCTTCTATAAAGGGCCCCAAAGTCCTTCTGATTTAGAAGATGAAGACAAAAATGATGACACTGGAAGATTACAACTACGTCGTTATAGTCAGCAATCTAAAGACATCATCAAAAATATGGGCTATGACTTCAGGACTGGCCTCAATAGTGGAAAAGGAAGAAAAATGCCTGTTCGTATTCCTCCTCTGAAATATGAAAGGACGAAATGCGGACTGGGCTATATGCTCCTACTCCTTTTATCAATATTATCCATGAAGATCCCGAGTCTGACGAAGATAAGAGATCTGATTCTTCTAGTACCACTTCTTGGGATTCTGATACAAGTATCGGAGACTTCTACTACAACATTCTGACTTCCAACATGGTTTGTATTGGCTGTTTTGAAAAAAAAAAGTGATTAATACTTGACGGTTCATCCGTTCATCTGACGGTTCGTCCGTTCATTAATACTTGACGGTTCATCCGTTCATCTGACGGTTCGCCCGTTCATTATAATCTGACGGTTAATCCGTTCATTCATCTAGTCTTTTGATTTCCAAGTCCAAAGATCATGAAAAATTGAGTTCAAAGATATTTTTATGTCTGAATTCTATTTTTTCCAATCAGTATTAAACTAAGATCATTTCTGGTTTAATATCATCTGATAGAATTACAAAGTTCGTTTGTATATTCTATTCTACTGAAATATGTCATGTATTATTTACCTCTGAACATATTTTCTAAGATCTATCATTATCAAAACAGCAAAACCAGAAGTCAGATCAAGAACTTTCATTTGTTGTCATTTCATAATCAAAATGGAATACAAGTGAAAGTGAAAATAAAAGGATTCACTTGCTTGGAGTTATCAGCTCCCTAATACGATCTAGAACAACATTCAGTTTCTCTTTAGAGTTTTTCTAACTCTTTCTGCTGCTACAATTGTAACATTCTGTTCATCAAAAGTAATAATGGCAGACTGGCGACGGTTGGCTTCTTCAAACTGTTCCGCCTGCATCTGTTCCCGTTCTTTCTGAAGAATCTCACAACGTTCGGCTTCAAAGATATAAGCCGTAGCAACTTCAGCTTGTTCTGTTTCCATGACGGCAATGCGCTCTTGAAGACGAGCTAATTCTTCTTTCAATTTCTTCAATTCTTCAGTCTTGGATGCGTTGTCTTTTTCTAAAAACTCTACTCTTTGACGAGCAGCTAATATTCTTCGCCCTTTTCTACTAATTTTTCAGTAGAAGAGGCAAGAAATGTTTCTAGAGCTGCCTGTTGGGACTGTACTTCATTCTCTAGTTGCTCAATCTCAGCTTCAATTAAAGATTGAATGTCCTCCTTCTTGGTCTCCCAGTATTTTCGGATAGTTACTTCTAACTCATCCAGGAGATGTTCAAAGAAGATGTACTGAGATGCGTAACCAGCATGTCGCAGCGCCATTAGTGGGAATTTGACCATAGTTCTGAGATCAGAAAAGGACATAGCTTCATCCTTCAAAAAACGTCTAGAATATGTATCTATATATGAATAAATGATTTCCGGATACATTCCCAGGGTTCTTGCTAGCCCAGTCTCAAATCCAGGAGTCGCTGTCATCATGGAAGAAGAAGCTTGAATATTCTCTATCCTCGGAACAGAAGTATGTGCGACAGGAAAAGTTGGCAAGTGTGAACTCTCTTCATCAGCATCAGCTTGGATAAGCGGAGCATGAGTTGAGCTCATTGCTGCAGCAGTTCCTACAATTAAAGAAAAATATGATTAGCATTTAAAGGAAGAGAAATAGCAGAAATAGAATCTGAAATAAAGCTTTACCTGGCTGAGGTTCATATTCGGTATGTGGAGGGAGTCTTGCTTCTTCTCGCAGCCGTTCCATGATTGTATCCGATACCTGCTTTATGGCTGCTTCCAGCTCCAGAATTACTAGGTGCTAAAGCATTGTTCGGTGACTGAACAGGTTCAGGGCTAAGTTCCATTCTGTTCCCTTTCACTTTATCTTCATCATAAGGAGTCGAAGTGCCAGCATGCCAGTCTTCTCTTCCTTCAGCTCTTCTTCTTCTTCATCCTCAGGATGAACTTCTGATTCAGAGTCAATGATATTCACATCTTCATGAATCTCTGGAACAGTGACGATAGCAAGCTCAGTGTTAGTTGTCGGTTCAGTCGTCTCTGGAATATCGGTCCGAAGAATAATGTCCTGACAAACATTCTTCAATAGATCATCAGCAGCTGATAGCTCAGACGCCGGCACGTCTTCATTGCCTCTGGTCACAGAAATGTTTTCTTCAGCTTGAGTTTCAGGAACTTCTGGCTGTTCTGAAACTTTTTCTAGAGCTGGTTCCTCTTCAGAGTAATTAATCTGATCATCTAGTGCTTGAATGACGCCTTCAGTCCCATGCTCAAAGGGATTATCCTCATCTCTAAGGTTCAATAGCTACTCCACTTGTGGTTGGAGCAGTTTTTTTTCCTGAGCATGAACAGACTCTACTTCAGTCTGTTCAGTTGAAGCTGTTGCAAGGTAAATATTATCAGACTCAGTCTTCTCAGAAGAAGCTGCTTCATTGATTTCCGACAAAGTTCCTCCACTCATGATCGTCTCTAGGAGTTTATTGCCCTTAATTTTGCTGACAGACTTCTTAACATACTTCCCTCTTGACCTCCTTATCAAAGGAGCGTCATCTTCATCAGTCTCTTCATCCTTATCAGCGGCATCGTCTTCATCAACTGAGATACCGCCCAAAGATGAAGTAGCGGTCACCGAGACCCCTTTCTTCTTGTTCTTGGATGTTTGAGACCTAGTACTCCTCTTGGAGATGGTCTCAGATTCGTCACTTCTCTTCCTCTTAGAAAGAGATATAAATATAGAAGGAAGAACCTCGTCAGGAAAATTTCCTTCCTGGAATAATTTATAGGGAGGATCAACTTCTGTTGTCTCATCCTCGGGTTCTGAAGGAAAGTGTTGAATAATAATTCTCCTCTTCGACCTCTTCGATGGAGCCAGATCATCCTCTGCAACAAAGGTCTTCAGATTGAAACTTGGCCTGAAAGTGCTCGTGACACATAGAAGCGAGCATACGTATAAAGCATCTTTGGCCCCGAGCTAGACAAAGGATTAGGCATAGAAAATACGACCTTTGTATCTCTAGCCGCAAAATATCTCCAAGCTCGAGCTCCGTCGATGAGTCCTCCACGAGCAGATAGACAAGTAGTGGCATTCCCAACGTGGAGTTGGTCATACCCAAATTGTCTGACAAAACGGCTTGGTAAATATGGCTCCAGATATGCCATTTCTTCGTGACGGTATACTAGATGAAAGGACGGATCTTCTGTAACCATTGGAAGGCTACATCATCTAGCCGGTTTCCCATATCTCCGTCAATCATATTAAGGGCATACTCTCATAGCCCGATGGTGGAGGGACACATTGGATAGACCAATGTGATGCCCTATTCAAGACATTTCTGCATTCTGGGAGGGTGTGAACCTTCCAGAACGTCTCTCCAGAGTACCTCTCCAGAAAAAGACTACTACTTCCTCCTGCCCCTGGAGGTATCAGACCATCATGATGAAGGAGAAGCCAACCATAAAGATACGTGAAGGGCATCTCTATCCTTGGGAATTCTTCAGTCATCATCCTCTGAGCAGACAGCATGCTAGTGACGAAATTCCGGAGACCTGCATTCAGCCTACAGGTCATCGCCGATAACAAATCCAGCTTGTAACCATACACAAGGCGCACCGCTGCAAGATAACACCTCTGTGTATCCTGTCCAAAGAGCTGGAGCCAGGAATGATGAATCTTCTTAACCACAGGGATAGGAATTCGGCCAGATGACCGTTCCTTGACAGACTCTTTTCGCTCTGTCTAACATAAGAGCTGAAAGTGGTTTCAGCTTTGAACTCGTACCAGTCTTCAGTAATAGTGAAATCTTTGCAATCATATTTCTCCAGCAAATAAGTGATTTCACTTTCAGAAAGAGGTTTGAAGTTGCTAATCTGATACCACCTCTTCTCTTATTTTCTTTTCATCCTTTTCACGGTTCATGAAAAGGTAGGACATCCACTTCTGAATGTGGTTGCCAGCTTCATCCTTGGAACCCTTGTAATATAGAGTACATGTGCCAAAATGGCACATCATCTCTTCAAATAGATGGACCATCTCTGGGTTCTTCTCTGACAGAAAGTTCAGTTCCTCTGTCGTAGGAACATATTCCTCATACGGCAGCGAGCCTGAAGGCAGGTATGAGATGTATTCCATCTCATGAAGGGCGAAGCCCATCTCTCCTTTCGAGTCATAAAGGTCTCCGTCCTGTGATTGTATCTCTCAACCAAAGCCAGGAATAGGAAGGGGTTAGGCTGAAGCCGTAGGATGTAATTGACGACGGCATTATAGAGATTTATCTTCTTCAGTTCAGTCGCGAAATTCTCCAAAGCCCAGTTGACCAAAGTCTTCCATCTTACATTCTCCTGATTCATTAGGCCATTCATCCTCGGCGTCGAGTCGGTGGTGGGATAGAATGCATTCTTGTTAGACATGAATTCATTTATGAAAATGGGCATCCTGAATGGCATCAATATGGCTGAATCTTCAGGTGGTATGCATCCAGGCTTCAAACCCCGAAATACTGATACATGATCCTCCGGGCACTGAAAAATCCCTCTTTCCTGTAAATAATACGGCTTGCCTTCGCCTGCTGATATTCTGTCAAATACCAGGACATCTTTCTCGGGTAGCTGGCATGCATAAGTCTCATAATTGATAAGCCCCGGGAAACCTTTGGCCAGTACATGGGTTGTTTCACATCCCCCTCAAAGCAGAAACATACCTTCTCCCTGATGCCCTTCGACTGAGATTTTTGTGCTATAGCATCTCCGAACAAGAATGCTGGTTTTTTATGGGATACCAGATCCAGACTCTAGAAAGGTTGTCCATTCATCAAGCAGAGTAAAGTTGTGTATTCTTGATTGGGCAACAGTGATAGTCTTGCTTCAGGAAGATCAAAATGAGGGAATGTTATATGAGATAGATCATGCTTAAATGAAATACTCAAGCACCCCTCAAAATCTGCTTCTTCGCTTTGGATGTTCACTACAGAAAATGACAAGAGACAAAGTCAGATATACCTATGTCTATGCGTGTATTACGGTATTTGAAGAAAAATTTAAAAGTCACGCAGACTCCACATGGATATATTACTGTGACATGCTGAGTGATTTATTCACGCGGATGATTAATTCACGCAAAGCTCAGACAGATTAGGATGAAAGTCACGCATCATTTGCCAGAATCATATTTTGACAAAAACACGCTGACAGATCAAAACTAATCTATCCAGAAGATGACTCTCAGAAGTCTGCGTGAATAATTCAACATTGACATCTCTGTCAACATATGAAAAATCACGCAGCGTCATCCTGAAAGTTGCGTGACTATTTCAACATGGACATTTCTGCCAACGTGAAAAGTCATACAGAATTATGAGAACCATGCTCCTTTGCGTGAAACACAGAGCTTCGTAAACACGAAGATGTGAAGTATGGCCGACCCTAAAGAGGGGGCATACTTTATTAAATATCCTTTGCCCTAAGGAGGGGGGATATATTTCTGAAGTTTAATATCTTAAAATCCTATGTGGAGTTCATCTTCATCGTCTTCGACAGTTTGTGTTCTCCCATCACTTACGATGCATAGGAGCTCGCGGGACTTCTTGTCGAGGAAGTCTGTCAGTTGTGGCACACGACGAAGTCGCAGGGGCTTTCCCCTTGGCATGAGCATCAGCTTTTTTGGGAGCCATTGCTGCTGAAAAAGTAAAAGAAGAAGTCGGAGAGGAAGGAGTTCGTCGGAGAAGATGAAGTTCTCTTCTGTGGGTTCTCTCTTTCAAATGCAAGTAAAGAAGGAAAAAAGTAATCTATGGCTTATTTATAGGCTTATGAAGAATTCCAACGGCCCATCATGATTTGCCTCGATTTAGGAGATTGATACGGGATCTTAACTGCACAGAATCCCAACAGTCCAATCATTCAGGAATAAAAATCTTTTAAAGTCATCACAGCGTGACTGATTTCATTTTATCATCTTATTTTCAAAGTATTTCGAAAATTTTGAAGTCTTTTCAATTTTTCAAAAACTTTAAAGGGGGTCTTGTAGGCCTTTAAAAATGACAGTCACGCTGAGTTGATCAGGACAGAGTCAAAAGTCACGCTCAGTTGATCCAGACAATATTTACAAATCATGCTGGGGAGACAGCTCATCATTTGTCAGAGAGTAATTATGACTGACAATACAACAGTCGAAGAATGTCTCTTCGTATGCCACGTATGCACAGAATTCGAGAGATCACAGCCGTCTATTGCGTGATTTTTGAAATCTTCTTCAGCAAGACTCAACCTTTGTCAAGTTGGCGTACCAAAAGAGCTTCTTGTCATTTAATGTGACTGACAAAAAGCAATCACTACCAGAGATTTTGTGTCAGTCGAGGCACGCTGAATCAAGACAGCTGGCAGTTCTATCCCAAATCTGCGTGTATTCTAAAGTTTTCTTCCTCAAGTCTGCGTGGATTCTGAAGTTTTCTTCAACAAGTCTGCGTGGATTCTGAAGCTTCTTGCCCCAAGTTTGCATGGATTTTGAAGCTTTCTACCCCGAGTCTGCGTGGATTTCGTTTTCAACAAATCTGCGTAGATTTTATCAAATTGGAGTACGTGGCAGCCATGCCACTGATCTCTCGCCTGCGTGTTCTGTAACTTGCACACGACTCATGCATGATTGCCATGTGTCCAACAGTTACAGGCCACGTCCAGTAACTGCTCACAACCTTGCGTATGTTAAATCCTGCATGATTTTCAACTAAGCACAGGCTGTGAAGACAGTTATCTTTTTAGTTATTATTTTTGACTCTATAAATAGAGTTCTTTTTCTCATTTATTGTACGGATACATAGTTATCTACTGTCAAAATTTTGAGAGCTTTTCTTCTTCGCATAGTCCAAGGGATAAAGTGATCGTCTTCTAGATCAGATTCCCACAGTTGTAATTTTCCCAGATACACAATAAATAAAGGAATTTATTTATGGAAAACAATATTCTTTTAATAAACTCTACATCTATCAAGCAGGTTAAAAATTCCATAACTATAGTAAATAGGTACGGGGAAAGATGATCGCCCTGTCAAAGACCTCTTTTGCTACCAAAGAATCCAGTCGGCTTCCATTTATAAGTATAGATTAGGACGGTGTGGATAGCATTCCTCGATACGCTCCACCCACCACTGATCGAATCCCAACTCAGCTAGTATTTTGCATACGAACTTCCTATTAACGGAGTCTTACGCCTTCTTAGATCCAACTTTATGCATCCTTTACGCCCCCCCAGGTTTGTTGAAATCTTTGACCAGTTCGTGGGCGAGCAGACAGTTATCCGCGATACAGCATCCTTTGATGAAGGCCGCTTGATTCGTCGTTATGAGCCCCTGCATAATATCTTGTATCCTGTTACATATTAGATAAGTAATGATTTTATAAATAAAATTGCAACATGCAATTGGTCTGAAATCACCCAGATCATTGGCTCCTTCTTTTTTTGGGAATAAGCACCAGGAAAGTGTGACTCAGTTCCCGGATTAGACGTCCTGTTTCGAAAAATTGTCTACCACACGAAGCACCATGCCCATAAGTTGATGCCAGTGTTTCCTATAGAATGCTACGTTGAATCCGTCCGGTCCCGGAGTCTTATTTGGGTAAGCTCTTTTAACCACCTGCTCCACTTCTTCCATCGTCATTCTTTCTGAAGCCTCACGTTCCCTTCCACATAACATTCTCTTGCAAACAATATCTGGAAGCTCCTCCTCTTCCTCATCCGGATTAAAGAGCCTCTCGTAGTACTCAATGTTGCTGATTGGATTTGCTCCGTTCGAGTGACAACATTACCATCTTGATCCAGGAGAGCAACTAGGGAATTTTGTTCTGTCGAGCTTTGATGGTTGCATGGAAGAATTTACTGCATCGATCGCCATCCTTGAGCCATCACATTTCGTGCATTGCTTCAAATGAACCTCGTCAATGAACCTGAGCTTGCGCACTTCTTCTTGTAATGTCAGTTCTACAGCCTTCTCGGATCGAGAGTGGGGAGGCGTTGAGTTGGTCTTGGATCATCTGTAAACAAGCTTCCTTCTCCACCAACGCCTGGAGAGGCCTCGCCTTATTCCATCTCCGAAATTCGGCTTTAACCGACTTCAGCTTCCTGAGGAGGCAATACTGTGGAGTGCCCGTGACCGATGTCGCTAGTCCCCTTTCGACCACCTCCGAGTATCCATCTCCAGCGCCCACGCATTTGAATATCTGAACGGCTTTTGAACACCCTTGTGAGAGGAGGCCATATGGACTAAAAGGTGAGTGATCGCTTGTACCCCTGGGCAGCCTCCTCCGAGCATTAGGAAACATGTCTAGCCATCGATTATTCCCAGAGCTCTATCAAGTTGACAGAGAACTGGTTAATAGTAGAACTATTGTTCCATGTCCAAACGTGGCCCGTTCTCTCGAAGCACATTAGCTCTGATCCCAGAAGGCATCTCTGAAAGTTGGCTAGGATATAGGAGGGTGTTGGCCCATTGGTTATAGTCAACCTGATTTTAATAATTGATCAAAACTCTGTCTGGATATGGATATAAAGCTTGTTGGGACATCTCAGCTCCTTGGACATAAGCAAGATTGGATATTCACTCCGTTCAAGACTGAAGATCTGTTTGCCTATTGAGTTGTACTTCCTATGCAATGTAATTTTTTATTTTATTTGAGTCTAGGAATACGTTGTACACCGAGTCGTACTGGCAAATAGGCTACTCCCAAATAGTTCAAAATGTTTTTAAAATGACTATCAAAATGTTACAAAAAGGTTTTCAAAAAGGTTTTCAAAAATCACCAAAATCTATTTTAAAAACTAACCTAACCCTGACAGAACTCGGCCAGAGTTCGGCCAGAGTTCGGTTGGTGGCCGTTGTTTATTTTTGAATTCTCTGGAACTTGGTCTCAGTTGCGGATTTGACGAGATTTGCTCATCGAGTTTCTGCCCGAATTCTGCCCGAATTCTGACGAGTTCTCCCTTTGGAATTCTATAAATAGGATGGATTTCGATCATTTCAATTCATAATCACTTTCAATCTTCTCTCTATCTAAAAAGCTTTCTGCCTTCCAAAGAGTTTTCTAGCGCATTTTCAGATCCCAAGCCAGTTACAATCCTCTAGTCGATTGCCAGTGCGGTACGGTCTAGAAGTTTCTGAGAGATTGTAATCAGAAGGCTTGATTGAAGAATACCTCTTCACATTTGAAGTTGGACGAGTTCTTCGTATCAAAGCTCACGTTGTAGAAGTTGCAAGGACTTCGTAAGAAAACTTGCGGTTTTTCCTATAGTGGATTCAACTGGTAGCAAGAGTTCTACCGACTGGATTAGTCCTCAACAGAGGGATACCAGTATACATCGCTGTCTTTGCGTTTGCTTTCTGAACTCTGCCTTTACATTATTTTAACTGTGATTATATACTGTGATTGTGTTGCTAACATTTTTTATTTAGCATTATTCCGCTGCCAACTCTATTCACCCCCCCCTCTAGAGTATTACGCTTTACTATATCGTTCCTACAATTGGTATCAGAGCGGGTGTTACAGGTAAAGCGAGGCAACAGTGCTATTATTTATTCATTATTTATTAGTTCACAGCACATCACATGGCTACTATGAAATTCACAAGTGAAGGTCAGGCCACAAACAGACCCCCTCTGTTTGATGGTACTAACTACACTTATTAGAAAACACGGATGAGTTTCTTCTTGAAATCTCTTGATTTTGACTTATGGGCTATTGTTCTTGATGGCTATCAGAAGCCACCTCGTATAAATGTCGAGGGAGTTTTGGTTGAAAAACCCCAAAGCAGTTATACAGAGGAAGAAAAGAAAAAGGCCAGTCTTGACGCACGTGCCATTAATGCTTTTTTTTGTGCCTTAGACAGAACAGAATTTAACAGGGTATCTACATGCACAACGGCAAATGGTGTGTGGAAGCTTCTCGAAGTTACACATGAAGGCACGACTCAAGTCAAGGAGTCAAAAGTCAGCAGACTTACTCAAGAGTACGAGGCGTTCAAAATGAAGCCAAATGAAATAGTCACACAAATGTTCGAGAGGTTCTTGGATATTGTAAACCCTTTGTCCTCCTTCGGCAAAGATTACAGTAACCACAAAAAGATTCGCAAACTCCTGCGAGCTCTCACCAAGAACTGAATTCCGAAGGCTACAGCTATCATTGAAGGAAACGACCTCACTACAATGTCAATTGAAGTCCTCATGGGTAAACTACTCACTCATGAACTGGAGCTACAAGATTTTGAAGAACCTGCACCAAAGGAGAAGACTATCGCCCTCAAGGCTCAGCACAGAAAAGCTGCTGAAGATGACTCAGACAGCAGTGGATCTGACGCTGAAGATCAAGCTCTCCTAGCAAGGAAGTTCAAAAGATTCATGAGACATGAGAAGAGAGTCAAAGAGACAACAGCAACAACTGGTATCAAGAAGATGCTGTCTGCTATGGCTGCAAGAAGAAGGGACATATGAAGAAGGACTGTCCCATCAACTCATCATCGAGCAAGAAGAACAACAGGTATGAAAAAGACAACCTAAAAAGATCAACGTCTCGGAAATATGCCAACACCAGCATATGGCATGAGAGTGAAGCTAGCGACTCAGAAGATGAACATTCAGAGGACGCTGCAAACATCTGCTTCATGGCAATCGATCAGGTACCTACTGAACCTGTAGAAACATATGATGACTTCACCTTTGAGCAATTAGGAGATGCCTTCAGTGACCTGATGCTTGACTACAGGAAACTGCGTAGTAAATATCAGACCGCTAAGAAGGTACTCAAAGAGTACAAAGGAGAAATAGGAAGACTTACCGACCTACTAGCTGAGGTTAGAGCTAATGTTAGTGAGTCTGGTGAGCTTTCCTCTATAAAGCTCTTATTACACGAGACTAAACAGTCATCCGAAGAGAAAGACAAGATTATAGACCAATTGAGAGAAGATCTTTCTAGAGAAAAGAAAAGTCTTCAATCTGTACAAATCAGAATGGAATCACTCACTTCTGATTATACTAAGTTATATGACACTTCCAAAAGGTTGGAAATTAGGTTAGGAAAACAGCCTGAGCCTGCTGCTTCCTATCCTAACACGTGTCACTTACCGAGAATTCGGAACATTCCCAAGCCAAACACTGTCAGACCAAACCATATAAAACCTTTACCCCAAAAGGTTAAGCCCAAACAGGATCATAGGTATGCATTCTTCTATACAAGAAAACCCAAACCTACCAACCATGCACACCACTCAGCTTTCAACACTCGACATGCACAATGTCATTATTGTGGCCTCATTGGTCATATATCATCTGCATGTAGAATGAGAAAGCTTGTAGATTTAAATGTTTATGCTTGGATACCTAAAGCTAACAATTCAGGACCCTACAAGAAATGGGTACCAAAGGTTTCATCTGCAAACTGTTTTGTAGGTGGAACACCCTTCACATGCTAGAAGCAAATGGATCCTCGACAGCGGTTGCTCACGGCATATGACCGGTGATGCTACCCTATTTGCAACACTGTCGAAGAAGAAGAAGGAAGGTTATGTTTCCTTCGGTAATAATTTGAAAGGGTATATTATTGGTATCGGTGATGTTGGTAAGTCTCCCTATCCAGTGATTAAAGATGTCTGTCTGGTTACCGAGTTGAAACATAATCTGCTCAGCATAAGTCATCTAGCTGATCATGGTTATGGTATCAACTTTGGCAAAGACAAATGTACTATAGTTGATAGCTCAACTGGTAGTACTATCTTTGAAGGAATTAGGGAAGACAATATATGTTTTCTATCTGTTGGAAGAAGCTAACATTTCAGGTAGATGCTTAATGGCCAAAAGTGATGAGAGTCATCTATGGCACATGAGACTCGGTCATGCAAACATGGATACAATTTCAAGATTATCCACAAAGAAGATAGTACGCGGTTTACCAGACATAACATTCAAGAAGGATTCGGTATGCAGCCAATGTGAAAAGAACAAGGCTACCAGATCCACATTCAAGTCTGTAAACGCAGTATGTACTACTAGACCTCTACAATTGCTACACATGGATTTATTCGGTCCTAGCAGAGTTGCTAGTCTCGGAGGTAAATTATATGCATTTGTTATTGTAGATGATTTTTCTAGATACACGTGGGTATATTCTTGACACGCAAGAATGACGCATTATCCGAATTTGTCACCTTTTGCAAGAAAGTACAAAATGAAAAAGGTTACATGATCACTCGAATTAGAAGTGATCATGGAGGCGAATTCGAGAATGCTGATTTCGAGCAATTTTGTGACACACACGATTTCATACACGAGTTCTCCTGCCCTAGAACTCCACAACAAAATGGAGTTGTGGAACGTAAGAACAGAACTCTAATCGAAATGGCCAGAGTGATGTTAAATCAATTTAGCCTACCCAAATACTTCTGGGCTGAAGCTGTCAATACAGCTTGCTTTGTGCTCAATAGAGTTCTAATTCGACCCAAATCGAAGAAGACTCCATTTGAGTTATGGTTTGATAGAATTCCTTCAGTTTCATACTTTAAGATTTTTGGCTGTAAGTGCTTTATTCTTAATACTAAAGACAACTTGGAAAAGTTTGACGAAAAGGCCGATGAAGGTATATTTCTAGGTTATGCGGCAAAGAGCAAAGGGTACAGAGTCTTCAACAAACTACCATGATCATCGAAGAATCAATCATGTCACTTTCGATGAAATGAACCAAATGTCTCTCGATGATAGTGATGAAGATCTGCCTACATCAAGTTCAACATCAGCTGAACCTGAACCAAGCTTTGCACTAGCTGAACCCCCTAGAGGAGATCCAGGAACCAGCTACCTACAGAGTCTACCTAAGAGGTTAAAATTCACAGCTGATCATCCACAAGATTTGGTAATTGGTGACATTACCAAAGGAGTAAGTACTCGATCATCCAGTAAAGATATTGTTTCTAGTGTTGCATTTATTTCACAGCTAGAACCTAAATCTCTTGATGAAGCATGTAGTGATAGTTTCTGGATAGATGCCATGCAAGAGGAATTAAACCAATTCGAACGGAATCAAGTTTGGGAACTTGTTCCCAAGCCTATTGATCATCCGGTCATTGGCACCCGTTGGGTATTCCGAAACAAACTAAATGAGGATGGTTTAGTAACTCGTAACAAGGCTCGACTCGTAGCTCAAGGATACAATCAAGAAGAGGGTATCGACTACGATGAGACTTATGCCCCAGTTGCGAGATTAGAATCCATTCGAATGTTATGTGCATTTGTATATTTTTATGATTTCAAACTTTTTCAAATGGATGTAAAAAGTGCTTTTCTAAATGGCTTTATAAAAGAAGAAGTTTTTGTAGCACAACCTCCGGGTTTCACGGATTTCAAAAATCCTGACCATGTTTTCAAGTTGAAGAAAGCCTTATATGGTTTGAAACAAGCCCCTCGTGCTTGGTATGACCGTCTAAGCTCTTTTCTACTTGACAACGATTTTTCAAAAGGAAAGGTTGACACTACACTTTTTATTAAATCTTTTAATGGCAAGCTGCTTTTAATTCAAATTTATGTTGATGATATCATATTTGGATCCACTGATGAATCTCTTTGTCAAGAATTTTCTAAGTGTATGCAGAATGAGTTTGAGATGAGCATGATAGGAGAGCTGAAGTTCTTTCTCGGATTGCAAATCAAACAAACCGACAATGGGACGTTCATTAATCAAGTACACAAAAGATTTGCTAAAGAAGTTCGATCTGGACAATGTCAAACCTATTGGCACTCCAATGGCAACTTCAACAAAACTTGATTCTGACGAACAAGGCAAGCCAGTCGACACACGTAAGTATCGAGGTATGATTGGTAGTTTACTTTACTTAACTGCTAGTCGTCCAGATATAATGTTTAGTGTTTGCCTGTGTGCACGTTTTCAAGCTAACCCAAAGGAATCACATCTGACCGCAGTTAAGCGTATCTTCCGATACCTTAAGGGCACTTCTTCTGTCGGCTTGTGGTATCCCAAAACTAAATCCTTTGACCTTATTGGTTATTTGGATGTAGATTTTGCGGGATGCAAGGTTGATAGAAAAAGTACTAGCGGTACATGTCATTTCTTAGGCAAGGCTCTAGTCTCTTGGTTTAGTAAAAAGCAAAATTCTGTAGCCTTATCAACAACAGAGGCTGAGTATATCGCCGCAGGACGTTGTTGCGCTCAAATTTTATGGATGAAACAAACCCTAGAAGACTTTGATTTATTTTTCACACATATTCCCATTTTCTGTGATAACACGAGCACCATTAATTTGACTAAGAATCCTGTATGTCATTCTCGTACTAAACATATCGAGATTAGACATCATTTCCTTAGAGATCATCATCAAAATGGAGATATAAACCTTGTGTACATAGATACTGAAAATCAATTAGCTGACATCTTCACTAAACCTCTAGCGGAAGATCGTTTCAATTATTTACGTCGAGAATTAGAAATTTTGGACGTCAATAATATTAATTGATTTTATTTTATGATTATATATCATTATGCAAAAACTGTGTTAGAGACAAGCTAATAAAGAGTCTGTCTGTCACCACAACTACGGTTGAAGCAAAGCGGTACTTAAGAGTTCCCCGGTGAACCTCCGCCAGCTGGGACAGTACTCCTACAGCTAATCTGAGACAGTCGCTGTGTAACGACATTTAATTCATAAATATTATTAATTATGTTATTTGAAGACTAAAATAACTAATCTTTGAATTAAATATTTGCAACGAGTCAATGAAAAAGAAGTAGCAAAAATCAACTTTGAAAGAACCCTAGGCGAATTCGGCCAGAGCACTGACCGAATTCGGCCCGAGTTCGGTTGAGGGTGTATGTGTATATATACAGAACCCGAGAGCTTCTTCTCTTTCATTACTTCCAAACTAATTACAACAGCAGCAGCAGCCGACCCCGACCTCCAAACCCTAGTTCTTCACCAATCTATTGCTTCCAATCTACTTGGTGAAATTCTTCCAAAATTTGGAATCGTACGGAGATCGTTCTTCTCTACAACATATCTAATTTTCGTGAGGTATAACTCCCTCTCTCTCCACCTTTCAAATTAGTGCTTTTTTTTCAATGGCACCTAGATTTAATCCGTCAAAGAGGAAGAAGACTACTCCTAGTGAGGAAGGGTCCTCTTCGAATCCTCACATGGATTCTTTGTTTTCGCCGGTCCAAAAGAGCGACGGCACTTTCGATGGATTCTTCTTTCAAACCCTCGATCAAGCTTTATTATGGTACGGTGACTTTTCCACCCGTTCCATATGTAGCGGCGCTCCGGTTAAATGGACGGTATTCCCTGATCATCGTCACTTATTTGAGGCATTAGGGTTACACTTACTTGTTAAACTGTGCTTCCCAATAGCTACTAATGCCATTAGATTGTTCTATTGCAATCTCGTAGTTAACACTTTTGACGTGAGCACACGTGTCGGAGGCATAGACATTGACTTCAATGATGTCCTTCTAGCAGAGATTCTTGGTATTCCCAATGAAGGTGAACCGCTAGTTGATATCACGGAATTCGATTTCCCCGAAGGTACTACACTCACGAGTTTCAAAACGGAACTTTGTGCACCTGACAGAGTACGTTCTGGAAAGTTCAAGGCTAACAACCTAAACTTGTTCAACTACGAATTGTATCGCATCATCTACTCTACTCTTCTTCCAAAATCTACTTCCAAGGATGATGTGACTTCGCTTGAGCTATCCGCCATGTACCATATTCTTAAGGGGATTCCTTTTTCCACCCCTAAGACTATCATTCAGATGATGGGACGTTGTCGTGCTAGAGATCGAAATCTCTCTTACGCGATGATTCTCCCTCGTATCTTTCAGCGATTCGAGATCGATCTATCGACTTGTACTCAGGACTCTGAGCCCAAGTTACTCCAGCTTTCTCGTCGCAGCCGGACTGCTTCAGCTCCACCTCCTGCTCCTCCTACTGTACCATCTTCACCACATCAGCCGTATGCCATGACTTTTGAGGGCATACATCAGCATTTATCAGCTTTGCACGTCTCGATGACGGACATGGCTCGCGAGCGAGAGTTCCGCGATGTCACCCGTTACCAGGCGATGGCAAACTCCTTGGCCGATCTGCGTTTTGCCCAGACTGGTCCCTCTGCTACTTCCATCCCTCGTGATCCAGCTTTTTCGAGTTACCGCTGTGAGGATGAGGCTGTTCATGCCTACTTCCAGCCAGGTAACGCCTATGACTGGTATCGTGCACCTCGAGATTACGTTGGTGAGTTCTATGCTGGCGCCCCTACTCATCCTACTGGCGCTGGTACTTCTGGTGCTGGTACTTCCGGTCATGCTGGCCACGCTGCTGATGATATTGATGAGGATAGTGATGATGAGATCTGATTTGATTATTAGTGATATTCTATTGTATACTTGGAAATGCTCCGACATTCCAAGTTTTTATTTACTTTTTATCAGTACTTTGTAGTTTGATATCAGTACTTTTTATCTTCATGGACATGTTTTTGATGTTTCATTTATGACATCTCAGTTTATTTCAGCATTTTTTTAAGCACTATCTCTTTATACTGCTTCTCCATTTTAAACTGCCTGTGAAATAGCATGCCTGAGATTTTTTTATTTTTGAAGCAATACATGCCTGTGATGATAATTTGTAGAAACTTTACATTCCTGTGATGCTATATCTCTAATTCTTATACTATATTTCTTTTATTTTCTCGCTATTTGTTACTTATGCATTAATTGCGGGGGAGCCTTCTGCATTTAATGCGGGGGAGCCTTCTAATTCTTGTGCAATTATTTTGCTAAGTGACAAAGGGGGAGAAAATTAAAAATGATCTAACAATTTTTTTGAGTTAAATACAGGTTATGAACAATTTCTACTTTTTGATATTTTTGAACAAGCTTGAACACGCTTAATGTTATATCATTCATAGTTTATCAATTATCAAAATGGGGGAGATTGTTGGCCCATTGGTCATAGTCAACCTGATTTTAATAATTGATCAAAACTCTGCCTGGATATACGAAGCTTGTTGGGACATCTCAGCTCCTTGGACATAAGCAAGATTGGATATTCACTCCGTTCAAGACTGAAGATCTGTTTGCCTACTTGAGTCTGTACTTCCTATGCAATGTAATTTTTCATTTTATTTGAGTCTAGGAATACGTTGTACACCGAGTCGTACTGGCAAATAGGCTACTCCCAAATAGTTCAAAATGTTCTTAAAATGACCTATCAAAATGTTTACAAAAAGGTTTTCAAAAAGGTTTTCAAAAATCACCAAAAATCTATTTTAAAAACCCTAACCTAACCCTGACAGAACTCGGCCAGAGTTCGGCCAGAGTTCGGCCAGAGTTCGGTTGGTGGCCGTTTGATTTTTGAATTCTCTGGAACTTGGTCCTCCTGCAGTTGCGGATTTGACCGAGATTTGCTCATCAAGTTCTGCCCGAATTCTGCCCGAATTCTGATAGAGTTCTCCCTTTGGAATTCCTATAAATAGAGATGGATTTCGATCATTTCAATTCACTCATTCACTTTCAATCTTCTCTCTCTAAAAAGCTTTCTGCCTTCCAAAGAGTTTTCTAGAGCTTTCACTTTCAGATCCCAAGCCAGTTACAATCCTTTAGTCGATTTGCCAGTGCGGTACGGTCTAGAAGTTTCTGAGAGATTGTAATCAGAAGGCTTGATTGAAGAATACCTCTTCACATTTGAAGTTGGACGAGTTCTTCGTATCAAAGCTCGCGTTGTAGAAGTTGCAAGGACTTCGTAAGAAAACTTGCGGTTTTTCCTATAGTGGATTCAACTGGTAGCAAGAGTTCTACCGACTGGATTAGTCCTCAACAGAGGGATACCAGTATACATCGCTGTCTTTGCGTTTGCTTTCTGAACTCTGTCTTTACATTATTTTAACTGTGATTATATACTGTGATTGTGTTGCTAACATTTTTTTTTAGCATTATTCCGCTGCCAACTCTATTCACCCCCCCTCTAGAGTATTACGCTTTACTATATCGTTCCTACAGAGGGTACTGGGCGACCTCCCATCTTTTCTATCCCAGCCATTATAGCATTAAAATCTCTACATATTACCAGTGGAAGGGAATCCCCTACATCAGAGGCAATTTTTATAATGTCTTCCCAAAGTTTTCCTCGTAGTCTCCGATCATTCTGACCGTACACCGCCCCCATCACAATTGCAAGTCCCCCTTTATTTGTAGGGTTGATAGAGATCAGTTGGTCCGAGATGAATCGAACTTGTCCTGACCATTCTTGAGTATTCCATATCATCCATATCCTAGCCGCTCCAGCATAGTGCATATTATGAACCGACTCCCAGTTGGATATTGTCCGATTTTTGATCCGATCCGGTAGTCTAATCTTACTCTCCAAAACTGCTATAATAGAGCAATTGTTGCTCCTAATAACTTGCTTAATCTCCCTCAATCTCCCCAAGGAGTTTGCCCCCTAGCATTCCATGTTAGGAACGTCATTGACAACTATCGTTTCTGTCCGTCTCACTTTGAAGGCTCACTTCCGGACGAGGAGAATGAGTTGTTGCTTCACTAACCTCTCCCTTCTTACCATTCACATCTCCTTGCTGCATTACTACTCTTTGTAACATATTGCTACACTGCGGATTCTCCATAGTGAGAGGTGAGTTCTGAGTCTCATCCCCCCTGTAAGTCATGTTTGTCTCATTCTCCTACTGTGATTATCTCCTCCAACTCCCTGGAACCTACATATCTTAAGGATTTTACCTCCCTCCACTATCTCCCTATCGTAAGGATTTTCTGATGGAGTGGCCTCCACCATTTGGCTGTCCCACGCGATATCTTTACCTCTGTCACCTTCTCTTTCTGTGTGTTAAGACACCCGTGGACTTCTTCGTTACCGTCTTGTTCAGGGATATGCCTCTTTTCCAGCATCGACACCCCTCCGCCACCTTGTTCTTCAACTACATCCTTCATATTGAGGTCTTGTAGTCCTCTCGTCCCTTCATTTGTGCTCATCTGGGCCTTGTATTGTGAAGCACCCTCCTCTCGACATCGTTTGTCCTCTTCGCTAGGCGTGTCGTCCAACCCCTCCTCAGTCGGGCTTTCCTCATCCGTACAATGTGTCTTCATGTGCCCAAAACAATTACACCTCGTACAAGACGGAGGAACCCACTCATATTCAATGCTCTACCAAATCGTCTCCCCGTTGGGAAGCAGAAGTTCTATACGCCTTGACAGCGCGTTCCCAACCTCCATCTCAACGAAGACTCTAGCATATGAAAGTTTGTTACGTCTCGCAGTTGGTAAATTAGTTCGCAGCGGATTTCCCACCATACTTTCCATCCTCATTATCGTCGGGGTACTCCAAAGCTGAGGAGAGAGCCAAGAAAACCTGATCCATATAGGAACAAACGTAAGTCGATCTTTCTCGAAGCATGATTCTGGATACCATCTTTTGAGTACTATAAGCCTCCCGTCAAACATCCACGGACCACCCTCTATCACCCTATCAAGATCCTCAGCTAGGTTAAACTTGATAAAATAAAAGCCATTCTCTCTTGAGAACATTTCTATCTCCCCTTTCGGCCTTCACATCTGCAGAGCGAATGCTTTAAGTTTCCCATAGTAAGGTTTGCTCCCCATTACATATAGGATTAATGTATTCTTCCAGTACTCGGTAGTTTCTTCTATGTCGTCAACTGTGATTTCCATGACCTTCCCTCCTTCTAATAACTTTGGCTCAATATACTGTAGTTCGAGTTCCTCTTAAACCACCGTCGGCTTGCACAGGTCTGCCCAGGAGATCGGAGGCGGCATCGTTCTAGGTAAGGTCTCCCCAGCTTGGTTGGTCATCCCTTTCCTCTGCGGGTTTAGCGTGGTCGAACTCCCTCCCAGGTTTACCTGGTCCTCGAACCTACCTCTTCTCGCCATCTATGTCGCCGGGGTGGGTGTGACTCGTTTGTAGCCTCCTTGCTGCCGGGGTGTCAGCCCTCTACTCCTTCCCTGCGATCGAACCCCTGTGGCTCCAACCGGCGGTCTATCCCTCCTCGACGCTGGAGGAGTTTGCCGTCTTCTCTCTACTGTCGTCCATCCCCCTCCTTCGTCTCGAGGTGTCGAGTCGTCTGCTATCTGGAGGGCTTCCACCGAAGATCTTGCCGCCCCAGAGATGGTTCCCTCTCTTGGAAACCCTAGCGTAAGCATCTTTTTAAAAATTATGTATATATATATATTGAAAATCCCCTCTTTTTATTCATTGAAGGCGCAAAATGTCGAAGCCTTTACAAGTAAGCGCAAAAAGCAAAATACAACAAAAAAGGGGACATCTAGACAGAACCCAAAAATCGTAGGCCCAAAATACCGATGCCTAGACCGTGGCCCAATCCGGATCTAGGAGAGAAGAGAGTTCCAAAAGTGAGATTGGCCATGGGAGCAGTGGGATTTGATCTTACGGCACTGTCGGATCACCTCCCTAATAAGCTGGTCGGCAGAGTACTGGTGCCCTTCATACCTCGCCTTATTGTGATTCTTCCAAAGGACCCATGTAGCAGTCGTCGCGACGATCTGGTGACCGTGGGAGGTGGAGGCCCAACCTTCCAGGAGATTGTTGAAGCGCCCGCCCCCTGACTCTGCTTGCAATGCTGAGAGATGACTCTCCAGAACTGTGCAAGTAAATCTCCGTGATAGAATATGGTCGGTAGTTTCGGTCTGACGCTCCGAGCAGCAATTACACGCAGACGCAAGGCTGAACCCAATGGGGATGATATTGTCATTAGTAGGCAACTTTTTGCGAAATGTTCTTCAAATAAGGAAGGACCACTTCTTGGGGATGCAGGTCTGCCAGAACGTCGCGATGGTGGGGGACGGCGCCCCAATACCACGAACAACTCTTCTCGTCGAGCAAACCGAAAAAGAGCCAGAAGTATCGGCCGACCACCTCAGCACATCCTGCTCGGGACGAATCTGGAGATCGTTGTTGCGGATGGAGTGGACTGCCTCTTTTCCGATCCAATCCCGAACCTGGTTCCAATTCCAGTCATTCCCTGGTTGGTCCCACAAATCCTTGATCTTGGAGTGTCCCGGAGCCGTCTGGAGTCTAGGGAGCAAGGAGTCTCCCGCCCATCGTTCCAGGAATGTCGAAGAATCGCCATTACCCAGTTGAAGCCTAATCACTGGTTCCACAATGGAACTCCCCTGAGAATATGTCGCCAAGCGACGGAGGATCTGTTATTGGAAATAGCCAGCAATGGGTGAATATGTTTGAAGTATCTGACTTTCATGAATCTAGCCCATAAGTTCTGACTAGTACAAAGCTTCCACCACAACTTCATAGAGAAGGCGTCAACAATGTGGGAGAGTTTGGTGAATCCTAGACCCCCCTCGTCGGTGGGCCTAGCCATAGAGTCCCAACTAGCCCAGTGGTGTCTGGCGTGGCCTTCACTGTACCCCCAGAAGAAATTGGTGAAGATGCTTTCGAGCGAAGATAGAACTTTCTTGGGAGGAGCACGCAGCCATGGTGTAAATAGGGATGGAGGTGAGCACATGTTTGATGAGGATCATCTTTCTGCCCGGGGATAGAGTAGCATTATGCCACCCCTCATTTTTTTCCTGATTCTGTTATTCAGGTCCTCAATAATGCCAGCGTTAGATCTGCCATATACGAGCGGGAACCCAAGGTAGTGGAACGAAGGGTGATTGACGAAAAAAGGTGATGTTGGATAGGCTGGCCGCTTGCTCGCTCTTTGTGTTGTGTTGGGCATAGATCACACTCTTGGCGGGGTTGACCTTCTGTCCAGAACACATGTTTTACTTCTTGAGCATGTTGTAGACCACTTCTACCGAACCCACATCCCCTGAGGAGAAAATGAGGATGTCGTCGGCGTAGGCCAGATGAGTGATAATCGGACAACCACTAACAGTGTAAAAGTGCTAAAAGTTCGGGGCTCAGTCATGCAATTCAGCTGTCTACTCAGAGCGTCTGCCACAATGATGAAGATGGTGGAGGATAATGGGTCTCCTTGCCTAACCCCGCGACTAGCTTTAAAGAAACCATCGGCTTGCCCGTTGATGACTGTTGAGAACCAGGAGTTGCTGATCGATCTCCAGACAATGTTGGTCCACGTTTCTGAAAATCCGAAGGCCCTGAGAACCCAAATCATGAATTGTCAATCCAGTCTGTCGTAAGCTTTCTCCATGTCAAGTTTGATAGCTATGTTGCCCCCTTTCGCTGGGAACTTCATACAGGTGATGAGCTCCTGAGCCAGCATAATATTGTCTTGGATGTTTCTACCCTTGACAAAACCGTTTTGCTTCTCAGATATTATCATGGGTAGAATGTCTGCCATGCGGGAGGCGATGATTTTGGAAATAATCTTTTTGGTGAAATTGCAGAGACTAATAGGGCGGAAATCTCGAAAGGTCTCTGGATTGTCTTTTTTGGGAATAAGGATCAAGTTGGCGCTCGATATGGCTCTAGGGTAGGTAGCTCCCTGGAAGAAGGCCGTGACCGCTTCATGAATGTCATCCATGATGATATCCCAGCAGGTACGAAAAAATACTCCCGAAAAACCGTCGGGTCCTAGCGCACTATGCTCATCTAGTGCTCACACCGCATCTTTCACCTCGCTCACCGAAGGGAGGAGATCCAGTTGGTTGTTGTCATCTTCGTTGATGAGGTGAGGTATCTCTGCAAGGATGGAGTTGTCTCTGAGGTTCGTTTCTTTGGTAAATAGATGAGAGTAGAACTTTGCCTCCACTTGTATCTCCCGTTGATCGATGAAGATTTTTTCTGATTCGTCAGCTATCTGATACAGGGTGAGTTTCTGGCTGCGACCGTTGACGCAGGCATGGAAATAGCTCAAGTTTCTGTCCCCGTCGTTGTCCATCTAAGCCTCACTTTTTGTTTTAAAAAAATCGGTTTTAACCTTCAGCCAAAATTTGAGAATATCTTTGGTGAGGTTAAGGGCCGACCTTGCCGCAGGCGAACGCTCACTCACGAATAGATTTTTGGCATGGGTAACATCATCCTCAGCGGTCTGAACGGCCTGAAAAATGACCTGTATGCCTGTTTGCTCCATCTCGATAGGGCATGCCTCGTAGCCTTAAGCTTTTCGGCCAGTCTGATGAACGGGTTTAGGGAGTCCTCTTGGGCCCATGCTTCTTCAACCGTACGCTTAAAGTGGGGATGTTTGGTCCAGAAGTCAAGGAAGCGAAATGTTTTTTTGATCTGGGTAGATTTGTTTTTTATTTTGACAAGAAGAGGGTTGTGATCGGATTCGATGGAATTGAGGTAGGATAATCTAGAGGTGGTCCCCGATCCCTTCTATAGGGCATTAGTGAGAGCCCTATCAAGACGAGAATATTGTCTATTGTCGCCTTCCTGCATGTTGCACCAGGTAAAAGAATTACCGTTGAACTGGAGCGGGGAGAGGTGAGCGTTAAAAATGAAGTTGTTGAAATCTTGCATGGCCGTGAGGGGGAGGGCGGCCGCCAAACTTCTCTTCCCTGCTATAACGGCTTTAAAGTCCCAATACAAAGCCAAGGGAGGTTGATGTGGTTGAGGTGGATATCGATGAGATCATTCCAGAGAAGTTTACGCTCAGCGATGTCATAACTGCCGTGGACCGTTGACAGGAGGCACTCTTAGGAATTAATGGGTGTTCTATCCAGCAAGAAAGAGCCTGCTTCGAGTCTTAGATGACTTCGATAATGACGTTCTTCGAGCAGAGGATCCAGATGTCATGTCTGCCCTCGATGGCTGTAGTGAAGCCAAGTTGCATCTGTATGGTTTTGAGTTTTTTGGATGGGATTTTGGGTTCAATGATGATCAGGATGTCAATCTTGTGAATTTTGTTGAGACTGACTAGTGTCCTCATCGTTGGTTTGTTCGCCAGACCTCGAACAATCCAGGAGAGGATGTTAAGCATTAATGATAGTTGGAGGGATATATTTGGTCCGCTTGGCTGCGGACCTGGTGCGCATGACTGATGCCTCGGAGCTCCTTTCCGGACTGTCTTTTTATGGTGGAAGTAGACTTAGCAAACATTAATCTGTCTTGGGTGATGTAGGAATCGGTAGCGTGATTAAGCAATTCTCAACCGTGTCCAGGGTGGGCTCCTCGGGAGGGATGGTGAGGGTGTCTTTAATGTAGTCGGTAGGATCTTCTGCGGATAGAATATATCCGGCGTCGATAGCCTGTTGTCCCTGAAGGACCTTCTCTGGTCCCAATATAGCAAGGGCTTCTACACCGAAGAATTCATTACTGGAGAGGTGGACAACTAAGGGCGGTATAGATCCGAAGTTCGGGTCTGTGGGATGCTCCCCAACGGCCTTCGGACATGGTTCTTCGGAGGTCCCCTTCTCTGATACCGGCTCTGAGTTCGCAGACGGTCCTTCGAGGAGGGCAATCTCCTGAGTGATGTCTTCATCTTCAGTTAGTAAAGCGTTGAACCGATTAGATAGGATGGGCGCAGGGCCATTGTAGGGGATCATTATTGTTCCTGGTGATGTGCCTGGCTCACTTCCATTGGATTCGAATCTGATATGGGAATTTGGTAATGGAAGTAGGGGAAGAGCGTCTGCGTCTGAGGTTTAAGCTTCCTGCTCTCGTTGGCCTATAAGTCTTTTCTTGCGGGTTTCCTCTTGAGCTCTGGGTAAAGACGAAAACAATATTTAGGGAGATGTCCTCTCAGGTGACAGTGATTGCAGAACATGATATGGTTATCGTAAACTAATTGCTGGGTGTATGTCTGGCTGCCTAGCTCAATTTGGATGTGATTAGGACGTTCGTTGGTGAGATCGAGCTCGACACAGATCTTGGCGTAGTGAGCCTTAGAAAGAGTGCTAGTCTCGGCGGGTGGCTACATACTTCCCAAAAGAGTTGGCGATACGCTTGAGCGCCGCGGGGACGAAACAAATCAGGGGAGATTGGGTAGTGTCACCCAAGTCGCCACCGTGGCTAAGTCCACTTTGGTGTTAAAATTCGGAGACCACCTGATGATCTTCATCTGGTGAGTGTCCACCCTGCTGGTACCCTTGGCCCACACGGTCCGGTGGTCAAGCTCGGAGGAGAGGTAAAGCAGGAGATGCCTGGGGTCTAGGGGGCAATCCTATATTCTGTGGTAAGCCTCCAACTGGCGATAAAATCCTGCACTCTGCTGAACTTAGGGCTGCCGGATGAGAATTTGAGGACAAAGGTGTGAGGAAATGAGGTGAACAGCACTGACAGTTCCTGATCAGAGAAAGGGACCTTGAGCACGTCTGCATCAGGGTAGTTCACAACATCAGGGAGAGGCACGTCGGGGAGCACAAACCCCTTACTGGCCGATAAGTCTGGACGAAGCTTCTCGGCGAAGGAAGGAACCGGAGCTACTGAGGGCTTAGGGATAGGCCGGAGGAGACGAGAAGAGGTCAAGGCCGGGGGCAAATCTCCTGCCGGGAGGGGGGCGGGCACCAATGAGGGAAAAAGGGCAACCAGATCATCAGGGATAGCCCGACCGGAAGAGAAGAGGGGGGAGGAGGTGGGGGCCAGGCAAGGACCCGCACCAAGGGAAGCAGGGGACACTCCACACCAGGAAGGAGGGCCCAGGGGAGCCGATCCAAAAGGAGCGCCTGAGAACCCACCGACGAGGGGGTCTGCACGGTGGGGAGCGCTAGCAGCATACCCGCAGGGAGCGCCACTGGGACCCGTACCAGCAACTCCAGAAGATGGAGCACCGAAACCGCCAGGTGGCACCCCAAAAGGCTGCGCCACCACAGAAGACTGTGCCTCAGACAGACCCGGCGGGTCTCTACCAGTGGCGTCGAAAATAGACCTACGGGGAGCGCTGCTCGGGCCAACGGCACCCCCGCTAAACTAGGCCTCCACTGGAACAGACGCGCCAAAAGCAGCGCCGCAAGCTGGAACAAGGAGAGGGGCGCTGCCGGGGCCCATGGCAACTGCGCCAAACCGGGCCCCTACCAGAGGGCCACAAGGTACGCCACATGGGTCTACGAAAATCGTGCCAAATGGGGCCAAATGAGGCACTTTCGCACCATGAGGTGCGCCACCTTCAAAGTCGGGAGCGCCGCTGGGGCCCACTCCCACTGCGCCGCACAGGAATCCCAATAAAGCGCCACCATCAGCACCAAAATGTGCGCCACCAACAGAAAAGGGTGGGTGCCAGCCGCTGGGGCACAAAGTAGCGCCACCATCAACACCAAAATGTGCGCCACTGGGGCCCACACCAACAGCTCCGTACGGAATATCCAAAGCAACATCAGGTCCAGAAAGTGCGCTACAGGAATGACGAGAGCAGGGTGCGCCACTGGGGCCCACACCAACTGCTCCGTACGGGATTCCCAAAGCAACAGCAGCACCAGAAGGTGCGCCACTGGAAGGACGCAAAGGCAAGTGGCCTGGTGCCTGCCGCAGCAGACAGACCCGGAGCTCACGTCTTCCAACATTTGGACGATTCCCGAGGGGAGAACGTGGCTCCCCGAAGCCTCATTCGAAAATTGAAACGACGATGGGCTGGAGAGAGGCGGGGGACCCGAGGAGGGGAAAGGAGGAGGCTGGGTAGTGGGCACTGTTGGGTGAGCGGCACCGGCCCGACGGCAAATCTCGACAGGGGGAGGGCGAGCGGCGAAAAGGGGAGCACAGGAGGGGTCCGGTAAGGGAGACTGTGGAAGGGGGAGGGGGGAGGAGTGGAGACGAGGCATTGGGGGCAGGGGAAGGAGGGGGTGTGGTGAACGCACCAGACGGAGGGGGATGCAGGGGTGGGGGTGAGGGAGTTAAGGCCGGAGGAGGAGAGGAAGGCGCGGGAAAGGAGATGGGATGCGCCGGAACAGAGACGAGGCCCAATAAGACGAGGAGGTCGGCCGGAGGGGAGGCCGGGGGGGAGGAGGGGGAGCGGGACGGTGGAGGGCGAGCACCACGACACTAGCCAGGGCACAGCGCCCCGGCGGCATACGTTGAAAAAGCGACCAAAACCTGAGCATTCTAATCTTTTTTTAAATTATATATATATATATATATATATATATATATATATATATATACACACACACACACACCACACACACACACACACACAACACACACACACACAATTTACTTCATATATCTCGTCCACTGACTTCACCATTGCAATGCAAGTTGAATTGTGTATAATTATCATAATTTTGGCAACTCACAAATTAATTCTAACACTTTACATGAGGCATCAACATCTGGAATGAATTTTGAATATATGGCTTAGGTCATTGAAAAATATATAATAGAAGCCTCACGTGCAAAGTCAGCCATTACAATCTCTCTAAACTTCAAACAATTATTAAATATTAATATGCACCAAGACTTAAAGATGATGTAAACATAAAATAGTATATAACAAAACTTCACAAATTCTGATTATATATATATATATATGGCTTAATTGCACTTTGCTACCCTCAACTATTACCATTTTTCAACTTTGTACCCTAAACTATTTTTTGTAACAATTTGGTACCCAGATGTTATTTGGACTAAAATGTCCCTACCCCTACCCCTAACCCTCCCCTCTGCACGCTTCGGCCGCCCCCCATGCTCACTCCGGCCGCCCCCCCCTGCTAGCTCCGCCCCCACCCCCCCCCCCCCCCCGCCCCCCCCCCCCCCTTTGCTCACTCCGGCCGCCGCCCGCCCCGCCCTCCCCTAGGCCGCGGCAGCACGGGAGGAGGGGGGCTGGGGAGGGAGGGCGGGGCAGGGGGTGGCCGAAGGTAGCAGGGGGGGGGCGGAGGGGGGGGGGCGGAGGCAGGGGGGGGTGGGGCGGCCAGAGCTAGCAGGGGGGGTGGCCGGAGTGGGGAAGGGGGTGGAGGGAAGGGGGGCATTTTCGGAATTTTTGAAAAATTAGGTATCAAGTTGAAAAAAAATAATAGTTGAGGTACCAATTTGTTACGAAAAAAAGTTTATGGTATCAAGTTGAAAAGGCGGAATAGTTGAGGGTAGCAAAGTGCAATTAAGCCTGTGCGTTCTTTTTTTCCTCTCCATGGTTCAGCCTCACCAGCTCCCTCCTTTCTTCACATCTGTACCATGTCCCTCCACCGCCTCCCCCGCCGGCTCCTCCTAGGCCGGCGGCTTCCATCTCCCCTCCCCCCTCCGTTCTGCTCTCCCGCCGGCCCCGATGGCATCTCCGTGGTCAGAGGAGTGCCTAGCTATGATCCGCCAACACCTCCCTCCCGCTCCTCCCTTCCCTGTAGTGATTCCACCGCCTGTGCCTTCTTTCTCCGCCCTTCCCCTCTCGGCTCAGTTCGGCAGCTCTTCCGCTTCCGTCATTTCTCTCTCCATCCCTCCAATCTCAACCCACGTCTTCTCCTTCGTCCCGGTTCCTCCCCCTTCCCAGTATGGCTTTAATCATATATCTGGCGCCCTCACCGGTGGTGACCAGGCGGTGGTGCATAGGCATTCCCAGGCGTTAGATTCTCGGCTGACTCCTCGTCCACTTTTTCAAATTTCAAATGGGTATTCTGGTCCCTCGGGTTGGGAGCCCTCATGCGGTGCAGGCAGCGGGTCTCCAAACGCTTGGCCTCACGTGGTTGCTGAGAGCTACTACCCTCACGAGAGGGCCCCACTTTTTCTTTCCCATCCTGAACGTGTAGCCCACTTTGACTCCTTCCCACTCAGTGGGTCCCACCTGGTTTCCTTTCTGGGACAGCGTGGAGGATCGGTCCAGAACTTTTACGCTCAGTATTCTTCTCCCCTCTACGCGTGGTCACTGGAGGACCCACAGGCACGTGGGTCTTCTGCGTATTCTTCTCCACCCTGCCTGCGTATTTCCCCCACTCTCAACTCCAGCATAATTTTTCCTATCAGCCCACCACGTATTTTTCCCTCCAATCCCCTGCGGATGTGGGTGGGCTCCTCCCTCGATCCTTTGCAGAACCGCTTCCCTCGGCACTAGGGCTGAAAATCGAACGAACGAGCTCGAACAAAGAGTGTTCAAGCTTGGTTTGACTTAACTATCGAACGAGTTTGATTCGAGTCGAGCTTAAGGTCGAGCTCTAAAATGGTGTTTGAACTCGGTTTGATTAGAGACTCGAACGAATCGAGATCAAGCCAAAGTCCTATTGAACATGTTATATAAACTATTATATGTTTCTCTCAAGTTTTAAAGATTTTTTTTTATTGAATTACTTATGCTCTTTACATCATAAATTTATTATTATACAAAGAACAAAAAAAATGAGTAAAATTTCTAAGACAAAATGTATTTTCTATATATATTAAAAAATGCATAACATATACTAGAAAAAGTCATAATATGAGAAATCGAGCCGAGCTCGAGCCTGTTTGCGAACAAGATCGAGTCGAACAACCTATGGTAGAACTCAGTATCGATTAGTCTACGAACGAGCTTAATCCGAGCTTGGACCGAGCCGAACATGAGCCAAATGCGAACGGTTTGAATCATTTTACAGCCCTACTCGGCACCCCCTAATCTCCTCACCCTTCCATCCTATCCGTCCTCTTCGGAGCCACTCTCGAGCGCGCCTCTGGTTCCCCCCGTCCCTCCTTCCATTCCTCCCTTGGCCCCCCTCCCTCCCCCCCATGCCGGACCTCCCGCCTGCAGGCCCGACTTCATCCTATCCTCGTGCCCCTGCGACCTGTCCTGCCTCTTCATTGGCGGCCCGTCCACCCTGGCCGGTGGGGACTCGGGATTCTCTGGCTCCTCGGTCCCTCAGACTAGTTTATTGCAGCCCTCGGTGGTGCTTTGCTCGGATACGGCGATCCCTGTGGTCTTCGCCTCGCCCGTCCCCGTCCTCATGGCAGGCTCGCTCCACCCTCCTTCCCTGTTAAAGGTCGGCCGGCAGTCTCAGCCGTACCCTATCCCAGCTCCGAGAATTGTCAACCGGCAGACTCCGCCGCTCGTTCTCCCAGTACCGAGAATTGTCCTCACCAACCCGCCCACCAGCCTTCTCGGGGGGTGCCCTGGCTCCTTCATCGTCCGGAGCAGGTAAGACATCATACTCCGCCAAGCTTCGCCCGGATTTAGCTACAGAGCAGACCTTCCTTTTCTCCGACGATATCCTCGAAGACATCGAGTACTCCCGCGAATCCCTGGTGCCTTCCGTACCCTTAACCGACTTAGAATTGGCATCCCTGTCATCATCCTTCCTCCACACCTTTATCCTCAAATTCTCTACTGGTTGCCCCAAACTCTCCAGGGTGCAGGAGGAGATAGCCAGATGGAGTCTATCGACGAATTATCGTGTAGCACCCCTCGATCCCAGGCACATCCTTCTACACTTATCCTCTGACAGCGACCACAGGACCGTATGGTCCAAAGGCACGTGCAGGATAGATTCCCATCAGATGAAGATCGTCAAGGGGTGCAGACTTCAATACCAAAGAAGACTCAGCAATGGTCGCCGCATGGGTAACACTGCCTAATTTACCCCTCGTCTGCTTTGTCCCATCAGCTCTTAAGCGAATTGCCAACTCCTTCGGAACGTATGTGGCCACGGCCCCTGAGACTAGCAATCTCACCAAGGCCCGCTACGCCAAAATCTGTGTGGAACTCGACCTGTCATCCGAACCACCAAAGTTCATCTCCATCGAGCTGGGCAACCGAACCCACACCCAACAAATCATCTACGACAACACATTATGTTCTGCAATCATTGCCATCTAAGAGGTCACCTCCCAAAATATTGCCGACGTCTTCATCCGGAACTCCAGAAAAAACCAGTCTGGAACAACAAAGTGGAAACAGAGGGGAGGACTCCCAAAACTCCCCTTCTATCTCTGCCTAACTCACACCCGATTCGGCTCCAACGACGGCAACTCAGACAAAAGTGACTCCCCTAGCAGAGCTTTGATCCCCTTCAATACCAAAACTCTCACTCTCTCCAACCAATTGGACGCACTTGTCATGGAGGACGCGGGACCCACAACGGATTCAGTGCATCCCCTAGCCGATCTAGTCACCATCGAGATCCCCCACGCAGAGGTCGTCGAAGCGATCACCGCCACAATTGATGCTATTCTACATCACACCAACGTAGACACGGTTAAAGAAGAGCTATTCTAGGCCCAGACCTAGTGCAGTGAGGACAACTGATCCAGGCCGCAGGGTTCCCTCTCCAGCAAACAATACTTCTAACTGGAAGCGCCAGCGACTCCTTAGCTATTCCTCCAGAAGATCCTATCCTGGATTCAGCCGGGGAATCGATTAGCGCCCCCCCCCCCCCGGACCAACACGAGGAATCAACTCGGGACAATCCCACCTCGACCGAGGCAGAAGCATCAAACTCGAACGAGGTCAACATCAAAACTGTCCCCATCGAAACCACATCCATCCAAACCAGATCCCTGCCAAGCGGAGCAAAAACTACCCCACAAGTTCTCTAATGCTTAACATCCTATCCTGGAATGTTCGCAGTCTGGGAAACAAACCTACATTAAGGAGAATTAACAGCCTTAGGAAAATCCACAAGATTGATATCCTTATTATTCTTGAACCTAAAATCCCCCCCAAAAGGTTAAAATCCATCCAACTACAGTTGGGCCTCCCCACGGCCATCGCCAGCAAACACGATATTTGGATACTCGGCACTAAAGATATCAATATTGGGAGCATCCAGGACACCAGACAGGCCCTCTCCTGTTGGGTGAATCATCCTATGCTCCCTGAGCGCGCCATCATCTCCGCTGTCCATGGCAGCTGTGATATTTCAGAGCGGAAAGAACTCTGGAACGATCTCCTCGACAACCACCTTAACCACATCAACTCTCCTTGGCTTTGCATTGGGGACTTTAATGCAATCACCTGTAGAGAAGAGAAAATAGGGGGTAGCCCCACTCCTATTACGGCTATGCAAGACTTCAACAACTTCATTTTCAATGCCCACCTAGCATCGCTCCAGTTCACCGGCAACGCAATCACCTGGTGCAACATGCAAGAAGGCGACCGCCAATACTTTCGTCTTGACAGAGCCCTCACGAACGCCCGCTGGAACGACATGGGGATCACCACCAACATGTCTCATCTTAACTCTTCCGAATAAGACCACGCCCCTCTGCTAGTGGTAATTAAAAATAACTCTAATCCATCCAAAAAGAACTTCCAATTCCTCGACTTCTGGACCGAGCACCCCTAATTTTTGGGCATCATCGCGAAGGCGTGGAATGGTGAGGATTCTCCCAACCCCCTCCTATCGAGTGAGCAACAAACTCAAAGCAACGAGAAAAGCCTTGTCTAATTGGAGTAAACTAGCTTACGGGGACATTTTCCAAGCAGTTCGGACCGTCGAGGACGACGTTACCCGTGCCGAAGCCAGGTTCGCATCGGATCGTTCCCCAACGGCCAGGACTGCCCTGAACCTCACCAGGGCCATGCTTAAATTCAGACTCAAAGTGGAAACTGACTTCTTGAAGCAGAAAGCGAGATTGAAATGGGACAGCAATGGAGATAAAAACTCGAAACATTTCCACGCTTGTGTCAACGGCCACAGACAGAAGTTAGCGATTCACCACACTATTGACGATAGCGGAAACATCATCACAGACCATAAGAGAATCCAATGGCCGCTACGGAATTCTATTCCAAATTATTCTCCAAAGAGACGGTTCACAAAGACAATGCTTTCCTTGACCAAATCCCTCTTATCATTAATGACAGCGACAACGTCCAGTTGGAGCGCACCCCAACCACCCAGAAAGTGAAGGATGCGGTGTGGGCTCTGAACGAGCACAGTGCACCCGGGCCGGACGGATTTTTGGGGGTCTCCTTTTGTACGTGCTGGGACATTATCGTGCAGGATATTACCGAAGCAGCCATTGCATTCTTCGAAGGAGCCACATACCCTAAAGCCATATCCAGCGCTAACCTTATTCTTATTTCGAAAAAAGAAAACCCAGAATCATTTCGCGACTTGCGTCCCATCAGTCTATGCACATTCACCAACAAGATCATATCCAAAATCATCGCGACTAGAATGGCAGAAATTCTCCCCAAGATAATATCCGAGGAGCAAAGCAGGTTTGTCCGAGGGAGGAATATCCAGGATAATATTATGCTGGCCCAAGAGTTAATAACCTGCATGAAGTTCCCTGTAAGAGGGGGCAACATCGTTATCAAAATTAACATGGAGAAAGCTTATGACAGACTGGACAGGCAATTTATGATCTGGGCCTTCAGAGCTTTTGGTTTCTCCGAAACGTGGACCAACATCGTGTGGAGATCCATCAGCAACTCGTGGTCTCCACGGTTATTAACGGTCAAGCCGAGGGATTTTTCAAATATACTCGAGGGGTTAGACAAGGCGACCCTCTATCATCCACTGTCTTCATCATCGCGGCTGATGCCCTGAGCAGGAACCTTAACAACATGACTAACATCCCGAATTTCCAGCACTACCATACTTCTAGCGGATGCCCTTTAATTACTCATCTGGCCTTTGCCGACGACTTACTCATTTTCTCATCCAGGGACGAAGGGGCGGTGGCGGTGGTCCACAACACCCTGCAGAGGTACTCCACATGCTCCGGCCAGAAGATCAACCCTTCAAAGAGCGTAATCAACGCCCACCACAACACCAATAGAGACACAACAGGCTCTCCAACTTAACTTCCTTCTCCGTGGATCACCCCTCATTCAACTATCTCGGGTGCCCTTTAGTATACGGTAAATCCAACATTGGCATCTTTGAGAATTTAATCACGAGAATCAGGAATAAACTTAGTAGGTGGCACAATGCCACTTTATCTCCGGGCGGCAAGATGATCCTCATCAAGCACGTGCTCAACTCCATACCCATTCACACCCTGGCCGTATGTTCTCCGCCGTTGAAGGTCCTCTCCTCGATCGAGCAGATTTTTGTAATTTCTTCTGGGGACATTGCAACGGTCAAGACAAGCACCACTGGGCTAGCTGGAACTCTATGGCTTATCCTACTGAAGAAGGGGGCTGGGATTCACCAAACTCACTCACATTGTTCACGCATTTTCGATGAAATTATGGTGGAAACTCCGCACAAGCAAGAACTTATGGACCAGGTTTATAAAAACCAGGTACTTCAAACACATTCATCCAGCAGGTGGCGATATCTAACAGCAGATCTGCGTCTTGGCGTCGTATCCTTAGGGGGCGAGACTTAGCCGAACCAGTAATGAGATTACAATTGGGTGATGATGAGTCGAATCTATTCCTGGAGAGATGGACCGAGGACAGCTTGATCCCGAACATCACAGAGATCCCGAAAAACAGTAGGATCAGAGATTTGTGGAACCCCATCATCGATGACTGGAACTGGGACAATATCCGCGAATGGGCCAGAATCGAAGCGGCGGAGTACATTCGATTGCGATGATTGAGAATCGGCAGCGATGCAGATGCTATGCAGTGGACGCTCGAGGCCTTAGGGGTATTTTTGGTGAGGTTCGCGAGAATCGCTAGCCAAGGTTTGGGGCGCACCCATCAGGTCACTGTGCATTATTGGCACACCTGTATGCCTAAGAAATGGTCTTTCCTTATGTGGAGAGTCATTAGGAAAAAATTGCCAACCGATGATACCCTCAACACCATTGGGATTAGCTTAGCATCAGCCTGCAATTGTTGTCCCGACCGTCAGACGGAGACCATCGACCACATCTTCTGTCAAGGGAGCCTGTCGACCAGTATCTGGATGACCCTTAACCGGCACTACAGTATAGAACCAAGGGGAGGGGAGGTCCACGATCTAGCGACCTCATGGAAGATAGCATCTCACGGCCACCAGATCGTAGCAGCAGCCGCTATGTGGGCGATATGGAAAAATTACAACAAAGCGAGATACGAGGGCCTCCAATACTTAGTTGACCAGCTCACCAAGGAAGTTTTTCGCCAATGCCGTAAGCGAAGCGCTCTGTGCTCCCACTGCTCGCCAGCATTTTGGTCCTCGCTACAACCCTAACCTAGGGCTGCCGTTTTGCTTCTTTTTTTTGCCCCTTTTTGGGCTCTTTTGGTGGTATACTTGTATAGGGCGTTTTGCCTTGTATACGTGTCAGGCTTCGGCATTTTGAGCCTTGATTAATAAAAGGAGGGGTTTCTTTATATATATTTTTTTTCCTATATATATATATATATATAATAGATATATATAATATATATAATATAATATATTATATATATATATATATATATATAAAATGGGATATCAGCCATAGACTGATCTTCTTATATGAGCCATATATATATATATATAAAAAAAAAAAAAAAAAAAAAAAAAAAAAAAATATATATATATTATAATATATATATATATATATATATATATATAATATATAATGGGATATGAGCCATAGACTCATCTTCTTATATGAGCCATCCTAGTTGGCTTTCATGTAGGCTAATAAATTATATTGACTTAAAAAAAAATTTTAATAGATATAAATAAAAGATCTCATAAAAGATTTGATAAATAATAACTTACCATATCTTTTCTTAGGAACAACTTATCAAATATGTTTGCCTAAAAATAAAATTTCCCACAAAAGATTTAATAAATAATATTAATATTAATATTAAGTTAAATGTTAATAATATGTGAATGTTAATTATATTATTATTGTGAATGTGAATTTTAATTATATAATATTAATATTAATAATGTGAATGTTGTTAATTATATTAATATGTTAATTATAATGTGAATGTTAATTATTTAATATTAATGTTAATAATATTAGTTTTAAATTAAATATTAATGTTAATGTTAATGTTAAGTTAATGTTAATATTAATGTTAATGTTAATTTAACCTTTAACCTTTATTGTTAATATTAATGTCAATACTGACTTATTTTTAATTTTAATTCTAATTTAGTTTTAATTTTATTTTCGTTTGTTCTTTTATTTCTATCTATTTAAATTCCTATAAAAATATTTGGCAAATTTCTAGGCAAAGATATGGTAAGTTATTAATGTGAATGTGAATTTTAATTATATAATATTAATATTAATATTATATAATATGTGAATGTGAATGTCAATTATATTAATATAATGTTATTATAATATGAATGTTAATTATATTAATATTATTGTTAATAATATTAGTTTTAAATTAAATGTTAATGTTAACGTTAATTTTTAATATTAACGTTAATGTTAATTTTAACTTTTAACATTTAACCTTTAATGTTAATATTAATATTATAATATTAATATTAATATTTTTTTAATTTTAATTTTAATTTTAATTTTAATTTATTTTTGTTTGATCTTTTATTTCTATCTATTTAAATTCTTATGCAAACATATTTGGCAAATTTTCAGGCAAAGATATGGTAAGTTATTATATATCAAATCTTTTTTGAGGGGAAATCAAATTTTTATTGCTCTTAACTGGGGGCAATAGCCTCAATTGCTAAAAAAATGAGAAATACAATCAGGAATACTATTCTCCTCATAATTGGAGACATTATGCAAAGAATGAGAGGCTAAAGAGTGAGCTACCATGTTCCTTTCCTACGGGTGAAGTCAAACCGCACACTAATATTCAACCCGTAGATCTCTTCCCGGGAGCTCTGAATCTGATCTCTGAGTCTCCACGGGATGAGGTTGTCGTCACCATTGAATATTCTATGAGCAACGAAAGAATCCCCCTCGATAATTATTTTGTCTGCCTGCAACTTGCTAGCAAGAAAGGCTCCTTGTCGTACCGCTAAGATCTCAGCTAATAACGCTCGATCATCTCCATATGTATGCAAGTCTTCCAGGACAACTGATTTGGCTGCAATGAATCCTCCCTTATCATCTCTTGTAACTGCAGCCACAGCAGACGGGAGGATGATACCGCACCGTCAATGTTAATTTTGATAAAACCCGATGGCGGGGGGATCCACTTTGCATTCTCCTTTAATTGGTGGATGTCCAGCAATTGCTCCGCTTGGGGATTATAGCTAGCAGCATAAGTTCTATGCATGTTTTTGGCTTGCTGCACTATATTCACTATTCTGAGAGCTTTATTATTGAAGATACATTTGCAGCGAGCCTTCTGAAGAACAGATGGCAACTCTAGAGGGGGGTGAATAGAGTTATAGCAATAATAACCAATTAAAAATTAACTCTTTCACGATCTAAAAATAATCAGAGTAAATGCGGAAAATAAATAAGGAGCAAGAGAGCATACGCAAACACAGCCAATTTTAACCTGGTTTTTCTCGTGGAGGACTAGTCCAGGCCTGAGAACTCTAGCTCAGGATTAAATCCACTATTTGTAAAAGTAGTTACACCCCATGCCTTTACTTCAGAAGAGCACGTCAACTTCTTTACAATGGATCGCAGTGGCGATGCTTAGAATTTTCCAAGCGACTTCTTGAACTCTTGCACAAGACTCCTAACTGAGAGATGCTGAGCACTCGAGACTTAGGAAACTTGTGGCTAGTAGATGAGAAGGGTATGGCTTATATCGAGCTTAAGAGAGAAGAGAAGAGAAGATTGGATGGTTTGAAATGAGAGAATTCTAGGCCTATTTATAGGTTTTTATCAGGCAGAATTCGGCCAGAATTCTGGTAGGAATTTTAAAAATTTGGCCGTTGGACAACTAGCAACCAGCCAACCCTAAAAATTAGGGTGCTGATTTTTAGGGGACAGAGTTCGGCCCGAACTCTGTGTGGAGGCAGAGTTCGGCCCGAACTCTGTCTCCAGAGCACAGAACTGGTCCAAGGGTGGAATGGGCTAAGTTTGGATGTAGAGCTTTATGGGCTTTGGATAGGTTGTGGGTTGAGTCTCAAGAGCCCAGCATAACTCAGCTTACAATCATTCTAGACTCAATAAAATATAAAAGTACAGACGCAAAAACGACTTGTATATGCACATGAGCTGTCGTCTGAGCTGTCGTCTGGCTTGAGCAGAATATAGTCATCGTGTGTCTTATTGAATTATCACAAGTATTATTTAGTCAACGTTATCAATATTTGGTTGACTGTGACTTTGTGTCAACAATCTCCCCCATATTGATAATTGACAAAATAATAATTGTATATTCAATATCCATACCTGGACACATGTAACGACATAGCTCCCCCATAATAAGTGCCGAGCTTAAGAGTAGCTCCCCCATAAACAATGATGTTAATCTCTGTTGTCCTATTAATAACATTCTTCCAAAAGCACATATAAACAAACAGAATATACACATAACTCCCCCTTTTGGCATTTAGCAATATGAGATAGATAAAGTATAACTGGCAAAACACACATAAAGGAGAAGAAACTGCATATAAAAGAATGACCAAGAGTCATAACAACTGATAATAGATCTACCAATGTCTCAAAAGCACAATGCATAATAAGTCTACTACAAACCAAGTACATAAAAGTAACTAAAGCAGAAAGCAGAAAGCATAATCTAAGATCTCCAGTAGCAGCCTCAAGTAGTAGTCCAAAACCATCAACGAGCACGAGAGGGCCCGGCGTCGTCCGAAGGATCAGTAAAGGAGCGACGTGGGTCCACAAAAGCCGAGTCCGGATCCATGTAGCGACGAACCCATGGGTCATCAATACGAAAGCCCTCACGATCGGGATCTCGCTCCATAGGAGTGGGCATGGTAGGATGGCGAGACATGGAATACCGGATGTCATACAGCGAGTTGCTGATAGCACTCATCTGCAATGTGGTCCGATAATCCAGCTGCGTCCAACGATCGTCCTCCAAAGTAAAACGATCTCTGAGCATGGTCTGAATAGACTCGAGAGTGGCAGGAGAAGGAGGAGGATCCTATCCGAGAGGAGGGGCATCCGGCTCATCCTCAGAATGCTCAGACACGACCGGGGTACCAACGGCCGCATGAAGCCTCCTTGCCTTGGAAAGAAAGGCAGGGGCAGGTAGAATGGACACTCATCAAGAGGTACATGGAACGCACGAAAGATCATAGGAAGATATAAGGCATAAACCAAGGATCTTGGCTTCTTCCTACAGTTGATCATCCAATCCATCATTGTGCGTGGGAGGTTAAAGGGAACATGAAAGTGGAGATGGTACAAAGCTGAAATCTCAAAATAGGTAACTTCATCGGTAGAACCCGCTTTGGGTAGAATGGTGTTGAAAATGATCCGATGAAGCTCATAGAAATAAGGATTGAGATACTTTGCCAAGAGCTTACGAGGACGAGTGTTAGGGCTACACAGGTCGTCCTTGAAACTCTCTAGAGAAATCCCTTCGGGAAAGATAAAGGATCTAGCTTCAACAAGCTTTTCCCAAGAATTAGGCTCAATAAGGTCAAGATATTCGGCGAATTCAAAATCATCAAATGAGATATCAATACCCGCAACACGTGAATAGATACGAGTATCATCATGAGTCAAATTGCAATAAAACATTTGTATGGCACTACGATAAATGACCGAATTAGAAGTAACGAGTTCATCAAGACAAAGGTCATTAAAGAGTGCATCATATTGTGAGAAAATTGTAAAGTTGATGGGGTGTCCTGCAAATACCGGACGTGTCCGAAATTCGCTAAACCATTCATTGGATGCGTCTAGTGATATGAAAATTCGGTCGTCGAAAGTGTTTGGATCACGTGGACGAGAAGGATTGAACAACGGATGGGTTGGTTGTTCAATTGCCGGTACAACGGGTGGTGCAACGGACGGCTCAACGGGAGGAGGAGCATTCGACGAGGACGCACCCTCGGTCCGAAGTCTCTTCCCACGGTTAAGCAATCGTGGAGCCATAACATAATAGATAGATAAAGAAATTTGAGATATAGAAAAGAAAGGAGTTATACCTCAAGATATTGAAGGATTATGAAAGAGAATTGAAAACCAAGCCTTCTCCTTGAGTTTGGGAAAGAATGGAGCCCAATAGAGGAGAAACTAAGGTTAGGGTTTTGAGAGTTTTGAGTAGGAGAAGTAGAAAAGGTGGTAAGATGAAAAGAGAGAAAAACCGAAATAAAGAGGAGGGTTTCTCTTGGTCGGGTCAATTTTTGGCCATTGGATCAACAACAAGATCAACGGCTGAGCCTGTTCCCGATTCTGGAACAGGCAGGCCGAATTCGGTCCGAACTCTATTAGGGGCAGAGTTCGGCCCGAATTCTGGTTCCTGGAGACAGAACTGAAATCAGGCTGAGTTGAGTCAAAAATTGGTTAAGTGAAGATAAAAATCAATGTACTACATGAGTATAAGTACAGAAAAAGATCCAATGAGTAAATAGATGGATAGCAGATAGTGAGTTCAAAGCAGTAATATGAAGTTTGAAAAATTAGTATTTCAGCAAGTGATAAATAAAAATGAACCGTATAATAAACAAGGAATTATATTATAATTCAATATTTTGAATCTGCCATGGGTTAGCTGCAGGGGTCGGATCCCAGCTAGCGGTAGTCCTGAGGACTAGTGCACCGTGTCGCTTAGGCTTTTACGCCTTGTTGTCAGAAGGACCCTTTCGGCTTGTACCCATAGCAAGTTCATCATAAGAGAATCACAATATATTCGATATTTACGCAGGTTTATTTTTAATTTATAACAGCTTCATCTAAAATTCCAAGTTCACGACAAAGAAAATTGAAGCGCTCTTCGGATAATGGTTTGGTGAAGAAGTCCGCTAACTGATGATCAGTGTCAATAAATTCTAAGTTAATCGTGTTATTTCTGATGATCACGCAAAAAGTGGTGTCGTATCTCAATGTGCTTCGTGCGTGAGTGACAAATGGGGTTCTTAGTAAGATTTATTACACTAGTATTATCACAAAAGATTAGAATATGCATGAAAGATAAATTATAGTCTTCAAGGGTTTGCTTCATCCACAGAATTTGTGCACAACAACGCCCAGCTGCTATGTATTCAGCTTCTGTTGTGGATAGTGCGACAGAATTCTGCTTTTTGCTAAACCAAGAGACTAAAGCCTTTCCTAATAAATGACACGTGCCGCTCGTACTTTTACGATCGACCTTGTATCCAGCGAAGTCAGCATCAGAATAACCAATGAGGTCAAATGATGTTGACTTGGGATACCATAGGCCCACTGTAACCGTACCCTTAAGGTATCGAAAGATACGCTTAACCGCGGTCATGTGTGATTCCTTAGGATTAGCTTGATATCTAGCACACAGGCAAATACTAAACATTATATCAGGGCGACTAGCAGTAAGATAGAGTAAACTGCCTATCATACCTCGATACTTACGTTGATCTACGGGTTTGCCACTATCATCTGGTTCAAGTTTGGTTGAAGTAGCCATAGGAGTGCTGATTGATTTGACGTTATCAAGGTCGAATTTCTTCAACATGTCCTTTGTATACTTCGACTGACAGATGAAGGTTCCATTTGACATTTGTTTGACTTGCAGCCCAAGAAAGTAGTTGAGCTCTCTCATCATGCTCATCTCAAACTCGGTCTGCATATACTTGGCAAAATCTTGACAAAGGGTTTCATCAGTAGAACCAAAAATAATATCATCTACATATATTTGTACTAACAGTATAGTATCTTTGAAAGATTTTATGAACAGTGTAGTGTCAATTTTCCTTTTGAAAAACCTTTCTCAAGTAAGAAATTGCTAAGCCGTTCATACCAAGCTCTAGGGGCTTGTTTGAGGCCATATAGCGCTTTCTTTAACTTGAACACGTGGTCGGGAAATTTGTGATTTTCAAAGCCAGGGGTTGTTTTACATAAACTTCCTCCTTAATAAAACCATTCAAGAAAGCACTTTTAACATCCATTTGAAATAATTTGAAAATTTGAAAATTTGCAAATGCACAAAGCATCCGAATGGATTCTAATCTAGCAATAGGAGCATACGTCTCATCGTAGTCGATACCTCCTCTTGGTTGTATCCTTGGGCTACTAGACGAGCTTTGTTATGTGACTGAACCATCTTCATTTACTTTGTTTCTAAAAACCCATTTAGTACCAATAATCGAGTGATTAGCCGGTCTAGGAACAAGTTCCCATACTTGGCTCCTCTCGAATTGGTTGAGTTCCTCTTGCATAGCAGAAATCCAAAATTCATCATTGAAAGCTTCTAAAATGTTTCTAGGCTCAATTTGTGAAATAAAGGCAGTGCTAGCAATAGAGTCTCTTAATGATGATCTAATAGTTACTTCTCGTGAAACCTCACCGATTACCAAATTTTCTGGATGTGATAGCTTGAAAGAGAATTTCTTAGACAAGCTTTCCAGAGAATTTGTTCGGTTGTGGTGTTCATTGGAGTAGACGTTGATGGCTCAACATCATCATCAAGAGTAGCTGCTGCACTGTTATCTTCATCAAAAGTCACATTGGTAGACTCTTCCACAATTAATGAGCGTTTGTTAAAAACTCTATATCCCTTACTCTTGGCAGCATAACCAAGGAAAATACCATCGTCAGCTTTGGCATCAAATTTGCCTAAGTTGTCTTTGGTATTAAGGATAAAGCATCTACAGCCAAAAACTCTAAAATAGAAAACATTTGGGGTTCTCCCGAACCAAAGCTCATAGGGTGTCTTCTTCGTAATAGGACGAATAAGTACCCCATTTAAAATGTGGCATGCTGTACTGACAGCTTCAGCCCAAAAGTATTTCGGAAGTGAAAACTTGTTCAACATGACTCTAGCCATATCGCCAAGAGTCCTATTCTTCCGCTCCACAACACCATTTTGTTGGGGAGTTCTTGGACAAGAAAACTTATGATCAAAACCATTGGAATCACAAAACTTTTCAAAATCAGAATTTTCGAATTTGCCTCCATGATCACTTCGGATTCGAGTAATCATGTAGCCTTTTTCGTTTTGAACTTTCTTGACAAAAATCTTAAAAACTGAAATAGCATCACTTTTATGAGTAAGAAAGAAAACCCAAGTAAATCTTGAAAAGTCATCAACAATAACAAATGCATAGAGTTTTCCACCAAGACTGGCTACTCTACTAGGACCAAATAAATCCATATGGAGTAGTTGCAGGGGTCTAGTAGTGCTTACAGAGTTTATGGAATGAAAAGATGACTTGGTTGCCTTATTCAACTCACATTCGGCACATACGATGTCCTTTTTGAATGTGATGTCGGGCAAACCTCTAACTAGCTTTTTGGTCGATAGCCTGGATATGGTATCCATATTAGCATGACCAAGACGCTGGTGCCATAGTAGTCGTTAATCTTTATGAGCATATAGGCATCTACCTGCATTGTTAGTATTTCCAGACAAATAGAAAATATAAATATTATCCTCTCTTACCCCTTCAAAAGCAATGTCTCCTGTTGACCTATCATAGATAAGGCATTTGTTTTGTCCAAAGTTAATGTCATAACCATGGTCAGCAAGATGACTGATGCTGAGCAAGTTATGCTTTAACTCGGTCACTAGGCAGACATCCTTTATTACGGGAGAGGGGATAGCCAATAATACCATTACCTATAATATAACCTTTTACGTTATTACCGAAGGATACATATCCTTCTCTCTTCATCGATAGTGATGGGAAAAGATGTGCGTCTCCCGTCATATGCCGCGAGCATCCACTATCGAGAATCCACTTACTCTTAGTTAAGGAGGGAAGGTCCACCTACATCAAGAGTAGATGTGACCTTTGGTACCCAAGTTCTTGAGGGTCCTGAAGAGTTAGTTTTTGGAAACCATACATATATCTTTCTATCTACTAATCTTCTAATTCTACATTGTGATAAATATGTCCATGTAAACCACAATAAGTACATATAGCATTCCTATTTACATTAGGAGCATGCTGCTGATGTCTATAAGCAGAATATTGATAATATGTAGATTCAGCATGGTGATGATGACTATGTGGAGTGGCATGGTGATATTGTTGATATGGCATGGCATGATGATGTTGTCTATATGGCATGGCATGATGAGATTGTCTATATATGGAGTGATGTTGATTGTGTCTTTGTGCAACATGATGATGACTGTATCTATGTATAGCATGATGTTTATGTGACATATGATGATTATTCTACGTGCATGTGGTTTGTGAAAGTGAGTGTATATGTAAGCATGATTGTGAGCAGCATGAGGATGACATGGTTGACTAGTATGAGTTGTGTCATGCTTAGTGTATGTCTCATGTGATTGGGTTTGAGGTTGAGCAACCTGTTTTCCCAACTTAGTCTCTAGTTTCTTAGAGACAGCTTGTAATTCAGTAATCTTAGCATTCAAACCATGCATCTTAGTAATAGTAATCTTGTGTCTACTCTTTTCATCTGCAAGTTCCGTGTTGAGTGTTGTGATTTCTTGTGTTTGTTGCTCAATACGTGACTCGACATCATGTAGGCTTATTTTAAGATTGGATACCTCATCAGTGACATCCGTGGGTGAAGTATCTCTAATATTATCAAGTAATAGAGAAAGTCTTTGTATTTCGACTTCATGACTTTTGATTTTGTCCTTGGCTTATTTGTATTTACCAATGACCTTTTTATAGTCACTAAGTAAATCGGTGAAAGCATCGCCAAGTTCATCAAAAGTGAAGTCGTCAAGAGTTTCGTTTGATACCTTGTCGGACGTTGCCATTAGGCACACATTAGCCGTATCTTGAGGAGAGTTCTTTTCTTCCTCGGAGTCACTAGCTTCGCTTTCATGCCAAATGCTTGTGTTGGCATATTTTTTTGAAAATGTCTTCTTGTGTGGCTTCTCATAGCGGTTGCTTTTCTTTAAGAATGGACAGTCTTTTCGGACATGTCCTGTCTTCTTGCAACCGTAGCAAGTAGGCTCTTCTTCTTCATCTTCTTGTGGTTCCTTCTTTCTTCGATTGAAGCGAAGGAATTTCTTGAAGTTGCGAACCATGAGGGCTTGATCATCATCTTCTGAGTTGTCGTCATCCGTCTCTTCGGGTTCAGCCCTCCGTCGGTGAGCTTTGAGTGCGATCTCCTTAGCCTTAGGAGCAGGCTCTTCGAAGTCCTTGAGGTCAAGCTCATGAGTCATTAGCTTTCCCATCAAGGTCTCCATAGACATGGTTGTGAGATCATTTCCTTCTACGATGGCTGTCACCTTAGGGTTCCAAACTTTTGGTAGCCCCCTAAGTAGCTTGCGAATCTTCTCGTGATTTGAATATTGCTTTCCAAGCGAAGACAGGGGGTTGATGATGTCGAGGAATCTTGTGAACATTTGCATGATCGTCTCGTTTGGCTTCATCTTGAAAGCTTTGTATTCTTGAGTGAGACGACTTATCTTTGATTCCTTGACTTGGGTGGTTTCTTCATGCGTCACTTCTAGAAGCTTTCATACTTCGTGGGATGTGGTGCATGTGGATACCCTGTTGAACTCATTCCTGTCTATAGCACAGAAAAAGCATTAATAGCTCTCGCGTCTAGACTTGCCTGTTTCTTCTTCTCGTCAGAATATTTGTCATGTGATTTCAACGAGATCGCCATTGACAACTATTCTGGCGAGCTTTTTGTAACCGTCAGTGACGATAGTCCACAGGTCAAAGTCTAACGACTTGAGATAAAAACTCATCATTGTTTTCCAATACGTGTAGTTGGTTCCATCAAATAGGGGAGGCCTATGAGTGGACTGTCCTTCATCGTGATTGGAAATCAAGGATTGTGTGGTTACCATAGATCAGCTCTAGGATATAAATCCTTGTAAAGAGAACAGAGCTCTGATACCAATTGAAGAACAGATGGCAACTCTAGAGGGGGGTGAATAGAGTTATAGCAATAATAACCAATTAAAAATCAACTCTTTCACGATCTAAAAATAATCAGAGTAAATACGGAAAATAAATAAGGAACAAGAGAGGATACGCAACACAGCCGATTTTAACCTGGTTTCCCTCGTGGAGGACTAGTCCAGGCCTGAGAACTCTAGCTCAGGATTAAATCCACTATTTTTGAAATAGTAGTTACACCCCGTGCCTTTACTTCAAAAGATCACGTCAACTTCTTTACAATGGATCGCAGTGGCGATGCTTGGAATTTTCCAAGCGACTTCTTGAACTCTTGCACAAGACTCCTAACTGAGAGATGCTGAGCACTCGAGACTTAGAAAACTTGTGGCTAGTAGATGAGAAGGGTATGGCTTATATCGAGCTTAAGAGAGAAGAGAAGAGAATTGGATGGTTTGAAATGAGAGAATTCTAGGCCTATTTATAGGTTTTTATCAGGCAGAATTCGGCCAGAATTCTGGTAGGAATTTCAAAAATTTGGCCGTTGGACAACTAGCAACCAGCCAACCCTAAAAATTAGGGTGCTGATTTTTAGGGGACAGAGTTCGGCCCGAACTCTGTATGGAGGCAGAGTTCGGCCCAAACTCTGTCTCCAGAGCACAGAACTGGTCCAAGGGTAGAATGGGCTAAGTTTGGATGTGGAGCTTTATGGGCTTTGGATAGGTTGTGGGTTGAGTCTCAAGAGCCCAGCATAACTCAGCTTACAATCATTCTAGACTCAATAAAATATAAAAGTACAGACGCAAAAACGACTTGTATATGCACATGAGCTGTTGTCTGAGCTATCGTCTGGCTTGAGCAGAATATAGTCGTCGTGTGTCTTATTGAATTATCACAAGTATTATTTAGTCAACGTTATCAATATTTAGTTGACTGTGACTTTGTGTCAACACCTTCCAGATGGCCCATAGAAGGTTGGCTCCCAACCGAAACACATCTTTGCATCGCTTGTCCTTCAACCATTCTTCTAGTAGGCTTCGGATGTTCATGGGGGTATCAATACGAAGACCTACGCTGCTTGCAAACCATACAGCTCTAGCCACCTGACAGTAAAGGAACAAATGATTCTCATCTTCCTCGTGCTCAAGACAGAACGGGCATTTGTTGTTAATAACAGGTATCCGTTTGTTCAAGGCTGTAAAAAACGGAAGGGAGTTATGGAAAAGTCGCATACAAATAATCGGACCCGAGGAGCCACATTCCTCAATTTCCAGAGATGGAGCCAAACTAGTTGGCCCTCTCCCGACCGCGCCGTGGTGGGTTCTCGCCGACGGAAATGCTCATACAGAGATTTTGGTGTGAACTTGCCATTTTTAGCCTTCATCCATAAGAGTTTATCTGGACCTTCCGCATCGAGGATGCGTATACGCGATATGGCTGCTGCTTCCATCGGAGAGAACAAGCTTTGTATCAGCAGCATGTTCTAAGAGTTATCATATTAGCTTCTAAGTTCACGAACGAACTGAGGCCCATTTGGGGGAATGCTACACCCAGTGATTCGAAACCCAGGAAGGTTAGGAATCTACGGTTTGTCGATGATTCTCGTCCATCCCCCGTTAATTTTCTAGCATAGGCCCTCCTTCATATGCTGTCGTAACTCCAGTATACTGGTCCAAGTAGGTGATGACCTTCTCGTACGAGCAGCATTCCAGAAACTACGATCATACAGATACACCCCACGAAGCAGCCGTACCCACAATAGATCGGGATTCGATAGGAATCTCCAGAGAAGTTTACCCACCAGAGCTTTATTCACCCATCGTAGATTCCTTATGCCAAGGCCCCCTTCCCTGATTGGTGAGATAAATGATTTCCATTTTAAGAAATGCATCTTCTTCTCCTCGATATCGTGCCCCCACCAAAAACTACGTTGTTGTCTTGTTAATTTCAAACATGTGGCATTTGGCATCATATTAATCGACATATAATAAATAGGGATCGAACCCAAGGCTACTTTTATGAGAGTGGTATGACCGGCGTGCGATAACAGCTTGGATTTCCAGCCTTGCAATCGAGCAGAACATTTGTCTATGAGGCCAGGATTGTTGTCTCTACTTCATGTTGCAATTAAAGGATGGCCCAGATAAGACTCATCCTCCTTCATGTATGCAAAATATAAGGAAGACACTAATGTTTCTCTCTCAGGAGACGAGACCATTTTACTGAAGTGGATACTTGATTTGTCGAAATTGATTTTCTGGCCCGACCACTTCGAATAAGTCTGTAGGATGTTGTGAACTACATCCAGAGATGCAAGTGAAGCATGTCCAAATATCATATATCATCAGCAAATAGCAGATGAGAAATGGAGGGCGCATACCTGTTGAGACAAACTCCTTGATCCTTGAAACATATGATCCCTTTCAAATTTTTTTGAATAGGCTGGTAAGAACTTCTGAGCATAAGACATATACGAAGGGGACAATGGACATCCTTGTCGAATCCCTCTTTTGGGGATAAAGAATCCTTCTGGTGCACCATTCACAAGAACAGAATAAGTAGGCGACTCGATACATTTCATGATCAGCTCGTTCGATCTCCCCCTAATGCCCACGCCATACAGGACTTGCCGAATGAAATTCCAAGAGAGTCTGTCATAGGCATTAGACATGTCCACCTTTAATGCAAATGAATTCTTCTTCCATAGTAGATGCTTCATATGATGAATGATTTCCTTCGCAATGATGATATTATCAGAGATTTGTCTTCCAGGTATAAACGCATTCTGATTTGGTGAGATCAACTTGTTGAGCAGTGGCTTTATCCGATTAGTCAAGATTTTGGAGATGACTTTGTATGTGACATTACAAAGAGCAATGGGTCGATAGTCTACCGACGTCGAGGGATTCCTTTTCTTAGGAACCAATGCTATATGCTGTGGTTCAGACCAGGGGGGAGCCGAGATTCATTAAAAACACCTGGACCATGTTTGTTAGTTCCTCGCCCAAGTTAGACTAATATTTTTAGTAAACTATAGCTGGGAATTCGTCGGGGCTCGGGGCTTTCAACGCACCCATGCTTTGGATGGTGGCTCTGATCTCCTCTGTTAGTGGGGTGGCGCATAGGGAGGAATTTTCTTCTTCAGTTACAATCCCACACAAAATAAGGAAATTTGGGTCCATAGGCTCGGCCTCGTCAGCACCCAGGATGGCTTCAAAGTATTTAATCAGAGTGGAAGCAATGGCAGCATGATCATAGACCCATCGCCCTTCATTGTCCAGCAGCGCTCAGATTCATTGTGACGTCTTCGCAGGGTCGCTTTTGTGTGAAAATATTTGGTATTCTCGTCGCCTTCCTTAATCCATCTACATCTGGATCTCTGACACCAGTAAGCTTCATTAATTGCCTGCAACTCGTTAATCTCTGCAGTGATCACTCGCTCCTCGAAGAGAGTTGTATCGGTTAAATATCATCTTGAATAAGAGAAAGACGTTTATGTAAAGATTCAAGACGGGATTTGATGTTACCAAATGAGGATCGAATCCAATGATGCAGCTTCATAAGAGTTTGTCGCAGTTTATGGCCCAGCGGGGCATCTCTCTGGGCATTAGAGACTTGCCAAGCTTGTTCGAAAACTTCAAGGAAGGCTTTATTTGACATATAATGGGCTTCAAATCATTTTGGTCGATTCAAGCACCGTTGTTTCTTGTACATATTGAGAAGAATTGGTGCATGGTCGCTGTTGATGCGCGAAGCGTAGAGACTGATGCATTCGGTAACATCCAGCACCAGTATGGAGTTGCAACTGCTCTGTCCAATCTCTTCCTGATATGATCAGTAGATCTTCTACGATTGGACCATGTGTAGGCTGGACCACTGCAGTCGAGATCAATCAACCCACAGAGATCCAACATTTGTCTAAAAGCTTCAGCCGCACGGTGATCAAAACTATTCCCCCGTGCTTCTCTTCCGGCACCAAAGTAGCATTAAAATCCCCTATACAGCACCACGGGACGTCAAACATATATGTCATGCCTTTAATTTGTTTCCAGAGTTTGGGTCGCTCATGCTTCTTAGGACATCCATAGATATAAAGCAGATTCCATGCTGGCAAATCATTCAAACTTTCTATACAAAGAAGGATTAGGTTCTGGGAGTGATAAGAGACCTTAGCAGAGATGTTGTTGTCCCATCCCAGCCACATACCACCTGAATGTCCAATCGGGTGGACTGAGAAGAAATTATCATAACCAAGACGAGGGAGAGTGTGTTCTGTGTGGGTGGGAGGGGAGATGGTTTTAGAGAGGAAGAAGATAGATGGGCGGGTAGCGGAGAGGAATGAGCGGAGAGTCTAGACTGTCGAGGCATTCCTCACCCCTCGACAGTTCCAGGATAGGATTAATAATCCTTGCGGCTGTTTCAGGTCAGCCGCCACGACCTTTGCGTTGGATGATTGATTGTTGTTTGAAGAACGGATCTTCTTACTGTTGCTCGGGTTCATCAGGGGGGAAGCGACTCTTTTATTAGACCAGGGAGTTCCCTCCTTAGGTACAAGCTTCACAGCGTCCTCTTTGTGCGCTCTTCGTTTCCATGATGTTTTCATATAAGAGTTGGGTCGATATATGGATCCAGAGTTATAGAGGTTAAGATTGGGATCAGGTGAGTATACTTTATGCGCAAGTAGTCGAGGCTCACAGGCGTGCATGCCCATCGGCGGCTCGTCCAACAACGGGTATTTCATGTTCATGTACTTTATCATATGCTTCATATACTCCTTGGACTCGTATCTATTCATGTATACACATGTTCTCATGTGCTTTCATGTATACTCATGTGCAATCATGTACACTCATGTTCATATGAGCTTCCTGTATAAAGTAGTTATTCATGTGCAATAACGTAACTTGACTGGATCCTTGTGTATTAATTGGGGTAGGGTAAGTAGAAGTGGTTATGTGATCATTATCCCCAGTAGGTATTCATGTGCAACTCCGTAGCTTATTTATGTACAACCCAACCTGTTTACATAACCATCTTGTGCTCTAAATCACTTAGTTACTTACAGTTCTTACTTATCATATAGATATTTCCAGTTTACAAATATCTCTCTTATCTTTCATATACATTTCTTACAGTACATGTATCTTACTATATTGCTTGTTTTACATTTTCTGCTATGATATGAACTGCGTGAGAGATATACATTCGTTCCTGTCCTGACTGGACCTGTTAAAAATATTACAGATGACACCGAGGAGTTATGCCCTACTTACTATGAAGCAGGCCTAGATGACACTTGTGAGTTGGACCCTAGGAGGATCCAGCTCTAGCTGAGGACATCACCCCTATTGCCTAGTCTAGATTGCTAGGTTTATCTTATTTCATATGTTATTTGTATTTGACATCTGAGTTGTATTATTTCTAGATGTTGAGATGTTGTGTCGTATAGACACTTAGACTTATTTTCTTATGTTTGTATGTTCTCTTTGAGATTTTATATCTATCATATCGTGCTATTTCTATCTTAGAATTGTGATTGAGTTGTACCTTCTGTATTGTCCTTCGATTGGAGAGTATACCTTGTACAACTACATTTATACTGTGTTAGATATATGTGACCTAGGATAGCGTTCTACTGTCGACACTACGGCATAGGCTGAACGTACCCACTTTTTGTGTCCCTACACTGGGTGCGGGTCGTGACAAAGGCGCTTCTATGTCATGATGTTGCCCTTTTTTAAGGTTAATGTTAGGGTTGATCGAGCTTAGTCATCGATTGGTTGTCATATACATGATCATAATCTAAAACAACCATCGAATTTTTGTTCTAGTCGATCAAATGACATATTGTCATCGGAATGTCGCTCGCCTCCTCGACGAATATTTTGTTTGCATTCTCATCCCAAGAAGATCTCGTAAATCTATTCGAATAAACTCTTTTCATCCCCTTCGTCCTACCTATCCTAATTTTTTCTAAATTTCGAGAACGAAATTCTTTTAAGTTGGGTAGGATGTAAACCCCCTAAATTTTCACTATGATTTTAAAATTTATTTATTTTGATATGGATTTATTTTTGTATCGTACGTCGAGTGCGAATGCGTAAAATACGTAAATTTGAAATATTTATTTATTTAATTACAAAATTTGATTATAGTTTATATATATAGAAACCGATATTTTGTTATTGGTATGAGCAAGTATTTTCTATCAAAACGGCATACCACGATAATTACCAAAACCTTTATTTTTACTTTTGAAAGACTATTTTATTTAGTAGTAATTTAGAAAAACCATGAATTATGTAAATATTTTGTTTGCATACAAGGTACATGAAATTTATTCATGTATATATTGTTGATTTTCGAAATTAATTTATTATTATATTATTATTTATAAAAAGGTATTTTAAAAATAGTTTGATTTAATGTTTGATTATTATGGAAATTTAAATTTGAGTTATCTTATCTTTATTTAAAATAGTTCTAAATTAAAGTTGTGGTTTAAATTGGATTTGGATTTGGTTGAATTGGCTTTAAATCTATTTAATTAAATGATGAATTATCTATTGGGGATTTAAATAAACCCACAATCCCATCCAAATAGGAATTTCCACATCTTATAAATAGGCGGGTACTCCTCCATAATTTCTACCACCCACGTGCATCGTGTCTGTGACTCCCATCCACTATGTTTTCTCCTCCATTACAGTTACAAATTTTTATTCCGTCCGACAACCCCGGACTCGACGCCTTCCCGTGTCTCGCAGGACAAGCAATCACCACGACCCGACCTAGACTCTAATCCGGACCATCACCAGCACCGCCACCATCGCCACTCCAACTGCCACAAACCACCAACACCATAAAATCGTGTCCCCGTGTATGTGTCCTCGTTCATCATCATCAGCCTCATATCAGCCACGTGTCCCCTCGGCCGAACCCAGCCCCTCCGACCACCATCTTCACCACCGCGGCCACCCGAAGAAACCCCACAACACCACAATCACCACCACCAGAAATAGGAGAAGGGGGGAGAAACTCTCACCTCGACCCGCGAGATTCGGCGTTCCCGCACCACCGCCGAGGAGTCGCCAGTGTGCGCGCCGACATCGCTGGGGATCTCTGGCGCTGCTCCAGACCGCGTGGACCCCTGTCGTGCCGGAGCTCCGCCGCCCTCCGAGCTCTCCGCCTTCTCCGGCGTCGGCGAATACCACTGCGCCGTCTCCAGTGCCACAACCGCCCGGAGCTGCCCCTCTGTCTCTCGATCTCCGAGTTCTCCGCCTCCTCCGGCGCCGACGAATACCACCGCGCCGTCTCCAGTACCACAACCGCCCGGAGCTGCCCCTCTGTCTCTCGATCTCCTCGCCCGCCGTGAGCGCCCGACCACGTCGGAGCCACCGCCCTCTGAAAACCCTCCATCGCGCCCTCACGGCCGCCCGCCGCCACCGTTGGGACTCCTCACCTCCGCCGCCTCCAGGGCAGTACGCCCCTGGCGCCGACCGCAGAGCGCCGTGCAGCCGACCGCCGGCCGGTGCAGCCACTGGTAACCCATCGAACTCTTTTCTCTCTCTCTCTCTCTCTCTGTGTAAATGAATTGGAGGGAATGCTGTAAGGGGTTTTAAGGGGATTAAGTATTATTAATTATTATTATTATTATTATTATTATTATTATTATTATCATCGTCATCATTATTATATTTATTATTATTAGTATTATTCATTAAAATCATTAAATTATATTATTTACTATTATTATTATTATTATTATTATTATTATTATTATATTATTATTATCATCATCATTTATCTAAAAAGGTGTCAATTATTTATCATTTATATATTATTATTAATATTAGTTTGTTGTTTGGTTAAGTGTTATTATTTACATTATTATTATTACTATTTTTTAGCTTTTAAAATGTCGGAATATATCTTTCGATTTATAATGCACATATATTTGACCGGTTATATTTTTGGTCTAAACGAATTACAAATATTGTTAAATATTATTTTAGTTGTGAAATCTAGTTTCCACCATAATCATATTTTACAACCTAGAGTTTGCCTAAAACAATTTTTTTATTTTTTTCAAGTATTTTTCTAAAAATTATTTTAACTAATAAAATGGTAGTTTCTAAATGAAAAACTCATTTTTCAAGTATGTATTTATCTAAAATATTTTATACTAATGAAAGATATTTTCCAAAGTATTATAAATATTTTTACAAAATAATATAAGTATTTCTTTACACAAATCCCCTCAAATATCTTGATTTCGACTGATCATCTTTCCTATTCCCTCGCGACTTTGGACCTCTGCACCATGACTATGGCTATTGGACCAAGCTGGACTTGTCAGATTATCGCACACCAGGCGTAACACCTGTTTTCCATAAATAAATTCACTTTATTTATTTTGTATCTGAGAAAATTACAACTGTAGGAATCTAATCTAGAAGACGATTACTTTATCCCTTGGACGATGCGATGAAGAAAACTCGAACTTCGAAGAACTTGGACAGCAACTGGGCAATCTCTCTGTTCTCTCTGAAAAATGACCTCTCCTCATGAAGGTGAAGAAACTCTCTTTTATAGAGTTCTGGATAACTGTCCTGAACCATACGCTCAGGTAGTTACTTGACGTGTGCAAAACTGCAGGGACGCGTGGCAAATTCTGACGAAGACACGTTGGCGTGCGGTTGAGAGTAGTAGAGCACATTCAGGAGAGATTGATGGCATGAAGGCCACATTGCATAACTTCTGAATAAATGGGTAACTGAGTACAGGACACGTGAGAACGTGTGTTGACTGTACGTTGAAAATCATCCTGGATACAACTGCTGTAGAGTCATACGCTAGCTTTTGAAGAGGAGTCATACGCTGATTTGGACAGCGTAGTGCCATAGGAAATCCATACGCTCACTTTATGGGCAAGGATTCGTATGGAGATCATACGCTCGCTTGGTTAGCAAGGAATCATGTGAGGTCCATACGCTCACTTGGCTGGGTGAAGAAGGAGTCATGTGAGGTCGATACGCTCACTGGAGAAGTGGCCACGTGGCTATCATCAATCTTCTTTGGTACACCATATCTTCCCATAACTGACAAATCTTCTCGAGCGTCGTGACTGCGGATTTGACGGCTGACAGACTGTCAAAACTGACAGTAATGATGGCTTTTGTATTTATGAAGGCTGCTGAGTTATCCTCGTAAAAGACAAAACCGACTCTTCGAAAACCTATACGACGGTTACTTTTCTCGTGACAGCTGTCTTTGCACGAAGATGAAGTGTCAGATTCATTCCTCATTTAAACATATGCTGTGCTGTCACTTCAGTAAATAATAAAACATTTACTGAGCGTATGGCTTTTGAATGAGCGTACAACTCTGAACTGAACGTATGGCTCTTAACTGAGCGTATAGCCTTGAGCGTATGACTTCTGTTTGAGCGTATGGCTTCAACTGACATCTGTCTTTAAGCGTATGGATGAAAATGACAGCGTGTCATAATTTTCCACATCCTACAAGACCCCCTTCAAAGTTTTTGAACTTTATGAGTTTCAAAAGTTCGAAATTACTTTGAACAGAAAGTGGGAATGAGTCCTGACACGCTGGCATGAGTCTGTTATCTTCCTCAATATCAGTACAATTCTTTAGGGATTTTGTTTAGAAAATATCCGCCGTTTTGAACTTCTTTCTTTCTTCTATAAATAGGTCTCCCAAAACCTATTTTATTTCTTTACCAGAGCTTTTGCCTTCGAGGGAGAAAAGAGCTTTCAGAAACTCAAGATCTTTCTTCTTCTTCTTCGTCTTCAACTCCATCTCCATTAATGGCACCCAAGATTGATGCTGCTGCGAAAGGAAAGGGGAAAGCCCCTGAAGAGTCATCTCATCCTGCCGTCGACACTGCCACTACCAAGAGGACGGCCAGTCAGCGTGTTTCACGCAGTGAACGGCCATTGAAACCTCTTTATGGTGAGGACGAAGATGATGATGTATTTCTTGAAGAATTTGTCTCAAATAAACTCTGTTTAAGGAAACTTTGTTTATGATGTATCCTTCCTGCTTATATTTTGCCTTTATTCACTGATCTTTAGACTCAGAAATCAAAAGGACGAGATATCATTTTCATAGAATATGGTACATACTGAGATAGAAAATTCAGAGGTGATATGGACATGATTTTTTATACAAGATCTTTATTAAATCCACTGGGAATCTAATAAGACAAAATATCAAATTCTCTGGGAAAATGATACATGGTAGAATATCAGTTTCCGCTGGGGATAACGACATCGAAATAGTTTTTGTAGAGAAGAATAAATTTTTGATTTTACACTTGCTGGGGAGTAATGAAATATATATATTGATGAAATTTATACATAATATTTCTTTAAGAATTTGCCATTGATAGGCATCATCGTGACTTTCCCGTCCATAGAGGCAAGCTGATATGCTCCATTAGAGAAGACTTTGTTTACTACGAATGGGCCTTCCCATTTCGCGTCAAATTTGTCTTTGCTCATATGTGTCATGGTCATCGGACGTCTGACAGTAAGGACCAATTCTCCCTTCTGATATGTTCTGACTTTGACTTTCCGATTAAAAGCTTTTGAGATTCGGGCTTGATATAGCTCGATATTTTGTTGCGCATACAATCGCTTTTCATCTAGAGCTTCCAGTTCTTGAAGTCGAAGTCGATCATTATTCTTTGTTGTAAATTCATTGGAGATTGCAACTCTCAAAGAAGGAATTTGTATCTCGAGGGGAAGAACAGCTTCACACCCATATACCAAAGAGAAAGGTGTACATCCGGTCGCATTGTGAACTTTGGTGCGATAAGCCCATAAAAATTCACCAAGCTTCTCACTCCAGTTACGTTTATTGGAAGAAACGAACTTTTTCAAGAGTTTGATGATTGTTTTGTTGAAAGCTTCTGCTAGTCCATTGGCTGCTGGATTATATGTTGTAGAAGCCAGATTATTAATCCGATGATCATCACAGAATCGAGTAAATTTCTGGCTGACGAACTGTGGTCCATTATCATGGATAATACGCCGAGGAACACCAAATCGATAGATGACATGATGTTTGACAAAGTTGATAACATTAGAAGTCTTGACTTCAGATAACGGGATTGCTTCAGCCCATTTAGAAAAATAATCAGTTATTGCTAGAATAAACCGATGTCCTTTTGATGATGGTGGATTGATAGGACCGATGACGTCCATGCCCCAAGCTTCAAAGGGCCATGATGCCGCTGTTGGGTGTAAGAACTCCGATGGTTGATGGATAAAGTATGCATGAATTTGACAGGCTTTATATTTCCGAGCATATTGAATGGTATCAGCTACCATCGTGGGCCAATAATAACCCATACGTCGGATACGATCTTGAAGTTTTGGACCTGGCTGGTGAGCTCCGCAGACGCCATCATGTGCTTCACGGATTATCTGTTGTGCTTCTTCACCAGCGATGTATCGAAGGAGAAGACCATCATAGGCTCGACGATATAGTGTCTTCGTAGTATGATTATAATAGAATCTGAGAGACCGGCGCCGGATAGATGCTGCTTCACTCGGGTTATCATGAAGTATGTCATACAACACAAAGTCCAGAAACGGACGTCTCCAGTCTTCAGTTACGGTGTCTATTTTGTTAGAAAAGACATATTCCATAGTAGAATCGGAAGAAGACAAGGACACTTTGTCAAACTTTAATTCAGCATCAAAGTTGAGAGAATCTTCGTCTGGATTATGGGGAAAAGCCAAAGCCAGATTATTTTCAACGCAGAATAGTTCTCGGTTATAAACCACTATCACTTGCTGACGTCTGATTGGTATGGCTAATACAGCAGCAAGATTAGCCAAAGCATCAGCTTCTGCATTATAGACTCGTCGAACATGTTCAATAAAGAACCTTCAAAGGAGGGCCATAGAGAGTGCTGTTCGATGATAAGGTATCAAATCTTGAGGACGAACTTCATACGTTCCTCTGATCTGATTGATGATAAGCTTAGAGTCTCCATAAACTTCTAAATATTGCATCCAGATGTTTAGCGAGTTGAAGACCAATGAGCAACGCATTGTATTCTGCAACATTATTTGAACATGATTGATCCAGAGAATAAGCCCTCTGAATAGTTAATCCCTTTGGGGATACAAGAACAATTCCAACTCCGGCGACAATATCGCCGTTAGGACCTATTCTAGATGCTCCATCAAAGAATAGACGCCAGGTAGGAACTTCTTCAGAAACCATATTTGAATCCAGAACTTCATCGGGAATCTCATCATATAATTTAGAATCTTCTGGGACTGCATGAGCTGCTAGAAAATCAGCAAGAGCCTGTCCTTTAACCGACTTCTGAGGAATATAATGCATGTCGTATTGGGCTAACAAGATTCCCCAATTAGCAAGTCTAGAGTTGAGAATACCGGGTTTTTTCATCATAATCCTGAGTGGATTCACTCTGGAAATGACGTGAATCGTCTGACCGATAATATAATGTCGCGTTTTCTGAACAGCAAACATTATGCTAGGCATTCTTTCTCGATTGGAGAATAACGCGGTTCAGCGCTTGTCATTGTACGACTGAGATAATAAATGGCCTGTTCATGACCATCTTTATTTTTCTGGGCGAGTAATGCACCAAGAGAATGATCCATAGCTCGAACATATAGGAGAAATGGTATTCCCGAGACGGAGGTACCAAAACTGGAGGGTTCATGAGGTACTGTTTGATGTCGTCAAATGCTTTTGACATTCTTCGTTCCAGATGAAAGATACACCTTTCTTCAGAAGTTTGTGGAATGGTCTGCAGCGTCCTGATAAGTTGGAAATGAATCTCCTGATATAAGCAATCCTTCTTTGAAATCCTCGTAGCTCTTTTAAGGTGCGTGGAGGATGCATCTCTTGGATGGCTTTGATCTTCTCGGGATCCACGTGTATACCTTTAGCGGTAGTGACGAAGCCGAGAAATTTGCCACTAAAGACGCCTAGGAAGGACTTAGTAGGGTTCATTTTAAGTTGATGCTGACGCATTAAATCAAATATAGTCTTCAAATCTTGGATATGATCCTCCTTTCGTCGACTTTTGACTGCAATATCATCAACATAGCATTCGACTATTTTCCGGAGATGTTCACGGAATATAGTGCTCATTGCTCGTTGATATGTTGCTCCTGCATTTTTGAGACCAAACGGCATCACTGTATAACAATATGTACCGATCGGTGTTCTGAAAGAAGTATGTCTCTCGTCATCTGGAAACATCTTGATTTGATTATACCCCGAATACCCATCCATGAATGACATTCGTTCGAAACCACATGTGTTATCAATCATTACATCTGTAATTGGAAGAGGAAACTCGTCTTTAGGACAAGCAGCATTGAGATCACGAAAGTCTATACAGACTCAGATCTTGCCGGTCTTCTTGAGGACAGGAACGATGTTAGCCACCCATTCAGGTTGTTGTTCCTCTCTGATAAATCCGGAAGCTATAAGCATGTTGACTTCAACTTCAATTGCATCCATAATGTCTGGACGAAATCGTCGTTGTTGCTGTTTGACCGGTTTAGCATTTGGCATAATATTAAGCTTGTGCATTGCGATCTTCGGATCTAGTCCTGGCATATCCTCGTAGCTCCAGGCGAAGACATCGATGTAATCACGAATAAGCTTGATCATATCTTGCTTATCTATTTCTGAAAGACTCTCACTGATGAATATTGGTTTAGGAGAACCTTCTTCACCAACATCAATTTGGATCAGTTTATCTTCAGTAGGAGGTTCCCTTTGTTCGAACCTGAATTCCCATTGATTATCTAATCTTTGAGCCCATTGTTCTGATTCAGGTGATATTTCAAAATCATCCTCATCTTTACCATTTTCTTGTGGGCCATCAACAGAGACCATATTGATGGATAGAATAGAGCGATGAAGATCGCCAACACTCGTATCAAATCCTAAGAAAGGAAATCAGAAGACTCAGATCGTTCATCTTCAGATTGTTCGTCTTTATTGAATTTTGACTCTTCATGAACTATGTTGATAAAAGGGGTGGGAACAATGTAACCTAAACCACATTTTGTCCTTCCGTATTTAATGGAGGAATTCGAACAGGCATTCTTCTTCCTTTTCCATTAAGACTGGTTCTGAATCATAACCCATATTCTTGATGATATTTTTGGATTGCTGACTGTAGCGACGTAGCTGTAATCTTCCAGTATCGTCATTTATATCATCCTCCTCCAGATTAGGAGGATTCTGAGGTCCTTTATAGAAAAATATTGGATTTTCTCCCTTCTTTCGACTGGGGACCACAAAGTATGATTTCTGTATAGAGTCTAATGATACGTCTGTATGAAGAGCTTGAACAACCCCTATAGTTAGTGGCTCTAAGCTATCTAGCAATTGTAAATAACTTTGTACATAACTACAAACATTAATATACTGCAAAGGAGATGCTTCATTAATACTAGATGCTGTATTTACAACAGAAGGCTGAGCCTTATCAGACTTAGTCAGATTAATGACAAAGGAGGAAGAAGAAGAACAGTTAGAATTTTTGTTTCGATTAAGATCGATAACAAAAGGCTCAGAAGAGGTGAGCTCCCTTGAAGAAGACCGTGGATAAGTAATACGTCCACTGACTGGAATGACTAGAGTATCTGATCTAGCCTGAGAAGATGGAGGGGGAGTGATGCGTCCACTGACAGGAATGATCAGCGAACTTTGTGAAGCTTAGAAAGATGGTGCAGTAGTGCGTCCACTGACAGGAATTATCAATGAGCCTTGGGCGGATGATGAAGTAGTACGTCCACTGACCGGAATTATCAGTGAGCCTTCTTCAGATGTTTTAACAGACTGTGGAGGAGTAATACGCCCTTTTACAGGAATAATAAAGGTGTCAACTTTGGATGTCTCATCTTCATTATCCATAGCTTGCAAGACTTTCGAGTATTCATCTTTGTACATGCGAGCGTCATTGAAGTAAGCTTCGACTCCTTTGAATGGGTAAAGATCTGCCACTTCTTTTTGAACCTCTCCATTATCATCAACATATTTGAAGCACTGATGAAGAGTTGAAGGAACAATATTATGTTCATGCAAGAAAGGTCTCCCCAATAGAGCATTGTACGAGCAACCATGATTGTCGATGATGTAAAAAGTAACCTTACTACGAAGATCGCCTATTTGAAATTTAAGGCGAATCTTGCCTAAAGGCTTACTTTTTCCTTGATTGAATCCCAAGATGGTAGTGATAGTGCTGGAAAGACTATGCACAGGTATCTTCAATGCATCTAACATAGCCTTTGGCATAATACTGAGAGCGGATCCTGGATCAATCAGTAAACGATCAACCTTCATAGAATCATATATCCTGTATGATATAAAGGACGATCATGTCGATTATCCTCTAGCAGCATATCATCCTGCGTAAAGGTAATATTTGGAATAAATTCCAATACATTATGGCAGTGAGAGACAGGTTCTGTTTCTAACTTCTTGAGGAGAGTTAAGCAAGTTTCTGCTTGTAACAGTGCTTTACTCAAAGTTTCTCGAGTCTCTTTAGAGAGACGTAAGAGTTCGAAGATTGACAATTTAGCTGGTGTATTGGCTAGTTGAGCCAATATATCAAAATTATAAGGCTTTTTAAGTCCTGTAGGGATGATTTCTTCAATGGTTTGTCGAAGCAGACTTGTTGTTTGCCCTTGTCAGCTGTTGTTGGTTTAGATGGAACTGTCTCGACAGGAACATTTGAAGGTTCTTCAGTAGAGACTGGTGTTGGGGCTGTAGCCGAAGGGACATCAGAGGTTTCTCCAGAAGTGTCAGCATAATCTTTGAGATAATTTTTCCTGACCGAGTTCCAGCATGAACTTCAACTTCAGATTCTGGTTCAGGATCTATCGAAACCATGTTACAATTCTTCATCTTGCTTTTGGTTCTTTTATGCTTGGTGAGAGCTTCGTCCCAGAAGCCGAGACCAAACGAGATTGATTATGTCTCATAGTGAGGGCAAAAGGTGCTCGGAATCCTTTGCCTGAGTTCAGACCAGGAGCAGTGGCTAGATCATAGCCCATCTTTGCCATTAATTCACGAGATTGTGAACTATATAGATGGAATACAGGCTTGTACTTATCTTCAAATTGAGGTACAGTTTTTACCTCAGTAGGGAGTGAATTTCCTGCCAAGATGAAAGTAGAGGTTAGATAAAATTGGGTGTACTAGAAGTCACATTGCATGACTTAATTTTCCCGAGTTTCTTTTTAGATGAAGGAGTCTTCCGAGGAGAAGAGGAAGGTGTCTCAAACTCTGTCTTTAAGTCTGGGTGGATCCACATGATTTCTCCCTTCTTAGTTGTGACAGGAACAAGTCCTTCATTCAGTGCTGGTGGGATATTCACCACCTCGAGAGTTGCTTTGGGAATAGGAACAATCCCACTTTCCACCATTAAAGGAGGGAAATCACCAAACTGCATTGAAATCACATTTGCTGTGACTGTCTTGTCTTTGGGTGTTAGTGTCACAGCTCCTAATTTAATCATCTCCTGGATCTTTCCTTTTAATACATAGCAAGACCGGATTGTGTGACCCAGCATTCTATGGTATGGACAGTATTTTGGATGATCTGTTTTATTGGCTTCATCAGGCTTTTTAATTTCTGGCAATTGTATTTTATTACCTTTGAGCAAGCATTCAAAGATACCCTGAACATCGTCATCATCGAAAGATATTCTTCTTTCGGCCGAGGAGATCTCTGTTGTTGATTTGTTGGAGCTGAAGTAGCTTGGGTAGTCTTTACTTCTTGACTACTGCTTTGGAGATTGACTTCAAGAGCTTCTTTTCCTTTGCGATTGTTGGGTCGAGTACTATTGCTAGTACTCTGATTTGATTCTTTGGGAGCCATTTGTACCCCCAGACCTTTGAAGGTCTCAGCACTGACTTCGGCAGCTTTGGCACTGACGATGAATGAAGGCCAATCTTGGAACTGAGTGGACCCTGTCCACATGCTGATAATTGGTAAGAGGTTCGACTTGCAAGTGTCGATCGTAACAGCATCGGGAGTTCCAAGAGGCATTTTGAGGGCTTCTCTTCTGAATCTCTCAATGAATTCCTCAGTAGTCTCATTATTCTTCTGTTTGATTCTTATGAGGGCCGACATGGTCATATCATTGAGCCCTTCGTAGAATCGTTCAAGGAACATTTGTTTGAAACCGGCAAATGAATACACCCGTCAGGGAGACTTCTGTACCATTCATAAGCCGTTTCCTTTGAGACATCCAACAAACACCCGAGTAAGGAGGGCATCGCTTGGTTGCAATTGATCAGTCATTACTTCAAAGTGATTAATGAACTGACTTGGGGAAGTAGTCCCATCAAAGAAGAAGATAGTCGGAGGCTTGTATTTAGGAGGATATGATACTTGCTTCCACTCTATCGGGTAAGGTTGCTTGATACCTAACCTTTGTAAACCATCCTTCTGTTTGAATGCCTCAAACTGAGTTTTGAGATTCTTTAACTCTTCTGTAACAATTCCAGAGGATTGTGGAGTTGTGACTTGTTGAGTGTAATTGGGAGGAGGGACTGCAGCATATGTACCACCCCCAGCTCCAGAGTGACTTGGGGTGGTTTGTACAGGAACATTAGATTGTACCCCCAGAATAGTAGAGGGTTCGGGGTTTGGAACAACAGGGGTATTCAATACCACTGGTGGTGCTGTCTGTTGTTGAGCCTGTATTAGAGTATGCATAGCACTCAATGTATCTGCCATAGCTCGCAATTGTTGTTCTAAAGAAGAAATCCTCTGTTTATGAGCCTCATTGCTAGTCGAAGGTTCATGATCACTTTCTGCCATGTAAGTGGTAATCATTCGAGGGATAGACGATGAAACAGTTTGCTCTGAATCATCGCTGTAAGAATCAGTATCTTTTCGGGACTGTTTACAGGAGTTAATGCCGGAAAGTTGGACTCTCCAAGGAAATCTTCCGTGATCTCCGGATTATTACTTGGATGAGAAGAAGAAAGATTCTGGCCAAGGCTCCGGTCCTGGATCGGTGCCAAGATAAACACCATCTTCAGAATCTGATATAGCGTCAGACCGGATTCTACCCCCAATATTTCTGGAGGTCATGTTGACAAAAGCATAAAGAGGTTCATCTTCATCTGATGTTGGTTCATATTGGATCCGTTCGAAAACAGTTCGTCTTTCAGTGAACAACAACATTGGATGACAACCCGAGGTTGGAAGTCACAACCATGCTTTTCATGGCGAATATGGGCCATGTCATAGCCAGATGGAGTGTCGATTCTCGTTTGTTTTGTAAATATTCCCGGAGATCTGTAGGGATAGATTGGGAAGTACTGGAAGATAGTTTCTGTGTAGAAACTTGTCTTTTGTTCTTCTGTCTTCTTGGTTCTTGAGTGTATAGAAACCGAAATTTGAGCCACATAGTTCCTGGCATATTCAACATCAGGGTCTAGTACACTGTCTCAATTTGATAAGACTTTTTAATACCAGAAGCATAACTGTGGTGATTTTGATTAAGCTTGTTACGAAGATCCGTGGGAGATATGACTTTGGTATCAGTCTTAGATACTTGTAACTTGCCTTTCTCAGATCGAGAAATTTTGAGAGAAGGGAGATGAGTATTATTCCGACTAGGAGTCGGTAATAATCCATCTTTAGAGGAATTAGCCAAAAGGCGTTTTCCTTTGTTTGAGCTAGTAAAAGTACTAGTCAAATTAACTCCAGAGGTAAAGACCTCAGAAGTAGAGGAATCGACTAAAGAGCCTTTCTCCTTGGTTGGCACAAGATGCGCAAGTTGTGGGGGAATCATTTGTAGGTTCTGTGAAAGAGAACCCCCAGTCTGATTTTGAGAATCAGTCAAAGGACTGTATCTGTCAGCATACGCCGACTTCTTGTTAGCATATGCTGGCTTTTGCTTAGCGTACGCTGCCTTCTTGTTGGCATACACTGGTCTTTGCTCAGTGTACGCTGCCTTCTTGGTAGCATACGCTAGCTTTGCTTAGCGTACGCTGACTTTACCGTATGCTGCCCTCTGACTGCTGTACGCACAGAGTCATCAATGGCTAAAGAGCCGACTGCTGTCGTAAGAGCAGAGGAGAAGGGACTTTGACATGTCCAGAGATGGTTTTCCTTGGACACACTGACTTGGTTAAAGAACCAATTTTGTCAGCGTGACTAGGGGAAACCATTGTTGCTGTGTTCAGGGAAGCAGAAGTGTGCTTTGTTGAAGTTGAAGATGTGTTCTTGTCAACGTGAGAAGTGACAGGAACATCTCGGGCTGTCAAAGAACTTGAGGACATAGACAGAACGTCCCGTCTTCTTGGCAGCAGAAAGAGCGGAGGAAGCAGTTCGGCCCTCCTTCGCCTCGAGCATTTCTTCGTAAGCAGATTGGTCGAATTGTACGACCATCGTCTTCTTCGTCGAGCCGATCGATGAAGTATCACATTGAGTTGTTGCTATCTCGTTGGAGGAGACAGCTTTCCCCAGCAGAGTCGCCAATTTGTTTTCCATAAATAAATTCACTTTATTTATTTTGTATCTGAGAAAATTACAACTGTAGGAATCTAATCTAGAAGACGATTACTTTATCCCTTGGACGATGCGATGAAGAAAACTCGAACTTCGAAGAACTTGGACAGCACTGGGCAATCTCTCTGTTCTCTCTGAAAAATGACCTCTCCTATGAAGGTGAAGAAACTCTCTTTTAGAGTTCTGGATAACTGTCCTGAACCATACGCTTAGGTAGTTACTTGACGTGTGCAAAACTGCAGGGACGCGTGGCAAATTCTGACGAAGACACGTTGGCGTGCGGTTGAGAGTAGTAGAGCACATTCAAGAGATTGATGGCATGAAGGCCACATTGCATAACTTCTGAATAAATGGGTAACTGAGTACAGGACACTGAGAACGTGTGTTGACTGTACGTTGAAAATCATCCTGGATACAACTGATGTAGAGTCTACGCTAGCTTTTGAAGAGGAGTCATACGCTGATTTGGACAGCGTAGTGCCATAGAAAATCCATACGCTCACTTTATAGCAAGGATCGTATGGAGATCATACGCTCGCTTGGTTAGCAAGGAATCATGTGAGGTCCATACGCTCACTTGGCTGGGTGAAGAAGGAGTCATGTGAGGTCGATACGCTCACTGGAGAAGTGGCCACGTGGCTATCATCAATCTTCTTTGGTATACCATATCTTCTCATAACTGACAAATCTTCTCGAGCGTCGTGACTGCGGATTTGACGGCTGACAGACTGTCAAAACTGACAGTAATGATGGCTTTTGTATTTATGAAGGCTGCTGAGTTGTCCTCGTAAAAGACAAACCGACTCTTCGAAAACCTATACGACGGTTACTTTTCTCGTGACAGCTGTCTTTGCACGAAATGAAGTGTCAGATTCATTCCTCATTTAAACATATGATGTGCTGTCACTTCAGTAAATAATAAACATTTACTGAGCGTATGGCTTTTGAATGAGCGTACAACTCTGAACTGAACGTATGGCTCTTAACTGAGCCTATAGCCTTGAGCGTATGACTTCTGTTGAGCGTATGGCTTCAACTGACATCTGTCTTTAAGCGT
>JANAVB010019416.1:0-48961 GCA_029216955.1 Iris pallida
CCACTTGCGAGCCACAATTTCGATCTCCCTTGTGCTCCTATTTCATCTATGATTTAATTTGCTTAATTTATAAATTAATTAAATCTTGGCTTCGACTTTGTCCATACTTGGCCCACGTATTCGTATCCGTATATCCGGGTGCGGGTCGTGACACGTTTTTAGTGGTGGCCCATGCAGGTCAGTCTTTGCAATTAATGCGAAGTCGTGGTAGTACTTGAGCTTTTCTGTACTACTGCGAGCCTGTCCTAGGATTAAGATTGAGTCATGACATATTTTAGGATTTGGTACTCAGTCACATATTAGGAACTCTTGGTAGATTCCAGGGATGACCCCTGGAAATCTTATTTCGAACTTTTCGAAACTTTTTCCATTTGTTCTGTCCGTCCTAATTTTTGAAACATCTGTCCGTTATCAACTTTATTCTTTCTTGGAATGAGTTTGTGGACCCCAGAGGGAAGGTATAAGTTGAACTTATATATCTCCTAGGTCGAGACGAGAATATGATTCACCAGTCTCATATCAGGTTGAGATTGTTTTAGATTATATTCCAATGATTTCCTTTATCTTGACCTAGATAGTACCTTTGGACATCTCCTGAGAATTTTCTTCTAAACTCTACCTCGGGATCTGTTTCCGCTAGTTTCCATTTACTTATCTTTGATTCGTTGTTGAATTTTGAATCTTGATGTTCGTTGTTGACTTCGATTTTGATTTTGTTGAAGATAAGTTTCTCTGGATTGAGTTAAGATATCCTGATAAACATAATTGATGGAGACGATGGGAACGATAAATGTCTACTTTACTTATGGAGTTGGAATTTATCGCAGTCATATTAGCTAGCCTGACAGGGACATGGAGCCTGATTTTGGATATACTATCCTAGTTATGGAATTTAGATTCTCTTGCAGCCATACCGGTTGGCGTGGTAAGGAATCTAGATGACATGATTATAGGATGTATACCTTAGTTATGGACTCTATCGTTTATTGCAGCTATGTTTACTGACGTGGCGTAAATTCTGGCAACATGGTTTTGGATAGACGTGTATTGTTATCAGGTCATATCTTAAGTTGATTCACTTCTTTTACCAATTGAGCAAGATAATTCCTACCATTATTTCTTGTTTATCATTATTTTCTCTCTCATCGCATGATGATTTTCTCATCTTACCGTCATTTCCTTTGCCTTGTTTAGCTATGTCTTGATTACACCAATCACCTATTTTATATCTACATCTGTCATCTACACTGGAAACTCTGAAAATTTTGAAATTTTCATATCTAAATTGTTTATTAAATTTCGATACTGTTAAGATTTTGATTCCCTTCTGTCCATGACCAATCAATTTTGGTCGTCTTGTTTATCGTGCCAAAGAGTCTTGGTTGCTGACTAGACTCTAGATGACTTCAATTCCCTTGTGACTTGGATTTTCATCCTTGGATGTTCGTGCCCAACCTTCGTTGAACTTATTCTCCATCTTGCCCAAATTCTGAATGACTCGGAAGTTGATCAACTTAGATCATGTTGAGACAAATTTCTTTATCGTGGTTGGATTTCAATGCTATTAACCTTCGTGCATTGACTTCCGATTTTGAGCATGTTTGGATTTTGAAACACTCGTGCCTATACTCTTTTCGACCTTGATTTGATTTTCTGATTGTATCTGAAATTTCCCTGTGCTTAATCATGCCTATCTCAAATCCTAAATCAAATTTCAGTAAGCTGAAATCCTATTATCAATATTTTGTTGATTGTAACCGGATGAAGCTCAAGTTTTGATTTTGTTGTCATACCTCTATCGTGCCAAGTGATCTTTTAGACTATTTCCAATTTTATTCACGCTCGAACTTGGAGCGTATTCCATGATTTTATTAATCATACTCTTCAATCTTGATCAGGTCTATAAGACCTTGACTTCGATTTTGTTGTGTCTGAAACTCCAGCTCAATCATGCCAAGCCTTGTTTTGGTCATGATCATCTCTCATCTTGATCAAGCCTGTGTGACTTTCAGTCTGATTATCCGTTAACCCGAGTGCTACACGTCATCTTGTACGTAGACTTTATCTATAACTTTCGTTCTCCTAAGTCATTTCTGAATCGTGTCCCAACGACTTAACTTATCTGTAATCGTGCCTATATGATTCTGCTCATATTTTGATTCTATCGTGCGAAAATTTTTCATCGTGCCAAAATAATTGTGAATTGATTATCTTAATCGTGCAAACTTGTCATTCTATGATCGTGCCTAAGTTTTTGCCTAAAGCTTTCTATCTTGTTTTACCCCTACTACAACCTTAATTTCGAGGACGAAATTTCTATAAGGTGGGTAGGATGTAAGCCCCCTGAATTTCCCGAATTATTTTTCGAATTTTCCAATGAATTATTTTCAATAATTCATTTCTATATAATTAATTTCGATTTGATTAATTTTGATTTAATGCTCTTTACCGTGACTTGGATTTCTAGAGCATCAGGGATGCCAGTCTCTGGGAACTTCCTTCTTGGAGTTTGTAGTAGACGAGATTACCTTCACGTTTATATATCATGTCCTATTCCAACTTGTTCTCTTGTACTCTTTTTGCTTCGCGCAAGTTCGGGTCAATTTAGACCAATTTATCGTCTGTCGTAATTCGTGATTTAATTTCCAATTTAATTTCCGGGCCCGACATCGGTCCAATCCAGTCGACCCAATATATGGCCCTGGCCTGTTTTGAGTAAACTATACAGGTGCCACTTGCAAGCCACAATTTCGATCTCCCTTGTGCTCCTATTTCATCCATGATTTAATTTGCTTAATTTATAAATTAATTAAATCTTGGCTTCGACTTTGTCCATACTTGGCCCACGTATTCGTATCCGTATATCCGGGTGCGGGTCGTGACACTGCCCGTTGGCGCGCAGATGGCACAGCGGCATGCGAGTGTGCACGGTGTGCGCAGTTAGCACGCGCTATGCACAATTGTGCGTGATGTGCTCCAATTCGCTCAATCGTGTCTGTGCACGATTTGAGCGGTTACGGAACTTTCGGGAGCAGATTTTCCTAAGTCCCGAACGTTTTGCATACTGGGCGGTTACTGCGTGCGTCTATATAAGTTGCTCACTTCTCTCTCATTCATTTCAGTTGATTACAACACAAATTTCCTTACAAATTCACAAGAGCAGAGAACAGAGGAACAACACCACCCGAGGAGTCGTCGCGTCGAGGAGTCAAAAGAACAGAGTGTTCCAAAAGTTCATCTCTGAACTTTCTGGTTCCTGGAAGCTGTTCGTGTGTGGCGAATCAAGCTTTGAGCTCCGGTGATCCGTCACCCCAGCAGGACTTCTTTTACATTCTATTCATTTCTTCTTCCGTCCATCTACTCTACTTAGAACTCATTTTGAACGAATTCATTTCTGATCTAATCAGAAAGTTTATGAATGGATTTCTCTTTTTGTGCCTGATTCGAAGTGTCACATTTGATTTCGTCTATCAGAATCCTCCGGGATCTCTATTTTGCACCTTCCTTGAAGTGTTGCACCAATATCAGTTTTGTATCGAAAAGTTATGGCCCGGGACTAACAATCTCAAAGCTTGATTTCACAAGATGGAAAACTTTCGTGCTTCACTCATCGATCCTAACTTTAACAAGTTAGTAAAATTTGATGGAAAGCACGACCAAGTCTGGAAGAGGAAGGATAGCCTTAATATTCAACTTGCAGAAGTTGACCACGTGCTAACTGAGGAAGAACCAAGTGTTCCAGAAACTGGATCTGCAGCCATAATTACTACTGCTACTAAAAGTAAAACCAAATGGAGAAGGAAAAATAACCTTTGTAGGCTTCTAATTCTTAATGCTATAGAGGACTCTCTGGCGAAATTATATTCTAAAAAGACAATTGCCAGAGAGATATGGGAGTCTCTGAAAAACTGTACGAAGATGATAAGAACATGAGTAATATATTTATTGTTAAAAAATATCATAAATGGCTCTTTGAAGACGAAAAGACTATGTTGCCTAAGGTGAAGGAATTCTTGAAGCTGCATCAGAAGTTGAAAGATGAGGGGATGCCCCACATCAACAAGTTTGTTGTTGGAGGGATCGTCACCAAGCTCCCCGCGGGTTGGAGCAAATTCTATGCAAATATGCATAGAAAGAAACTGGAGATTAGTCTGGAAGATCTCCTGCAAGAAATCTATGTTGAGGACCATATGAGGGCTCAAATGAAGGTGGACGCTCTGTCCAAACAGATGGCTAATGCCAATTTAGCCCACACCAAGGAATCTAAGGAAAAGCATGCGACTTTCTACAGCAGAGAAGAAGGACCCCAATAATCTAAAAGTAAAGGGAACTTCTTTCAAGCAATAGAAGCCAAAGTCTCATTTGGCTTGCTTCAAGTATGGCAAGAAGGGTCACTTCAAGAGTGAATAAGAATCTAAGCCTAAGGAATCAGAACAATGTGAGCCTAGTAAGGTTTCAATGATCATTGACATTATTGCCAAGATTGCTCAGGTCACTACAGTGAAGGCTGACTCTGACTAGTGGGTAGACACTGGTGCCACATGTCATGTCTGCTCAAGCAAGGAATGGTTCACCACATACACACCAACTTCTGAAGTTGTTAGGTGGCAAACCAGGCATAAGCTGAAGTGCAAGGGATCGGGACGGTGGTGTTGAAGCTGACTTCAGGGAAGTTTCTGACGCTTCAATGTGTGAATCATGTACCTGCTATCGCAAGGAACCTGATCTCTAGAGGCATACTCTGTACACAGGCCTAAGGATGGACATTAATACTGGCCAGATGGTAATGTCCATAAAAGGAACATACTTTGGAAAAGCGTCTTATACCAAAGGAATGTTTAAAATTCAGCTTGTAAATCAGTCTAATGTTATTAATGCAGTCACTCATTCTGATTATACTCTTAAGTTATGGCATAATAGACTAGGACATGTCTATTGTAAAAGAATAAATATAATATATAGTCTAGGACTTATCTCCAAATATGGAGGTAAGGTAGAGAAATGTGAAGTATGTGCTCAGACGAAGATCACAAGGAAACCCTTTCCTCGGGTTAATCGAAGCACAGATATTCTGGAGTTGGTATACTCCGATATCTGTAACTTCAAACAATTCTCTACAAAAGTCGGGATGAAGTATTTATAACATTCATTGATGACTTCTCAAAATACATGTTCGTCTACTTGCTCAAGGCCAAAGACGAAACGTTCGAGAAGTTCAAAGAGTTCAGGGCAGAGGCTGAACGGCAAACTGGACAACAACTCAAGATAATAAGAAGTGATCGATGCGAAGAGTAACGGTCTCATGAATTTGCATCGTTTTGCAAAGAACATGGAATTATTAATGAAAATACTGCTCCGTACTCTCTTCAATCTAACGAAATAGCGAAAAGGAAGAACAGAACGTTGACAGAAATGATAAATTCAATGATATTGATTGCGGGTCTTCCAAAATGTTACTGGAAAAAGCTGTATTGACGGCCACTTTTATTCTGAATAGAGTGTTGTATGCAACTTCGGACGTTACTCCTCATGAACTCGGGACAAGGACTATGAAGACGATCTTCTTGGGTTATGTCGAGAAGAGCGATGCTCGAAGATTTCTTGATATTGAATCAAATCGTATCATTGAATCTCGCGATGTAGAGTATTTTGAAGATAAATTTACAAGGCACAAGAACATTATTCTTGCGCATATTCCAGAGAACAATGAGGGTGCACAGAAAACTGAAGTTTCCAATGAGAATGTAGTACAAGAAGAAGTTGTTGTCGAAACAACTGTTGAACCAGAACTTGCTAAGCCGTCAACTAAGCGAGTGAGGAGGCCGAAGGACTTCAGAAATGACTTTGTCACCTATCATGTGGAAGCAGATCCGCTTACCTATGATGATACGATGAAGACCATAGACGTTGTTTTCTGGAAAGAGGCGATAGACAATAAAATTGATTCAATCATCTCTAATAACACTTAGCTGTTGGTTGATCTTCCTGAAGGAACAAAATCCATCGGATGCAAATGGATCTTCAAAAAGAAGATGAAAGCAGATGGAACTATTGACAAGATCAAGGCTAGGCTGGTAGCCAAGGGCTTTCTTAGAAGTAGGGGATCGACTACTTTAATACGTATGCTCCAGTAGCTCAGATGACTACCATCAGAATGTTAATTGCTCTCGCGGCAATATATATATTGGTGATACATCAGATGGATGTAAAAATAGCTTTATTAAATAGCGAGCTGACCGAAGAGATTTACATGTAACAGCCAGAGGGATTTGTTGTCAAGGGTCTTGAAGACAAAGTCTGCAAGTTGGTGAAATCCTTGTACAGTCTTAAACGGACTCCTAAAATGTGGCATGAGAAGTTTGACACGGTCATAAGATCAAATGGCTACAGGGTTCAGCAAGCGGACAAGTATGTTTATACAAAGTTCGCTGATGGAAGAGGTGTAATCGTTTGTCTGTATGTGGACGACATGCTTATCCTAGGTACGGATATAGGCTATATCACGGAGACAAAGAAGTTCATCTCGACTAAGTTTAGTACGAATGACTTAGGGGAAGCTGATGTGATCTTGGGGATCAAGATTATTCGGATGAAAACTGGACTGGCGCTGTCATAATCTCATTATATTGAGAAGATGATCATATGCTACGGGTATCAGGATATTTCAGTGATCGATACACCTTACAGGTGTGATCTAAAGCTAAAGCCTAATTCGAGGGAAAGCGTCAGGCAGCTGGAGTATGTAAGCGTCATCGGAAGTTTGATGTATGTTACTACTGCCACAAGGCCTGACATAGCTTTTGTCGTATGATGCTGAGTCGTTTCACAAGAAACTCGGGCATTGAGCATTAGAAATCTGTGAAACGAGTAATTAGATATCTCAAGAAGACTCAGACTTATGCACTGTACTACAGCAGAAATCCGCTGGTAGTAGAAGGCTTCAATGATGTCAAATGGTGCTCAAAGTTGGAGAGCGAGAGATCCACAGTTGGATTCATTTTCATAATGGGTGGAGCTGCTATATCGTAGAAGTCAAAGAAGCAGACTATGCTCTCTTGTTCTTCCATAGAATGTGAGTTCTTTGCACTGGATACTGCAGCGAAAGAAGCAGAATGGCTTCGGGAGCTCATGTATGATCTTTCAGTAGTTGGGGCACAGATACCGGCAATTTCGATATACTATGACAACCACGCGACTGCGACGGTGGCATCAAATGACCTCTTCAACGAAAAAAAGAAAATTGTGCTGTTAAAGCACAAGGTAGTGCACGATCTCATCAAGAGAGGTGTCATTGCAGTGATTGATATTCGGAGTCAGGAGAGCCTGGCGGATCCGTTCACAAAGGACCTCAAGCGCCAGCTGGTCGATAACATAGCTTGTAAAATGGGCTTGAAGGCATTCTGATATTGTGTTATTGTAATCCTACAAGTTTTATGCTATTAATTCAAAGAAAAATTTACTAGGTATCTAACTTTCGGTTCAAGGGAGGACCATTAACTGGAAAAATATCGGGAACAGTGAGTACTTGTCCTCTATGGCATGGAAAAGATACAGACCTACAACCACCGTTGTCTACTATATGTTTTCTGCAGAAAATAGATCATGTGATGAGGATGGCATAAATGCCTTAATGAGTTCTCAGGCAGAGTGAGTGCCTGATGTGCTTTACAGGAAGCACGGTTGCACAACACTACAAAGAATGTAACTCTATGCTACAGTGGGGTGACTCCACCATGAGGTTCCCACGTAGGGGTAATGCCTCGGCTTTGCGAGCCAAGTCACAGCAACGTAGCACCGTAAATAGGCAAGTAGCCTAATGCTGTAAGATAAAATTAAAGAGTTGTAGACAACACTATAAAGGGAATGGTGTCCTTACGTTACAGTGGCATGACACCACGATGAGGTACCCAGATAGGGGTAAAGCCTCGGCCTCGTAAGCCATATCGTTGCGGCATAACACCGCAAGGAAGCATAAGGCTTCATGCTGGGTAGTATGGTACTACAAAGAGGCTTATGACCTCATGCTATAGTAGTATGACACTACGATGAGGTTTCCGGTTAAGGGTAATGCCTCGGCTTTAAGCCATGTCATAGCGACGTAACACCCCAAGGGAAGCACAAGGCTTCATGTCATGTCTCTTTAATAAAGAACTCACATATAGTGTATGGACAGAGATTGCAGGCCGTCTCTTGAAGGTAAACTTGTAGACGTCCAAAATAATACACTGAAACCAGACTGGCAAAGGACCTTTAATGTGCAGCCTGAAGCACATGTGACTACATTATATGAGTGGGAAGGATTACAGCAATGGTGTAGAATTCAAGGCTTAGTCCATTTTTGTATTATAGTATGTTGTTTAACCCATGCGGGAAGATTCAAATCGTCAGTAACATCTATCCTAATGCATGATGGATAGTTACTGTGGCGAACACTCAACCCCATATATGCCTAGTATTTAGTTCCACATTGGAAAAGCACCATGAAGTGTATCTCAATATATACTTGGTGGGTTGTTGAGATATGCACATGGGATGGTGACCCTAAGAAGGAAACCATGTGGATAATTTTAGTAGGAGGTAAGGATAAGACTCCATGTTAAAGCATTAATGCTTTTTGGTCTTGGAATTAATTTCCTCTGGAGCTAAGCCCCGTAGGGACTTAGCGACTCGGACTCGGACTCAGGCTCGGGCTCTGTAACACCCAGTTTTTCTAAATGAGAGTAATTTTGAACTTTTGTATTTTAAATCATTTAATAATGATATTTAAGTCATGATATGATTTTTGATGATTTTTAGTTATTTTAAAACTATTTAATTGAGTGAAATGTAGAATTGGTGTTTTGCTAGTGTAACCTTAGTCATGCATGACCTAGAAGACTAATCATGACCAAGGAGACCTAATCATGTGTTTAGGATTTCAAATTTCTACATTTAAGCCTAGGGGTATTTTGGTCATTTTGACACTTTGGTGAAATTGTGAATTATATTAATTAAATATGTGTTAGTTACATTGTTGAGACTTGACCTAGAAGTTAGCCTAATCTAGATGTTAACCATGACCCTAGAAGCTAAGTTAGAGGATTTTAATTAAGTAATCACATTAGTGTAATATCTAGATATTATTAGGAAAGATATTTACTTTTGAGATATTTGTGAAAAGAAGCCTTAACCAATAGGAAGCCTTAGAATTTGTTGGAGGAACCTTAGCCACTCATCCTAAACCCTAACCCTAATGTTTTCAACAGCCATCACACAATTTTTCCCCCTATAAATGCAACACATTAATCATTTGCACCATTTTTAATTCATTTTATTTGCCTCCTTTGTGTTCTTCCCTAAACTTCTCCCCAAATATCCAAATCAACTCCAAATTGAGCCAAATTTCTTGCATTGGAATCCCCTACTATTGAGGATGCTAAGGGGAGCTAGCTAGCAAGGTTGCACAAGCATTTGGCACCCCCAAGTGAAGAGGACACCCCCCCTATTCTAGGTTTTCATTGAGTTTTCACTCAATAGGTAAATGCCCTCATACATAGTTAAATTTGTGATTTCTCTTCATGGATGCATGCATCTAGGTACCAGGGACCTATAGGCTGAGTTTGGTAGAAATTGGATTGGGTTTGGTGTCCGTATTGGACACGTATCTAGGTTTTAAAATAGGTGTTTGATGAATTGCCTCTACCATTTAAATGTTAATAATTTCGAAAACTAATTACACAAATTTCTAGCCCTATAGATGTAGATCACAGAACACCATCACTGAGCACGAGACCGTGTCGTGTCCGTATCCAAATTGGACACGAACACGCTGTACACAGTACTGTGCACTGCCCTGCTACCTCGTGTCCAGTTCTCACTGGACACGATACGAGACTCGACCAAATTTGGTCAGCACCGAGGGGCAATCACTGACATACCACCCACAAAGTTTCACGAGATGAGATCGAGTATCGAGGGAGTTCTCGATCTCGTACGGGTCACGCACACACTGTGCACGCACGGTTTTTACTCACTGATACGGGCTTCGTGTTGCCCCTGGACACGTCGTGGTGACGTGTCAGGGTGTCGAACGTGTAGCCCTATACTTGGGCTACATGTGGACACGAACACGTGGCTCCATGTGAGCTGTGTCGTGTCCACGAAGCATCGACATGGCCGCACGACACTGCTGTAACAGTTCAGTGTTTTGGGTATTTAAATTATTTGGACACATTCGTGTCCCGTTTGTGGACACGAATGGCATTCCCTAGACACATGTCATAAGAAGAACACATCTATATGCCTATTTGTAAAATTTGAATGGTTAAATTTAGGTTTCCGAATGAGTAGGTTATGTATCAGTGTCTTGTTTAGTTGGGTTTATTTTGTAAACTGTTAGTTAATGCATAAACCTATTACCTGGGAATGAGTATTGTTTTATTTTTGAAATTAAGGATATGTTTATATGTAGGTAAGCTTGCTGGTTAGTATTCATTGGGTTTTGCTCTTTGAATGAGATTTTGAATTACTTGTTGAAGGTGGAATGATATGTGACTGAATGCACAGACTTGAAATTCAGATTCTGAACTTACCTTCCCTTCTAAAAAAAAAACTGATTTGATTGCCTAAATCCTATTACACTAGCTGCAATTCCTGAGAATCATGTTGTGTTGATGTTATCAAGGGAATTGGGTTTTTTCGAAATAGGTTTGAGATGGTATACTGCTTTTGGCACTGTCAATTGATTCATGTTTTAGGAATTTAAATCCTGAACCTTTAATCTCCTTTTAAAAGCTGAGTTGTAGTGTTTAATTACACTGTTAATCCATCTACATGAATACTTGTATTACTTAAATGATTGGTTAGGATTTGTTTTGAGATTAGTTTGTGGGTTTTAGTAAATGGGAGTTATGTTGTGTGGGGAAAATGGGTATTCGAATTTAGTTTAGATTTAATGTTTTAATTGCTTGGATGTCAAACTGTCATCTTCTAATCCTTGTAGTGGACTGAATTTGATGATGTGAACTGGAACATAACCATGCTTCTTACTTCTGTTAGTGCATAACCATCTAGTAGTTCCCCAACTTCACATGATCTCATATTGATTGCTGAATGGCTTTCTTCTTGTGTGAACACACTGCCTAAAACCTGAAATTGGATGTTATGTCACTGATTTGGTTTTTGAATTCATGTTAAACTAAAATCCTGAGATTCCTATTGACAGGTTGTGTACAAAACCTAGGATACATTTGAGTTCACTGTTAAATCCTGAGAGTATCACACCCTTCCTGTCAATTTGCACACATCCACTTTACACACACACACATTGTTTAAAACTATTTTCCTGAAAACTGAGAACAGCCCTTCTCTATTTACACACATTCCTTCACACAGATGCCAACTGAACACACTGTTTTTCCCTCACCCACATAGGTTGCAGTCCTCTCTAACACTCACTTTCCTGAACACTGAGCACAGGCCACTCACTCACACACTCATTTTTCTATTGACACTCTCCTACACACACATTGCATCTTTAACACACATACACAGGTCACATATCATGTCTAACACACACACATGTACCCCACCTGAACATTAAAACACTTCACCTATTAACACACAATTTCATATCCTTAACTGTTAACATAAGTAAAGAAATGTGAATGTTAAACTTGGGGTTCAACATTGGTAATTTGAGAATGTCTTCACTGATTTTTCCCATATACACACACACACACATTACCTTGATTCCATATCTCTCTATGTGTATGTATGTTACATATGTATATAAAGGTGAGGGTGATATATATAAATATGTAATGAGAATATACAATGTGAAATAGATAATACTATTGGTATACATATTATTGTGTATATAGATATATAGTGTATTGGTCTATATATGATATGGCCTATGGCCTATAACCTAGGTACATAGTCTAGGGTAGCCTTGTGTGGTCTTGTGTATATGAAATATACACATGTGTAGAGTCCTATAGACTAGTGTATGGTGTACTAGCTAGGTTAGACTAGTTAAGCCTAGTTAGACTTGCTAGACCTAGGTTTGACTTCTTGGTTGACTGGAGTTGACCAAAAGTCAACATTGAGTCTAGATGTGACCAATTGACCTAGTTTGACTGGAGTGTTGACTTGGGTTGACCCAGAGTTGACCAAGTTTGACCTGGACCTAGTTTGACCTAGACAGTTGACCAGGTTTGACTTAGAGTTGACTTTGACCTAGATTGACCCAGAAATCATGTAGATTGCATCGTAGATTTTATTTACCTTGTTTTAAACACATTATAACCCATACTGCTCTATTTAGGACTTTGTGACTCCGGTGCAGACATCTGATATTTTATTACTCTTTTTAGAGTATCAGGCGAGTACATTCTCTGATAGTTCTTTCATTTACTTGTCAATTACTGTACTTCAGTTCTAGTTAGCTGTATGTGATTCTCTGTTACAAACACGTATTATTATTTTTGAATCCATGTATGCGACACACATACTTACTCGTCTTACCTCTATTATTCGAATCACCATACGAATCACCATACGAATCACCATACGAATCACTATTCGAATCACCCTATTCGTATCTTCATATGTTGGTTGGACTTGTATTCGTCTTATGTGTTGGATTATGGATTCATTTGTATTAGACTGGGCGGGGAAATACTTGATTAGACATGTGAACATTCCCACTATTCGAACCACCCCCTGTGAATATATTCGAACGATAGCCATCCCTCATCTGATCAGTGAGTGATGTGCCAGATTTACCCTTAGCCGTTTACATGTCTATCTAAGTATTTTAAAACACACTTGGAGAATTTATTCGAATCATTATTAGAACATCATGTGAATCACTATTCGTATCACCTTATTCGATTCACCTTATTAGAATAATAATTAGAATTACATTCGACTCATCTTGTATTAGACCCACTTTGGGATTACACTCGACTTAGATTGTACATCTGAACTCATTATGTTACTCTAGTTCAGCTAGATCTTATTTTACAGTCTTCTTTGCTATGATTCTTCTCTTGTTTAGTTATTTACTTTCCTTGCACTTTATCTGTCTTTCTTACCATCATCTGAACATAAACTGCCATATTCATCAATACAACCGTCTATAACTGCTTTATAGTTCTCTGTCATTTACTTGGAATTTTTTGATGAAATGTACTCGTTCATGTCCTGATTGGACCTGTTGAAAATATTACAGATGATTGCCCTGAGGACATTTGCCCCACTTGCCTTGGAGCAGGAGATGGCTTAGCTACCTATGGCCCCGACACTCAGGAGTGATCGGGAGACTAGCTAGTAGACTTGGTTTAGTTTTCATGTTTTAGAATTTGAATTGTAATAACTTGAGATACAAGTTTGTATTTGAGTTTGTTTGAGATATTATTTTAGTAGTTTTTTTAAATGGTGTTGTTTAGTCTTTAGTTATAAATTTCTGTGATATCTTATCGTTCTTAGACTGTGATTGAGATTCATTATATCTATACTTGTCCTCCGTTCGGAGTTGAGATTTGACAAGTACATTATATAATTGCGTGAGTTGTTGATTAGATAGTAACCTAGGACAGCGTTCTACCGCCGACACTGCGGCGTAGGCTGGACGTACCCACTTCTCGTGCCCTTACTCTAGGGTGCGGGTCGTGACACGTTTTTAGTGGTGGCCCATGCAGGTCGAGTTTATGTAGTGATATTCGAACTAGAGTATCACTACAGCCTGCGATAGGATTGAGAGATAGGCTTTAACGGAGTGGTACTCAATCACAGTTAGGAAAAAAAATTCTGCTTCAATTCATGCCATCTACATATCTTACTGACTTGTCTTCCTTACAATAAACTGTCCTCCTTTGATTTATCGATTCCTGCTCAGTATTGACTTCCTTTTCGATCTGTCTTCAGGATGGTGGAGACACGATCACATCGCTCTGGTACAGTAGCCGCTGGAGAGGGGTCTGCCACCTCTCGTCCATTGCAGCAGGCTGTTGAGCCTGTAGCACCTTCTGTTCATGATCAGACAGGAGCTGCTGTAGCCATTGGGGGTATGCCTCCACTTGTTCAGAGGACGACTCCAGTCATTCCTGAGACGTTTCAGCAGCAGCATCAGCAGCCACCTGCAGGGACAATTGACGCCGTTCAGCTGTTGGCTTTCTTCAGGCAGTACATGGAGGGTCAGCAGACCCAGCAGCAGAGGAACACGGCAGAGCTCAGCAGAGGCATTGAGATGGCAGTGACGGCAGTGGAGAGAGTCGTAGCTCAGCCAGCGGCAGTCCCACAGCCGTACCAGCCACGGGAGAAGGGCATCCAGGACTTCCAGAAGATGCACCCGAGAGACTTCAGAGGGACAGAGGGGATCCTGTATGCCGATGAGTGGATCGAGCATATGGAGGAGATCTTCAGGCTGGCTGAGATCCCGACGAGGCTCCAGATAGAGGCAGCGGCCAGTATGATGCAGGATCTGGCCCGTACATGGTACCAGACCGACCCGAGGGTTGGCACAGCAGGACAGACTTGGGCAGCATTCAAGAAGCTGTTCAAGGAGAAGTTCTTTCCAGACGCAGCATTGGGAGCTCTCGAGACCCAGTTCGAGGCCCTAGTTCAGGGGACCCAGTTCGTGGAGGAGTACGCAGGAGAGTTCTGCCGCCTGAGCAGATTTATGGAAGACTTGTCGGAGACGACGAAGGCCCGGAGGTTCCGGAAGGGCTTGGTAAAGGAGGTCAAGTCCTACACCAAGAACGCCCGCGGCACTACATTTGAGGAGATCCTGGTGGACGCACTAGCTGCAGAGGATGATCTTGAGCTTAGGCTCAAGAGGGGGCGAGACTCCCAGGGAGGTAGCAGCAGCGGGGGTCAGGCCAAGAGGCCTCACGTACAGATTCAGCAGATGCAGGCACCGGCAAGAGTACAGCAGGCACAGCATCAGCCAAGAGGGCAGGACCGCAACGTGCAGCCTTGTGCTTACTGCAAGAGGGCAGGGCACGTTTGGGAGACTTGTTATAGGAGGCGGAAGGTTTGTCTGTTCTGTGGATCCGCTGCTCATCAGGTCAGGGATTGCCCTACTGCACCCGTATTTGATGGAGCACCGGGTCAGAGAGAGAGAGCTAGGCCACATGTAGCTCAACACCAGAGGGGTGGTGCTTTTGCTATGACAGTCGAGGAGACTGATGTTGCAGGTGACGGGTTAGCAGGTTTGACTTTCTTGTTCTTCCTCCCCACTTTCATGTGTGATTTCCATTAGTACCTGCCAGGATATGATTGCGATATGCTAGATAGAGTAGTTACCCTGTTCGAGACTGTGGAATCACGACCAGTAGGACAGAGTTTTGTATATTATCTTGACCTTATTTGATTTGGGGGTTTGACCTAGCAGGAGTACGATCATCTTAATTTCGAGGACGAAATTCTTCTAAGAGGGGTAGACTTGTAACACCCAGTTTTTCTAAATGAGGGTAATTTTGAACTTTTGTATTTTAAATCATTTAATAATGATATTTAAGTCATGATATGATTTTTGGTGATTTTTAGTTATTTTAAAACTATTTAATTGAGTGAAATGTGGAATTGGTGTTTTGCTAGTGTAACCTTAGTCATGCATGACCTAGAAGACTAATCATGACCAAGGAGACCTAATCATGTGTTTAGGATTTCAAATTTCTACATTTAAGCCTAGGGGTATTTTGGTCATTTTGACACTTTGGTGAAATTGTGAATTATATTAATTAAATATGTGTTAGTTACATTGTTGAGACTTGACCTAGAAGTTAGCCTAATCTAGATGTTAACCATGACCCTAGAAGCTAAGTTAGAGGATTTTAATTAAGTAATCACATTAGTGTAATATCTAGATATTATTAGGAAAGATATTTACTTTTGAGATATTTGTGAAAAGAAGCCTTAACCAATAGGAAGCCTTAGAATTTGTTGGAGGAACCTTAGCCACTCATCCTAAACCCTAACCCTAATGTTTTCAACAGCCATCACACAATTTTTCCCCCTATAAATGCAACACATTAATCATTTGCACCATTTTTAATTCATTTTATTTGCCTCCTTTGTGTTCTTCCCTAAACTTCTCCCCAAATATCCAAATCAACTCCAAATTGAGCCAAATTTCTTGCATTGGAATCCCCTACCGTTGAGGATGCTAAGGGGAGCTAGCTAGCAAGGTTGCACAAGCATTTGGCACCCCCAAGTGAAGAGGACACCCCCCCTATTCTAGGTTTTCATTGAGTTTTCACTCAATAGGTAAATGCCCTCATACATAGTTAAATTTGTGATTTCTCTTCATGGATGCATGCATCTAGGTACCAGGGACCTATAGGCTGAGTTTGGTAGAAATTGGATTGGGTTTGGTGTCCGTATCGGACACGTATCTAGGTTTTAAAATAGGTGTTTGATGAATTGCCTCTACCATTTAAATGTTAATAATTTCGAAAACTAATTACACAAATTTCTAGCCCTATAGATGTAGATCACAGAACACCATCACTGAGCACGAGACCGTGTCGTGTTCGTGTCCAAATTGGACACGAACACGCTGTACACAGCACTGTGCACTGCCCTGCTACCTCGTGTCCAGTTCTCACTGGACACGATACGAGACTCGACCAAATTTGGTCAGCACCGAGGGGCAATCACTGACATACCACCCACAAAGTTTCACGAGATGAGATCGAGTATCGAGGGAGTTCTCGATCTCGCACGGGTCACGCACACACTGTGCACGTACGGTTTTTACTCACTGATACGGGCTTCGTGTCGCCCCTGGACACGTCGTGGTGACGTGTCAGGGTGTCGAACGTGTAGCCCTATACTTGGGCTACATGTGGACACGAACACGTGGCTCCATGTGAGCTGTGTCGTGTCCACGAAGCATCGACATGGCCGCACGACACTGCTGTAACAGTTCAGTGTTTTGGGTATTTAAATTATTTGGACACATTCGTGTCCCGTTTGTGGACACGAATGGCATTCCCTAGACACATGTCATAAGAAGAACACATCTATATGCCTATTTGTAAAATTTGAATGGTTAAATTTAGGTTTCCGAATGAGTAGGTTATGTATCAGTGTCTTGTTTAGTTGGGTTTATTTTGTAAACTGTTAGTTAATGCATAAACCTATTACCTGGGAATGAGTATTGTTTTATTTTTGAAATTAAGGATATGTTTATATGTAGGTAAGCTTGCTGGTTAGTATTCATTGGGTTTTGCTCTTTGAATGAGATTTTGAATTACTTGTTGAAGGTGGAATGATATGTGACTGAATGCACAGACTTGAAATTCAGATTCTGAACTTACCTTCCCTTCTAAAAAAAAAAACTGATTTGATTGCCTAAATCCTATTACACTAGCTGCAATTCCTGAGAATCATGTTGTGTTGATGTTATCAAGGGAATTGGGTTTTTTCGAAATAGGTTTGAGATGGTATACTGCTTTTGGCACTGTTAATTGATTCATGTTTTAGGAATTTAAATCCTGAACCTTTAATCTCCTTTTAAAAGCTGAGTTGTAGTGTTTAATTACCCTGTTAATCCATCTACATGAATACTTGTATTACTTAAATGATTGGTTAGGATTTGTTTTGAGATTAGTTTGTGGGTTTTAGTAAATGGGAGTTATGTTGTGTGGGGAAAATGGGTATTCGAATTTAGTTTAGATTTAATGTTTTAATTGCTTGGATGTCAAACTGTCATCTTCTAATCCTTGTAGTGGACTGAATTTGATGATGTGAACTGGAACATAACCATGCTTCTTACTTCTGTTAGTGCATAACCATCTAGTAGTTCCCCAACTTCACATGATCTCATATTGATTGCTGAATGGCTTTCTTCTTGTGTGAACACACTGCCTAAAACCTGAAATTGGATGTTATGTCACTGATTTGGTTTTTGAATTCATGTTAAACTAAAATCCTGAGATTCCTATTGACAGGTTGTGTACAAAACCTAGGATACATTTGAGTTCACTGTTAAATCCTGAGAGTATCACACCCTTCCTGTCAATTTGCACACATCCACTTTACACACACACATTGTTTAAAACTATTTTCCTGAAAACTGAGAACAGCCCTTCTCTATTTACACACATTCCTTCACACAGATGCCAACTGAACACACTGTTTTTCCCTCACCCACATAGGTTGCAGTCCTCTCTAACACTCACTTTCCTGAACACTGAGCACAGGCCACTCACTCACACACTCATTTTTCTATTGACACTCTCCTACACACACATTGCATCTTTAACACACATACACAGGTCACATATCATGTCTAACACACACACATGTACCCCACCTGAACATTAAAACACTTCACCTATTAACACACAATTTCATATCCTTAACTGTTAACATAAGTAAAGAAATGTGAATGTTAAACTTGGGGTTCAACATTGGTAATTTGAGAATGTCTTCACTGATTTTTCCCATATACACACACACACACATTACCTTGATTCCATATCTCTCTATGTGTATGTATGTTACATATGTATATAAAGGTGAGGGTGATATATATAAATATGTAATGAGAATATACAATGTGAAATAGATAATACTATTGGTATACATATTATTGTGTATATAGATATATAGTGTATTGGTCTATATATGATATGGCCTATGGCCTATAACCTAGGTACATAGTCTAGGGTAGCCTTGTGTGGTCTTGTGTATATGAAATATACACATGTGTAGAGTCCTATAGACTAGTGTATGGTGTACTAGCTAGGTTAGACTAGTTAAGCCTAGTTAGACTTGCTAGACCTAGGTTTGACTTCTTGGTTGACTGGAGTTGACCAAAAGTCAACATTGAGTCTAGATGTGACCAATTGACCTAGTTTGACTGGAGTGTTGACTTGGGTTGACCCAGAGTTGACCAAGTTTGACCTGGACCTAGTTTGACCTAGACAGTTGACCAGGTTTGACTTAGAGTTGACTTTGACCTAGATTGACCCAGAAATCATGTAGATTGCATCGTAGATTTTATTTACCTTGTTTTAAACACATTATAACCCATACTGCTCTATTTAGGACTTTGTGACTCCGGTGCAGACATCTGATATTTTATTACTCTTTTTAGAGTATCAGGCGAGTACATTCTCTGATAGTTCTTTCATTTACTTGTCAATTACTGTACTTCAGTTCTAGTTAGCTGTATGTGATTCTCTGTTACAAACACGTATTATTATTTTTGAATCCATGTATGCGACACACATACTTACTCGTCTTACCTCTATTATTCGAATCACCATACGAATCACCATACGAATCACCATACGAATCACTATTCGAATCACCCTATTCGTATCTTCATATGTTGGTTGGACTTGTATTTGTCTTATGTGTTGGATTATGGATTCATTTGTATTAGACTGGGCGGGGAAATACTTGATTAGACATGTGAACATTCCCACTATTCGAACCACCCCCTGTGAATATATTCGAACGATAGCCATCCCTCATCTGATCAGTGAGTGATGTGCCAGATTTACCCTTAGCCGTTTACATGTCTATCTAAGTATTTTAAAACACACTTGGAGAATTTATTCGAATCATTATTAGAACATCATGTGAATCACTATTCGTATCACCTTATTCGATTCACCTTATTAGAATAATAATTAGAATTACATTCGACTCATCTTGTATTAGACCCACTTTGGGATTACACTCGACTTAGATTGTACATCTGAACTCATTATGTTACTCTAGTTCAGCTAGATCTTATTTTACAGTCTTCTTTGCTATGATTCTTCTCTTGTTTAGTTATTTACTTTCCTTGCACTTTATCTGTCTTTCTTACCATCATCTGAACATAAACTGCCATATTCATCAATACAACCGTCTATAACTGCTTTATAGTTCTCTGTCATTTACTTGGAATTTTTTGATGAAATGTACTCGTTCATGTCCTGATTGGACCTGTTGAAAATATTACAGATGATTGCCCTGAGGACATTTGCCCCACTTGCCTTGGAGCAGGAGATGGCTTAGCTACCTATGGCCCCGACACTCAGGAGTGATCGGGAGACTAGCTAGTAGACTTGGTTTAGTTTTCATGTTTTAGAATTTGAATTGTAATAACTTGAGATACAAGTTTGTATTTGAGTTTGTTTGAGATATTATTTTAGTAGTTTTTTTAAATGGTGTTGTTTAGTCTTTAGTTATAAATTTCTGTGATATCTTATCGTTCTTAGACTGTGATTGAGATTCATTATATCTATACTTGTCCTCCGTTCGGAGTTGAGATTTGACAAGTACATTATATAATTGCGTGAGTTGTTGATTAGATAGTAACCTAGGACAGCGTTCTACCGCCGACACTGCGGCGTAGGCTGGACGTACCCACTTCTCGTGCCCTTACTCTAGGGTGCGGGTCGTGACACGTTTTTAGTGGTGGCCCATGCAGGTCGAGTTTATGTAGTGATATTCGAACTAGAGTATCACTACAGCCTGCGATAGGATTGAGAGATAGGCTTTAACGGAGTGGTACTCAATCACAGTTAGGAAAAAAAATTCTGCTTCAATTCATGCCATCTACATATCTTACTGACTTGTCTTCCTTACAATAAACTGTCCTCCTTTGATTTATCGATTCCTGCTCAGTATTGACTTCCTTTTCGATCTGTCTTCAGGATGGTGGAGACACGATCACATCGCTCTGGTACAGTAGCCGCTGGAGAGGGGTCTGCCACCTCTCGTCCATTGCAGCAGGCTGTTGAGCCTGTAGCACCTTCTGTTCATGATCAGACAGGAGCTGCTGTAGCCATTGGGGGTATGCCTCCACTTGTTCAGAGGACGACTCCAGTCATTCCTGAGACGTTTCAGCAGCAGCATCAGCAGCCACCTGCAGGGACAATTGACGCCGTTCAGCTGTTGGCTTTCTTCAGGCAGTACATGGAGGGTCAGCAGACCCAGCAGCAGAGGAACACGGCAGAGCTCAGCAGAGGCATTGAGATGGCAGTGACGGCAGTGGAGAGAGTCGTAGCTCAGCCAGCGGCAGTCCCACAGCCGTACCAGCCACGGGAGAAGGGCATCCAGGACTTCCAGAAGATGCACCCGAGAGACTTCAGAGGGACAGAGGGGATCCTGTATGCCGATGAGTGGATCGAGCATATGGAGGAGATCTTCAGGCTGGCTGAGATCCCGACGAGGCTCCAGATAGAGGCAGCGGCCAGTATGATGCAGGATCTGGCCCGTACATGGTACCAGACCGACCCGAGGGTTGGCACAGCAGGACAGACTTGGGCAGCATTCAAGAAGCTGTTCAAGGAGAAGTTCTTTCCAGACGCAGCATTGGGAGCTCTCGAGACCCAGTTCGAGGCCCTAGTTCAGGGGACCCAGTTCGTGGAGGAGTACGCAGGAGAGTTCTGCCGCCTGAGCAGATTTATGGAAGACTTGTCGGAGACGACGAAGGCCCGGAGGTTCCGGAAGGGCTTGGTAAAGGAGGTCAAGTCCTACACCAAGAACGCCCGCAGCACTACATTTGAGGAGATCCTGGTGGACGCACTAGCTGCAGAGGATGATCTTGAGCTTAGGCTCAAGAGGGGGCGAGACTCCCAGGGAGGTAGCAGCAGCGGGGGTCAGGCCAAGAGGCCTCACGTACAGATTCAGCAGATGCAGGCACCGGCAAGAGTACAGCAGGCACAGCATCAGCCAAGAGGGCAGGACCGCAACGTGCAGCCTTGTGCTTACTGCAAGAGGGCAGGGCACGTTTGGGAGACTTGTTATAGGAGGCGGAAGGTTTGTCTGTTCTGTGGATCCGCTGCTCATCAGGTCAGGGATTGCCCTACTGCACCCGTATTTGATGGAGCACCGGGTCAGAGAGAGAGAGCTAGGCCACATGTAGCTCAACACCAGAGGGGTGGTGCTTTTGCTATGACAGTCGAGGAGACTGATGTTGCAGGTGACGGGTTAGCAGGTTTGACTTTCTTGTTCTTCCTCCCCACTTTCATGTGTGATTTCCATTAGTACCTGCCAGGATATGATTGCGATATGCTAGATAGAGTAGTTACCCTGTTCGAGACTGTGGAATCACGACCAGTAGGACAGAGTTTTGTATATTATCTTGACCTTATTTGATTTGGGGGTTTGACCTAGCAGGAGTACGATCATCTTAATTTCGAGGACGAAATTCTTCTAAGAGGGGTAGACTTGTAACACCCAGTTTTTCTAAATGAGGGTAATTTTGAACTTTTGTATTTTAAATCATTTAATAATGATATTTAAGTCATGATATGATTTTTGGTGATTTTTAGTTATTTTAAAACTATTTAATTGAGTGAAATGTGGAATTGGTGTTTTGCTAGTGTAACCTTAGTCATGCATGACCTAGAAGACTAATCATGACCAAGGAGACCTAATCATGTGTTTAGGATTTCAAATTTCTACATTTAAGCCTAGGGGTATTTTGGTCATTTTGACACTTTGGTGAAATTGTGAATTATATTAATTAAATATGTGTTAGTTACATTGTTGAGACTTGACCTAGAAGTTAGCCTAATCTAGATGTTAACCATGACCCTAGAAGCTAAGTTAGAGGATTTTAATTAAGTAATCACATTAGTGTAATATCTAGATATTATTAGGAAAGATATTTACTTTTGAGATATTTGTGAAAAGAAGCCTTAACCAATAGGAAGCCTTAGAATTTGTTGGAGGAACCTTAGCCACTCATCCTAAACCCTAACCCTAATGTTTTCAACAGCCATCACACAATTTTTCCCCCTATAAATGCAACACATTAATCATTTGCACCATTTTTAATTCATTTTATTTGCCTCCTTTGTGTTCTTCCCTAAACTTCTCCCCAAATATCCAAATCAACTCCAAATTGAGCCAAATTTCTTGCATTGGAATCCCCTACCGTTGAGGATGCTAAGGGGAGCTAGCTAGCAAGGTTGCACAAGCATTTGGCACCCCCAAGTGAAGAGGACACCCCCCCTATTCTAGGTTTTCATTGAGTTTTCACTCAATAGGTAAATGCCCTCATACATAGTTAAATTTGTGATTTCTCTTCATGGATGCATGCATCTAGGTACCAGGGACCTATAGGCTGAGTTTGGTAGAAATTGGATTGGGTTTGGTGTCCGTATCGGACACGTATCTAGGTTTTAAAATAGGTGTTTGATGAATTGCCTCTACCATTTAAATGTTAATAATTTCGAAAACTAATTACACAAATTTCTAGCCCTATAGATGTAGATCACAGAACACCATCACTGAGCACGAGACCGTGTCGTGTTCGTGTCCAAATTGGACACGAACACGCTGTACACAGCACTGTGCACTGCCCTGCTACCTCGTGTCCAGTTCTCACTGGACACGATACGAGACTCGACCAAATTTGGTCAGCACCGAGGGGCAATCACTGACATACCACCCACAAAGTTTCACGAGATGAGATCGAGTATCGAGGGAGTTCTCGATCTCGCACGGGTCACGCACACACTGTGCACGTACGGTTTTTACTCACTGATACGGGCTTCGTGTCGCCCCTGGACACGTCGTGGTGACGTGTCAGGGTGTCGAACGTGTAGCCCTATACTTGGGCTACATGTGGACACGAACACGTGGCTCCATGTGAGCTGTGTCGTGTCCACGAAGCATCGACATGGCCGCACGACACTGCTGTAACAGTTCAGTATTTTGGGTATTTAAATTATTTGGACACATTCGTGTCCCGTTTGTGGACACGAATGGCATTCCCTAGACACATGTCATAAGAAGAACACATCTATATGCCTATTTGTAAAATTTGAATGGTTAAATTTAGGTTTTCGAATGAGTAGGTTATGTATCAGTGTCTTGTTTAGTTGGGTTTATTTTGTAAACTGTTAGTTAATGCATAAACCTATTACCTGGGAATGAGTATTGTTTTATTTTTGAAATTAAGGATATGTTTATATGTAGGTAAGCTTGCTGGTTAGTATTCATTGGGTTTTGCTCTTTGAATGAGATTTTGAATTACTTGTTGAAGGTGGAATGATATGTGACTGAATGCACAGACTTGAAATTCAGATTCTGAACTTACCTTCCCTTCTAAAAAAAAAAACTGATTTGATTGCCTAAATCCTATTACACTAGCTGCAATTCCTGAGAATCATGTTGTGTTGATGTTATCAAGGGAATTGGGTTTTTTCGAAATAGGTTTGAGATGGTATACTGCTTTTGGCACTGTTAATTGATTCATGTTTTAGGAATTTAAATCCTGAACCTTTAATCTCCTTTTAAAAGCTGAGTTGTAGTGTTTAATTACCCTGTTAATCCATCTACATGAATACTTGTATTACTTAAATGATTGGTTAGGATTTGTTTTGAGATTAGTTTGTGGGTTTTAGTAAATAGGAGTTATGTTGTGTGGGGAAAATGGGTATTCGAATTTAGTTTAGATTTAATGTTTTAATTGCTTGGATGTCAAACTGTCATCTTCTAATCCTTGTAGTGGACTGAATTTGATGATGTGAACTGGAACATAACCATGCTTCTTACTTCTGTTAGTGCATAACCATCTAGTAGTTCCCCAACTTCACATGATCTCATATTGATTGCTGAATGGCTTTCTTCTTGTGTGAACACACTGCCTAAAACCTGAAATTGGATGTTATGTCACTGATTTGGTTTTTGAATTCATGTTAAACTAAAATCCTGAGATTCCTATTGACAGGTTGTGTACAAAACCTAGGATACATTTGAGTTCACTGTTAAATCCTGAGAGTATCACACCCTTCCTGTCAATTTGCACACATCCACTTTACACACACACACATTGTTTAAAACTATTTTCCTGAAAACTGAGAACAGCCCTTCTCTATTTACACACATTCCTTCACACAGATGCCAACTGAACACACTATTTTTCCCTCACCCACATAGGTTGCAGTCCTCTCTAACACTCACTTTCCTGAACACTGAGCACAGGCCACTCACTCACACACTCATTTTTCTATTGACACTCTCCTACACACACATTGCATCTTTAACACACATACACAGGTCACATATCATGTCTAACACACACACATGTACCCCACCTGAACATTAAAACACTTCACCTATTAACACACAATTTCATATCCTTAACTGTTAACATAAGTAAAGAAATGTGAATGTTAAACTTGGGGTTCAACATTGGTAATTTGAGAATGTCTTCACTGATTTTTCCCATATACACACACACACACATTACCTTGATTCCATATCTCTCTATGTGTATGTATGTTACATATGTATATAAAGGTGAGGGTGATATATATAAATATGTAATGAGAATATACAATGTGAAATAGATAATACTATTGGTATACATATTATTGTGTATATAGATATATAGTGTATTGGTCTATATATGATATGGCCTATGGCCTATAACCTAGGTACATAGTCTAGGGTAGCCTTGTGTGGTCTTGTGTATATGAAATATACACATGTGTAGAGTCCTATAGACTAGTGTATGGTGTACTAGCTAGGTTAGACTAGTTAAGCCTAGTTAGACTTGCTAGACCTAGGTTTGACTTCTTGGTTGACTGGAGTTGACCAAAAGTCAACATTGAGTCTAGATGTGACCAATTGACCTAGTTTGACTGGAGTGTTGACTTGGGTTGACCCAGAGTTGACCAAGTTTGACCTGGACCTAGTTTGACCTAGACAGTTGACCAGGTTTGACTTAGAGTTGACTTTGACCTAGATTGACCCAGAAATCATGTAGATTGCATCGTAGATTTTATTTACCTTGTTTTAAACACATTATAACCCATACTGCTCTATTTAGGACTTTGTGACTCCGGTGCAGACATCTGATATTTTATTACTCTTTTTAGAGTATCAGGCGAGTACATTCTCTGATAGTTCTTTCATTTACTTGTCAATTACTGTACTTCAGTTCTAGTTAGCTGTATGTGATTCTCTGTTACAAACACGTATTATTATTTTTGAATCCATGTATGCGACACACATACTTACTCGTCTTACCTCTATTATTCGAATCACCATACGAATCACCATACGAATCACCATACGAATCACTATTCGAATCACCCTATTCGTATCTTCATATGTTGGTTGGACTTGTATTTGTCTTATGTGTTGGATTATGGATTCATTTGTATTAGACTGGGCGGGGAAATACTTGATTAGACATGTGAACATTCCCACTATTCGAACCACCCCCTGTGAATATATTCGAACGATAGCCATCCCTCATCTGATCAGTGAGTGATGTGCCAGATTTACCCTTAGCCGTTTACATGTCTATCTAAGTATTTTAAAACACACTTGGAGAATTTATTCGAATCATTATTAGAACATCATGTGAATCACTATTCGTATCACCTTATTCGATTCACCTTATTAGAATAATAATTAGAATTACATTCGACTCATCTTGTATTAGACCCACTTTGGGATTACACTCGACTTAGATTGTACATCTGAACTCATTATGTTACTCTAGTTCAGCTAGATCTTATTTTACAGTCTTCTTTGCTATGATTCTTCTCTTGTTTAGTTATTTACTTTCCTTGCACTTTATCTGTCTTTCTTACCATCATCTGAACATAAACTGCCATATTCATCAATACAACCGTCTATAACTGCTTTATAGTTCTCTGTCATTTACTTGGAATTTTTTGATGAAATGTACTCGTTCATGTCCTGATTGGACCTGTTGAAAATATTACAGATGATTGCCCTGAGGACATTTGCCCCACTTGCCTTGGAGCAGGAGATGGCTTAGCTACCTATGGCCCCGACACTCAGGAGTGATCGGGAGACTAGCTAGTAGACTTGGTTTAGTTTTCATGTTTTAGAATTTGAATTGTAATAACTTGAGATACAAGTTTGTATTTGAGTTTGTTTGAGATATTATTTTAGTAGTTTTTTAAATGGTGTTGTTTAGTCTTTAGTTATAAATTTCTGTGATATCTTATCGTTCTTAGACTGTGATTGAGATTCATTATATCTATACTTGTCCTCCGTTCGGAGTTGAGATTTGACAAGTACATTATATAATTGCGTGAGTTGTTGATTAGATAGTAACCTAGGACAGCGTTCTACCGCCGACACTGCGGCGTAGGCTGGACGTACCCACTTCTCGTGCCCTTACTCTAGGGTGCGGGTCGTGACACGTTTTTAGTGGTGGCCCATGCAGGTCGAGTTTATGTAGTGATATTCGAACTAGAGTATCACTACAGCCTGCGATAGGATTGAGAGATAGGCTTTAACGGAGTGGTACTCAATCACAGTTAGGAAAAAAAATTCTGCTTCAATTCATGCCATCTACATATCTTACTGACTTGTCTTCCTTACAATAAACTGTCCTCCTTTGATTTATCGATTCCTGCTCAGTATTGACTTCCTTTTCGATCTGTCTTCAGGATGGTGGAGACACGATCACATCGCTCTGGTACAGTAGCCGCTGGAGAGGGGTCTGCCACCTCTCGTCCATTGCAGCAGGCTGTTGAGCCTGTAGCACCTTCTGTTCATGATCAGACAGGAGCTGCTGTAGCCATTGGGGGTATGCCTCCACTTGTTCAGAGGACGACTCCAGTCATTCCTGAGACGTTTCAGCAGCAGCATCAGCAGCCACCTGCAGGGACAATTGACGCCGTTCAGCTGTTGGCTTTCTTCAGGCAGTACATGGAGGGTCAGCAGACCCAGCAGCAGAGGAACACGGCAGAGCTCAGCAGAGGCATTGAGATGGCAGTGACGGCAGTGGAGAGAGTCGTAGCTCAGCCAGCGGCAGTCCCACAGCCGTACCAGCCACGGGAGAAGGGCATCCAGGACTTCCAGAAGATGCACCCGAGAGACTTCAGAGGGACAGAGGGGATCCTGTATGCCGATGAGTGGATCGAGCATATGGAGGAGATCTTCAGGCTGGCTGAGATCCCGACGAGGCTCCAGATAGAGGCAGCGGCCAGTATGATGCAGGATCTGGCCCGTACATGGTACCAGACCGACCCGAGGGTTGGCACAGCAGGACAGACTTGGGCAGCATTCAAGAAGCTGTTCAAGGAGAAGTTCTTTCCAGACGCAGCATTGGGAGCTCTCGAGACCCAGTTCGAGGCCCTAGTTCAGGGGACCCAGTTCGTGGAGGAGTACGCAGGAGAGTTCTGCCGCCTGAGCAGATTTATGGAAGACTTGTCGGAGACGACGAAGGCCCGGAGGTTCCGGAAGGGCTTGGTAAAGGAGGTCAAGTCCTACACCAAGAACGCCCGCGGCACTACATTTGAGGAGATCCTGGTGGACGCACTAGCTGCAGAGGATGATCTTGAGCTTAGGCTCAAGAGGGGGCGAGACTCCCAGGGAGGTAGCAGCAGCGGGGGTCAGGCCAAGAGGCCTCACGTACAGATTCAGCAGATGCAGGCACCGGCAAGAGTACAGCAGGCACAGCATCAGCCAAGAGGGCAGGACCGCAACGTGCAGCCTTGTGCTTACTGCAAGAGGGCAGGGCACGTTTGGGAGACTTGTTATAGGAGGCGGAAGGTTTGTCTGTTCTGTGGATCCGCTGCTCATCAGGTCAGGGATTGCCCTACTGCACCCGTATTTGATGGAGCACCGGGTCAGAGAGAGAGAGCTAGGCCACATGTAGCTCAACACCAGAGGGGTGGTGCTTTTGCTATGACAGTCGAGGAGACTGATGTTGCAGGTGACGGGTTAGCAGGTTTGACTTTCTTGTTCTTCCTCCCCACTTTCATGTGTGATTTCCATTAGTACCTGCCAGGATATGATTGCGATATGCTAGATAGAGTAGTTACCCTGTTCGAGACTGTGGAATCACGACCAGTAGGACAGAGTTTTGTATATTATCTTGACCTTATTTGATTTGGGGGTTTGACCTAGCAGGAGTACGATCATCTTAATTTCGAGGACGAAATTCTTCTAAGAGGGGTAGACTTGTAACACCCAGTTTTTCTAAATGAGGGTAATTTTGAACTTTTGTATTTTAAATCATTTAATAATGATATTTAAGTCATGATATGATTTTTGGTGATTTTTAGTTATTTTAAAACTATTTAATTGAGTGAAATGTGGAATTGGTGTTTTGCTAGTGTAACCTTAGTCATGCATGACCTAGAAGACTAATCATGACCAAGGAGACCTAATCATGTGTTTAGGATTTCAAATTTCTACATTTAAGCCTAGGGGTATTTTGGTCATTTTGACACTTTGGTGAAATTGTGAATTATATTAATTAAATATGTGTTAGTTACATTGTTGAGACTTGACCTAGAAGTTAGCCTAATCTAGATGTTAACCATGACCCTAGAAGCTAAGTTAGAGGATTTAATTAAGTAATCACATTAGTGTAATATCTAGATATTATTAGGAAAGATATTTACTTTTGAGATATTTGTGAAAAGAAGCCTTAACCAATAGGAAGCCTTAGAATTTGTTGGAGGAACCTTAGCCACTCATCCTAAACCCTAACCCTAATGTTTTCAACAGCCATCACACAATTTTTCCCCCTATAAATGCAACACATTAATCATTTGCACCATTTTTAATTCATTTTATTTGCCTCCTTTGTGTTCTTCCCTAAACTTCTCCCCAAATATCCAAATCAACTCCAAATTGAGCCAAATTTCTTGCATTGGAATCCCCTACTGTTGAGGATGCTAAGGGGAGCTAGCTAGCAAGGTTGCACAAGCATTTGGCACCCCCAAGTGAAGAGGACACCCCCCCTATTCTAGGTTTTCATTGAGTTTTCACTCAATAGGTAAATGCCCTCATACATAGTTAAATTTGTGATTTCTCTTCATGGATGCATGCATCTAGGTACCAGGGACCTATAGGCTGAGTTTGGTAGAAATTGGATTGGGTTTGGTGTCCGTATCGGACACGTATCTAGGTTTTAAAATAGGTGTTTGATGAATTGCCTCTACCATTTAAATGTTAATAATTTCGAAAACTAATTACACAAATTTCTAGCCCTATAGATGTAGATCACAGAACACCATCACTGAGCACGAGACCGTGTCGTGTCCGTATCCAAATTGGACACGAACACGCTGTACACAGCACTGTGCACTGCCCTGCTACCTCGTGTCCAGTTCTCACTGGACACGATACGAGACTCGACCAAATTTGGTCAGCACCGAGGGGCAATCACTGACATACCACCCACAAAGTTTCACGAGATGAGATCGAGTATCGAGGGAGTTCTCGATCTCGCACGGGTCACGCACACACTGTGCACGCACGGTTTTTACTCACTGATACGGGCTTCGTGTCGCCCCTGGACACGTCGTGGTGACGTGTCAGGGTGTCGAACGTGTAGCCCTATACTTGGGCTACATGTGGACACGAACACGTGGCTCCATGTGAGCTGTGTCGTGTCCACGAAGCATCGACATGGCCGCACGACACTGCTGTAACAGTTCAGTGTTTTGGGTATTTAAATTATTTGGACACATTCGTGTCCCGTTTGTGGACACGAATGGCATTCCCTAGACACATGTCATAAGAAGAACACATCTATATGCCTATTTGTAAAATTTGAATGGTTAAATTTAGGTTTCCGAATGAGTAGGTTATGTATCAGTGTCTTGTTTAGTTGGGTTTATTTTGTAAACTGTTAGTTAATGCATAAACCTATTACCTGGGAATGAGTATTGTTTTATTTTTGAAATTAAGGATATGTTTATATGTAGGTAAGCTTGCTGGTTAGTATTCATTGGGTTTTGCTCTTTGAATGAGATTTTGAATTACTTGTTGAAGGTGGAATGATATGTGACTGAATGCACAGACTTGAAATTCAGATTCTGAACTTACCTTCCCTTCTAAAAAAAAAACTGATTTGATTGCCTAAATCCTATTACACTAGCTGCAATTCCTGAGAATCATGTTGTGTTGATGTTATCAAGGGAATTGGGTTTTTTCGAAATAGGTTTGAGATGGTATACTGCTTTTGGCACTGTCAATTGATTCATGTTTTAGGAATTTAAATCCTGAACCTTTAATCTCCTTTTAAAAGCTGAGTTGTAGTGTTTAATTACCCTGTTAATCCATCTACATGAATACTTGTATTACTTAAATGATTGGTTAGGATTTGTTTTGAGATTAGTTTGTGGGTTTTAGTAAATGGGAGTTATGTTGTGTGGGGAAAATGGGTATTCGAATTTAGTTTAGATTTAATGTTTTAATTGCTTGGATGTCAAACTGTCATCTTCTAATCCTTGTAGTGGACTGAATTTGATGATGTGAACTGGAACATAACCATGCTTCTTACTTCTGTTAGTGCATAACCATCTAGTAGTTCCCCAACTTCACATGATCTCATATTGATTGCTGAATGGCTTTCTTCTTGTGTGAACACACTGCCTAAAACCTGAAATTGGATGTTATGTCACTGATTTGGTTTTGAATTCATGTTAAACTAAAATCCTGAGATTCCTATTGACAGGTTGTGTACAAAACCTAGGATACATTCGAGTTCACTGTTAAATCCTGAGAGTATCACACCCTTCCTGTCAATTTGCACACAGCCACTTTACACACACACACATTGTTTAAAACTATTTTCCTGAAAACTGAGAACAGCCCTTCTCTATTTACACACATTCCTTCACACAGATGCCAACTGAACACACTGTTTTTTCCCTCACCCACATAGGTTGCAGTCCTCTCTAACACTCACTTTCCTGAACACTGAGCACAGGCCACTCACTCACACACTCATTTTTCTATTGACACTCTCCTACACACACATTGCATCTTTAACACACATACACAGGTCACATATCATGTCTAACACACACACATGTACCCCACCTGAACATTAAAACACTTCACCTATTAACACACAATTTCATATCCTTAACTGTTAACATAAGTAAAGAAATGTGAATGTTAAACTTGGGGTTCAACATTGGTAATTTGAGAATGTCTTCACTGATTTTTCCCATATACACACACACACACACATTACCTTGATTCCATATCTCTCTATGTGTATGTATGTTACATATGTATATAAAGGTGAGGGTGATATATATAAATATGTAATGAGAATATACAATGTGAAATAGATAATACTATTGGTATACATATTATTGTGTATATAGATATAGTGTATTGGTCTATATATGATATGGCCTATGGCCTATAACCTAGGTACATAGTCTAGGGTAGCCTTGTGTGGTCTTGTGTATATGAAATATACACATGTGTAGAGTCCTATAGACTAGTGTATGGTGTACTAGCTAGGTTAGACTAGTTAAGCCTAGTTAGACTTGCTAGACCTAGGTTTGACTTCTTGGTTGACTGGAGTTGACCAAAAGTCAACATTGAGTCTAGATGTGACCAATTGACCTAGTTTGACTGGAGTGTTGACTTGGGTTGACCCAGAGTTGACCAAGTTTGACCTGGACCTAGTTTGACCTAGACAGTTGACCAGGTTTGACTTAGAGTTGACTTTGACCTAGATTGACCCAGAAATCATGTAGATTGCATCGTAGATTTTATTTACCTTGTTTTAAACACATTATAACCCATACTGCTCTATTTAGGACTTTGTGACTCCGGTGCAGACATCTGATATTTTATTACTCTTTTCAGAGTATCAGGCGAGTACATTCTCTGATAGTTCTTTCATTTACTTGTCAATTACTGTACTTCAGTTCTAGTTAGCTGTATGTGATTCTCTGTTACAAACACGTATTATTATTTCTGAATCCATGTATGCGACACACATACTTACTCGTCTTACCTCTATTATTCGAATCACCATACGAATCACCATACGAATCACCATACGAATCACTATTCGAATCACCCTATTCGTATCTTCATATGTTGGTTGGACTTGTATTCGTCTTATGTGTTGGATTATGGATTCATTTGTATTAGACTGGGCGGGGAAATACTTGATTAGACATGTGAACATTCCCACTATTCGAACCACCCCCTGTGAATATATTCGAACGATAGCCATCCCTCATCTGATCAGTGAGTGATGTGCCAGATTTACCCTTAGCCGTTTACATGTCTATCTAAGTATTTTAAAACACACTTGGAGAATTTATTCGAATCATTATTAGAACATCATGTGAATCACTATTCGTATCACCTTATTCGATTCACCTTATTAGAATAATAATTAGAATTACATTCGACTCATCTTGTATTAGACCCACTTTGGGATTACACTCGACTTAGATTGTACATCTGAACTCATTATGTTACTCTAGTTCAGCTAGATCTTATTTTACAGTCTTCTTTGCTATGATTCTTCTCTTGTTTAGTTATTTACTTTCCTTGCACTTTATCTGTCTTTCTTACCATCATCTGAACATAAACTGCCATATTCATCAATACAACCGTCTATAACTGTTTTATAGTTCTCTGTCATTTACTTGGAATTTTTTGATGAAATGTACTCGTTCATGTCCTGATTGGACCTGTTGAAAATATTACAGATGATTGCCCTGAGGACATTTGCCCCACTTGCCTTGGAGCAGGAGATGGCTTAGCTACCTATGGCCCCGACACTCAGGAGTGATCGGGAGACTAGCTAGTAGACTTGGTTTAGTTTTCATGTTTTAGAATTTGAATTGTAATAACTTGAGATACAAGTTTGTATTTGAGTTTGTTTGAGATATTATTTTAGTAGTTTTTTTTAAATGGTGTTGTTTAGTCTTTAGTTATAAATTTCTGTGATATCTTATCGTTCTTAGACTGTGATTGAGATTCATTATATCTATACTTGTCCTCCGTTCGGAGTTGAGATTTGACAAGTACATTATATAATTGCGTGAGTTGTTGATTAGATAGTAACCTAGGACAGCGTTCTACCGCCGACACTGCGGCATAGGCTGGACGTACCCACTTCTCGTGCCCTTACTCTAGGGTGCGGGTCGTGACAGGCTCATGGGGCATAATATGGCATTTTGTTGGTGCACTTTGTACTTAGCACGTCAGCATTGTCGCTAGGCGCATAGTGCGCTCATTGTGCGAGCTTCTACGCAGCCGATCGTGCGCCTGTTTGCTTGGCCCGATCGTGTGGCCCGATCGTGCGCCCGTTGGTGCTGCCAGTTGGCGCGCAGACTCGGACTCGGGCTCATGGGCTTATCAGGCGTAATGTAGCATTTTGTTGGCGCACTTTGCACTTAGCACGTCATCATCATCGCTAGGCCCATAGTGCGCTTAAGTTGCGCTCGTTGTACGAGCCTCTGCGCAACCGATCGTGCGCCCATTCGGGTGGCCCGATCGTACAGTCAGATGGTGTGACCAATTAGCGAGGCCAGGTAGCGCTGCTCGTTGGTGCGCCCGTTGGCATTGCCAGTTGGCGCGCAGTACGCGTGTGCGCAATTGGCGTAGCGGCACGCAAGTGCATGCGGTGTGCGCAGTTTGTGCGCGCTATGCACAATTGGCGTGCGTTGTGCGCCAATTGGCTCAATCGTGTCTGTGCACGATTTGAGCGGTTAAGAAACGTTCGGGGGCAGTTTTTTCTTCGTCCCGAACGTTTTGCATACTAGACGGTTACTACGTGCGTCTATATAGTTGCTCTCTTCTCTCTCATTCAGTTCAATTGATTACAACACAAATTTCCTTACGAAATTTACGAGAGCATAGAAGAGAGGAAGAACGCCACCCGAGGAGTCGTCACGCCGAGGAGTCAGAAGAGCAGAGTGTTCCAAAAGTTCATCTCTGAACTTGCTGGTTCCTGGAAGCTGTTCGTGTAGTGGCGAATCAAAATTTGAGCTCCGGTGATCCGTTACCCCAGCAAGACTTCTTTTAAATTCTGTTCATTTCTTCTTTCGTCCATCTACTCTCCACTTAGAACTCATTCTGAACGAGTTAATTTATGATCTAATCGAAAAGTTTCTATGTGGATTTCGTTGTTGCTGTTACGAATTCTTTTGTGCCTTCTTCGAAGTGTCACATTTGATTTCATCTATTAGGATCCTCCGGGATCTCTGTTGTGCACCTTCCTCGAAGTGATGCACTAATATCAGTTTTCCATTGAAAAATTACGCCCCGGGACTAAGAATAAGTGTTTTATCTGAAAAGTTTAGTTTCTTAAGTTGACCTCTTGAGCCAATACTACAAAATGTAAATGGCAAAATCAATATATAATAAGTTAATGACAAAGTCAGTTCCATATTTATTTAAGCTGAAAAAGTACGGGTCAAAAAGTTGATACATGATCCATAGCTGGCTGCATTATTCGTGCTAAAAAGTTACATTTGTCTTTAGACAAATTAGTTTTCATACAATTTCTGGATAAGCACATCTTCATCGTAATGTTTTCGCTTTAATTTTCTGTGAAATATCTCAATATTCCAATATTGATTTCAATCTTCCCATATTGATACATGACTCATCATGAATATCAAAAAGGTACTTTACGTTACAGAGCTAATCAAGTGTGGAACCACAATTTTAGTTTATCCTGCTCTGAACTTAAACGTCCTGAATTTTTTTAATACAAAAAATTATTTACTTAGTAATAAGTTCAACTAAACATTCAATCCTTATTTTTTTAGAATTGTCATCATAATAAATGTATGAATCAAATAACATTCAAAAAGTAGTTATCAAAATGACATAGGATGAATTTCATAAGTACATGTTGCTTAAGGTAACTAGGAAAGTCAAAACATCATCTTCATATATATAAGATGAGAAATGAAAAAAAAATCATGAGAACAAAGAAAATGGTTGATGTTCCAATTGTTGATGTTCTTTGTTCCTTTTTAAAAACGAAAAATAATTTTCAATTTTTTTTGGTTCTTAATTTTTCATCCTAATAAAATTAAAAGTAAGTAATAAAACAAATATTGTAATTAAAAATGGATTTATAATTAAAACACCGAAACTCGTTTTGGCCCACAGGGGGTGACCGCGCACGGACCTGTCACCCTCCCCCCTCCAATGAGCGTGCGACACGTGGCCCGCGGGTCAGGACTGTGGTCCAAACAGTCGGAGTCCAATCTGGATTTGGTAACAACATACTTATGGAATCCAAATCTAATTAAATATTTAATTTGGTTTGATTTGATTAGATTTGGATATCCACAATTGGTGTTGTGCAATTTTAGATATAATAGGATTATTTTAGGAAACCCTATTATGATCTAAAATAGGATAATTGATGGGCTATTTTAGGTGTAATAGGAATCTTATTTGAGAGTTTCCTATTTAAGAATCATATTATGACCTAAAATGGTTTTTTCATCCTATATATATGGGGTGAGAGTGGAGGCACAAAGAATAAGCATAAAACACAAATGTGGAGATTCGGGGTGCTTATCCACAATAAAATCTAAGAGAAAGTCCGTACTTTGCTCTTAGGACTTTGTCATCCAAGACAGAAGGAAGAAGAAGATCTAATCGAGGAGCCGTCAACTTCGGTTAGGAAGATTGCTACAGGTTGGTGAGTGATCTCAATTATAATCTTTTGTCTTTCTTCTTGAGAGTGGTGAAGGGGTTGAACCTATTAGGGCAAATGGTTCAACGTGAGTTCTGTCAATCTTGTAATTTCATCTGAGTTATTAAAGGTTGGGATTTGTCCAGGTGACGTACGTCACTGCCATATACTTGTCTTTATTGTGCTTGGTGTCCATTAGACGGAGGTTGGTTTTGATCAGGTGGGTTAGTAAACGCTTCCGTACGCACCCAACAATTGGTATAGAGCTTTAGAGGTTCTGGCAACCTTGTCTATGGTGTAGACAAACACTCGTATGATCACCTCACAGGGGAAAACTGGGCGATTTATAAGCCAAGGATGGAGGATCTATTCTGGTACAAGGACTTGCATGGTCCGTTGTAGGGTGACAGCACAAAGCCAACAGACAAAGATATTGAAGACTGGAAACGACTGGATCGGAAGGCCGTTGGATTCATCCACCAATGGTTGGATGATTCGGTGTTTCATCACGTGTCCATGGAGAGTTCGAAAAGCATTATGGAAGAAGCTGCATTCGTTGTACGAAAGGAAGACGACTGGTAACAAAGCGTTTCTTATTCGCCAACTCGTCAACTCGAAGTACACGAAGGGTGCCCCAGTGGCACAACATCTGAAAGGTTTAGGGTATATCAATCAGCTATCTGCGATGAAGATGGTGATTGATGATGAGCTTCAAGCCCTACTGCTCTTGAATTCTCTGTCGGAAAGCTGGGAGACGTTGGTGGTGTCGGTGAGCAACTCCATGCCTGATGGAGTTGTGACGATGGAGGCAGTCAAAAGTTACTTATTGAATGAAGAGGTCTGGCGCAAGCAAGTGGAATCGTCGCAGGAGTCCGCTCTGGTGACTTCCTATGGGAAGGGAAGACCCAAGTCACAGGCGAGGACATGGAAGAGTTCTCGGGATCTTGCGATTGTGGACCGCAAGGAGGGCTGCTATAACTATGGTGAAATGGGTCATATCAAGAGGAACTGCATGAAGCTAAAAGCTTAGAAGGCCAAAGGTAAGGATGCTCAGGAGGATCTGACAGCAATGAAGATATTATCATCGCACGACCGACGCAAAGGAACCTTGTGGCATGTGTCATGATGGCGACTGGGTCATGACACGGGGGCATCGTATCACGCCACTCCACATAGGAGGATCTTCACGTCATACTACGGTGGCAGGTTTGGACGTGTGAAGATGGGCGACAAGGGGATGGCTGCAGTTGTAGGCATCGGTGATGTGCACTTTACGATGGAGTTTGGTGAGAAGCTCGTCCTCAGGGGTATGCGACATGTACCGAATTTGTGCTACAACTTGGTTTGGTAGGGAGTCTGGCAAATGATGGCTGTCGTAGTCTGTTTGAGAGCAAAGATTGGATGCTTGCGAAAGGTTTCCAACAGCTGGCTCAGAGATATTTGTGTTGTGGCATGTACAGGCTCAAGCCGCTGAGCTGTACAGGCAGGCCACGGACACCGAATGGAGGTTCGAGGGATGTTTGACAGGAGGTGGATCGTCGAGAACTTGCTGAGGAGGGGCTTCTAGATGCTTTGAGGGTTACTAAGGATTCGATTCGTCGAGACAAAGCGACGGATGGTGATGAGTCAAAGATTAAGGGTCAGTCTATCGGTACCATGACAGTTGGTCGGTCTCCAGGTGGAAGTTGCTCTACGGATCCAGTTTTGGCGACATGTGGTTTGTCAAATCTTCACGGAGCGGTATTGGTTTCAACAGTTTGAAGCCAGGGAGGAGATCAAGGTTTGCAACAAACTCAATCTGAGGCGGGGAGCATCATCATTCATACAGTTCAGGGGGAGCTATGGGTCATCGACGGCATGCACATTGCGTGATGTTTTGCTCGAGGACACATGTGTATGGGGAAGCTTCAAGTTTGGAAACGAATGTGGGTAGGTTCAGGAGAGTTTGAATCTTGTGAGAACCACCGTTCTCCTGGTTGGGCCAGCTAAGGGTGAAGAAGCTCGTCGGAACGTTAACACTTTTCGGTGGAAGACGGAAGTCGGGGACTGGCAGCCAAGACTTACGGTGAGGCTGATCGTTAGGGACTTCGGTCTTGGTCATGTCATTGATATTGGCAAGATTCTAGTGGTGCAGAGGTGCTACGCATGACAGCTAGCGTCGACGTGTCGGTCGAGAAACTGGAGACAAAGGAAGATGCAAAGCAACTCGAGATTCGAGATCAGTAGCATGGGGGAGCAGAAATTCTGTCGTGGGACGACATGCATAGAGTCCAGTTGAGGATCCATGGGGTCAATACCCTCTAATTAGACTAGAGGGGAAGATTGTTGAAGTCCAGTGTAGATTTGGTAACAACATACTTGTGGAATCCAAATTTGATTAAATATTTGATTTGGTTTGATTAGAGTTTGATTGGATTAGATTTGGATGTCCATAATTGGTGGTGTGCTATTTTAGATATAATAGGATTATATTTTAAGAAATCATATTATGATCTAAAATAGGATAATTGATAGGCTATTTTAGGTGTTATATGATTCTTATTTGATGGTTTCATATTTAAGAATCATATTATGACCTAAAATATGATTTTTCTCATTCTATATACATGGGGTGAGGGTGGATACGCAAAGAATAAGCACAAAGCACAAAAATGGAGATTCGGGGTACTTGTCCACAATAAAATCTAAGAGAAAGTCCGTACTTTGCTCTTAGGACTTCGTCATCCAAGACAGAAGGAAGAAGAAGATAGAATCGATGAGTCGTCAACTTCGGTTAGGGAGATTGCTACGGGTTGGTGAGTGATCTCAATTGTAATCTTCTGTCTTTCTTCTTGAGAGTGGTGAGGGGGTTGAACCTATTATGACAAAGGGTTCAATGTGAGTTCTGTCAATCTTGTAATTTCATCTGAGTTATTAAAGGTTGTGATTTGTCCAAGTGACGTACGTCACCGCCATATACTTGTTTTATCTTGTGCTTGTGTCCGTTAGACGGGGGTTGGTTTTGATCAGATGGGTTGGCAAACGCTTCCGCACGCGTCCAACACAAACCGACAGGCAACGTAGCATTGCTCTTAAAACAAACTTAGAAAGAAGAAATAAAGTAGATATGCAACAAAGGTACCCAAGAACTCGAAGTACTGATGCTCTTATAACAACCAAGAATTGGGAAGGATAGTAATAAAGCATGGAATACTACTCTATGGCATGAGCCAGAGGCCCTTGCTAATGCTCCATCTGGTTCATACTCCATGGCTAGTAGGGGGAGACATTAACAGTGTCAGAGAAGATACGAGGCAATCACATGCATCCTCTAGAGAGATTGGGAGGATTTTATATGTATAGATGCTCAAGGACTCAGTGACTTGCTAACTAGAGGCAACACTTTGTCTTGGAATAGCATGGCATCTACCTAAATAAAGTTGCAAGATCAAATTACTGATATGTCTACTGCTCAAAATACTAGTTATATGTACCTAGTTTTGCAAAATCGCAAATATTGATATGCGCAATTGACATCTTAATTTACAATCCAATTATGCTATTTGGCTCCCAAAATTTTTAGGTGATGCCATATCCCATTATGTGGCATCTGAAATGACAACTGACATGGCAGCTGACATGTCATGTTTTAATCAAAAAAATTAATTACACAAAAATTTTATTTGTTGATGTTAATGCTAATTTTTATTTAATGTTAATATTAATTTATTGCTCATGTTAAAATTAATGTTAATGTTAATTAATTTAATGTTAATTAATTTTAATGTTAATTAATGTTAATGTTAATATTAATATTAATATTCATGTTAATTTGATATTAATTTTAATTTTAATGTTTATGTTAATACTAATTTTAATTTAATGCTAATATTAATTTTAATTTTAAAGTTAATATTAATGTTAATTTTAATATTAATGTTCATGTTAATTTGATATTAATATTAATTTTAATGTTTAATGTTTAATTTTGTCATGTCAGTTGTTATGTCATCAGCCATGTCATATATCACATAATGGAAGATGGTATCACCCAAATTTTTTGGAAGCCAAATAGTATTTTTTTTTTTTACAATCTAAGTCAAAATTGGAAATTTCTTAGGACATATTCTCTTGTTTACTGAATTCTGACTCTTTTTTAGAAAGATCAACTCATTGTGAGAGTAATATTTAAGTGCTCTTGGTTGCTTTGTCAATAGGCTTTGGCTGTTATTGAGACATTACTATGTGATTATGCAGCCGGTTGTGGATTAGTTTGTCACATGAAGATGATTTTTTTTTTTTTTTTTGGGTTCCAGATTCAGTTGACATTTCTTTACACTTTACAAATAGGTCTCATTTGATTTTTACAGATATATCATTTCAGCTGAGATGTTTATTGATACACAAGTATGCATTTTTAAATATTGGAAGAGTTTGAAAAGTTATGTGCATGTACTCGAAAGGATTTCTCAGAATTTCTAGCTCTTTAGTTGAAACCTTACTGGTCCATCAGTGACCATATGCAGATATATGACACATTTAACTCAAAATCTTAAGATTTAGCTTATTTGATTAAATACTATCATGATTCGTACGTCTCGAGTATTCTTATATAGACTAGTAAATGTACGTACTTTACACGTATAATAATATATTAAGAATATTATTTTATTATAATTAATATTTCTTCTGACTCATATGATTAATGTATGTATGAGGTATTATTTTTGTTTGTTTGAGTTCGATTCTCCATTTTGACAAATTTAAACTTTTTTCAACGTTTTTTACAGAATTATTTTTTTAAAAAGAAAATGGACCGTGATATAATGACGGCTTAGACGGCTCACTTTTGAGCCGTTTTCAAGCATCATTATATAGTGGAAAATGAAATGATACGAAGAGATCAATAGGGGTCAAATTCAAAAGTCAGCAACACCCAGGTAACCACCATGCACCATAATTAAGAAAATAGCACAACCAGAATTTCCTACACAACAATAGCAATATAAGCCTATAGTTGCATGCGTTGTATTTCGTTTCTGGTTGAGCTGTCAAAAGGAATGATAGTGAAGTTGGTCATTAGTTCTACAATGAATATTACGTGAGATCATGAGGTGTATATAATTAATATTGGTTCAAACCTTATATGAGAATTTTATTTTAAGGCATATGGACACAGTCCATATCATACCTCATGGGCCAATTCTGGTTTGGATTACGTCGCGTCAAAGGAGTGACAATGGAGAGTACTAAGGCTCTATAAGATGGAGATTATTGGATTGGGGGTGACAATGGAGTTGTAGTCCCGAGTCTCACATCGGGTAGGAGGGTGTAGATAATTGGAGTTGGTTCAGGCCTTACATGATAATTTTCATTTAAGGAATGTTGACTCAGTCCAATATCGTACTTTATGGACAACTCCGGTTTGGATCACACCGCGTTTCCAACACTCCTCTACATGATTTGTACACATAATGCTAATATAGCTAGAAAATGTTCTACTACTCAAAAGTAGAGTCATAATTTTTAGAGATGATTTAGCAAATGCCCCAATTCCAAATGTTGAAACTAATATATACTCCCAATATTTTTTTGAACTAGCAAATACCCCTATTTTTAGTATGCAATAGTAAAAAAAATTAAGACATACCCTCACTTTTTAAATTTTTTCCTTCTGATTTACATAAGACTGGAGATATTTGCTAGATAAAAAAAAATTTAGTGCGGGTATATGCTAATTGCAACATTTAGAATGAGAGTATTTGCTAAATTATCCCTAATTTTTACTGCCTTCAAATAGATTTTTCTTGCTTTATAACTTGTTGGCATACATCCCTATGTGTGGGCTTGGGGGTTACATATATAGGGGGAAAATTGAGTGGGCGGAGCCCATTTAGCCCATTAGTGGTTCCGCCACTGGAGCTAATGCAACGGTTCAAGACCAACTCAAAATTAAGTCCGACAAAACTTCTAACTTGGACAATATTCCTTCTCCATAGGAAAAATCTCAAGTCCGTTTATTTTTCTTAGGCCAGCCTTGTCCAAACCCAACTATAACTTATATTTATATCTCAATGTGCAACCTACAATCCGACTACCCGATCGGTCCTGCAATGGTTAAAGCAAAAGCGTACCCACATATCTAGGAGGCTGGATAGGCTCCAACCCACCCCAAAATTTATTATTATTATTATTATTTATTATATTATTTATTTTTTTGCTTTTTTCCATATATTATTTATTTTAATTTTTTTTAATGTGAATTAGTCCACACTTAGTCTATCCAATTTTACTAAGTCCACTAAAACTCAATTCTCTGGTTACGACCTTGGGTTAAAGGACATCTAATTGAGTTATTAACAGGAATATTGGATCCTTAAGGCCTCGTTTGGTTCGCGGAATGGAAGGGAAAGGAAATCAATTCCTTGTCATTTCCTTTCCTTTGGGAAATTTTATTTCCCATTGATTTTCCTTTCCGATGTTTGGAAATGCCAAGGAATGTGGAAAGGAAAGTGATTACTTCAATGTGGGAAAGTGATTCCTTGTTTGGATGGATGGAATCACTTTCCCCCCTAATTTCCCTACCATTGGGAATTACTTTCCTTTCCTCCTCAATTCCTTTGGCACCCAAACATAGGAAAGTAATCACTTTCCTTTTCCAACCCGGAGATTCCGCGAACCAAACGAGGCCTAAAGGTAACATTGGGTGGAGAGTGGGGAAAGGGTGGTGCACAGTTGGGAGGGGAGGGGGCGTTGAGCACCACATTGGCAGAGGACATGTACTAGCATGAAAGATGACTTTCATGAATGGGTTGAAACTTGAAACTTAAAGCACCCATAGTGGAGCGAGTTACTAAGAATACTACTCTTAGGGGTGAGCATTATTAGATTTTAAATCGAAAATCGAATCTAACCGAACCGAATAAGTTATTAGGTTTGGTTCAAAAAAAAAAAAATCGATTCGGATTCGGTTTATACAATCCTGTTATTCGGTTTACCAGTCCGGTTTCGGTTCATGAAAATCGGTTTCGGTTTAAAGTTCAAACAGATTAAGAAATTTGTAGATAGGTCAAATTAGTGAAATATCCTCACAATAAGTCATAACCCTAAGGTCCGTCCCTAAGTATAAAATCTATTTCTCTCTCTCTCTCTCTCTCTCATCTAAACCACAGCCGCACACTTTCACTTTCTGAACCTTAAGGGTCTGCTTGGTAACGGTGTTTTCACCAGTTTTAGGGTGTTTTTGAACCAATCGTTTATGAAAACCTCTGCTTGTTAATTTTTTTAGGCGCTGGTTTTGGTCGGCTCAAACCCCCCCCCCCCCCCCCCCCCCCCCCAAATTCGGTGTAATATATTTTTGTGGCTTTATAAACACCCAAAATCGGTGGGTTTTGAGCGGCTCTATATTTTTATTTCATTTATATCCTCACAAAAATACGTATCTTCCACTATATAACGAGGCTTCAAAACGGCTCAAAAGTGAGCCGTCTAAGTCGTTATTATATCACGGTCCATTTTATTTAAAAAATTAATTATGTAAAAAATTGTTGAAAAAAATAAAAATTTGTCAACATGGAGAATTGAATTCAACCAAACAAGAAAAATGTCTTGTACCTTAACCACATGAGTTAGAAGAGACATTTAACTATAATTGGATATTCTTATTAAACTTGCAAAGCACGTGTATTTACTAGTAATTATAACTAATGATACCCTTCCCTATTTAATTTATTCGTGTAAAAAACTTTCAGAACCGCTCGTTACTGAATTATCAAGCATGGATTGGACTGGTTTAAAAACCGCTACTTAAAAATCATCCAAAATCGGACCCCTCGTAACCGCTCATAATCGGTACTCTAAAAACACCTCATGACCGCTACCCCTACAATTGCCAAGCAGACCCTAAGGCCTCGTTTGGTTCACGGAAGGAAAATTAATTCCCTTGTACTTTCCGTGGGAATGAGAAAGTAGAATTCATGTCGCATTTTCTTTTCGTTGTTTGGTAAAATAAGGAAACCACCTAGGAAAGACCATTTGATTTTCTTTCCAGTGTTTGATTGGTATAGGAAAGGAAAGAAAAAAAATATCAATGTTCCAATAATATCCTTACCTTTTAAAATAAAAATGACATTATGAAAATCCAAAGGGACCCAGAATACGAGAAGTTAATGGTAAAATAAGCAATAACATATGGTTAGTCTTGTCATAATTTTTTATAATAAATGAAACGAGGAGAAAAAAATCAATCCCATAGATCATGAGTGGAACCATATTCCCTCCTATTTTTTCTCTTGTCAGGAAATTGATTTGTGGCTACCAAACAAAGGGAAGCAACAACTTTTCTTTCATGGTTCCTTAAGGCTTTGTTTGGTAGAAAGATGGAAAAGTGGAAGGAAGGAAAAGATAAGGATACATTTTGCTTCCGTATGGAAAGGAAAGATGATTTCCTTCCTTTGTGTTGGTAGCAAGGATGGAAAAGATAAGAGATGCATTTTCCTTTGTTTGGTATGAAAAAAAAAAAGTAGAAGGAAAAAAAAGTAAAAAATATAGGGTTTACCAATTCTACCCTCAACTAAAAACACTTATTACCATTTGACTTCATAAAAATTTTTAAATAGGCTTAATTGCTACTTGATACCCTCAACTATTACGTTTTTCAACTTTGTACCCTAAAGTTTTTTTTCGTAACAACTTGATACCTGAACTATTTTTTTTTTCAACTTAGTACCTAACATTTTAAAAAAATCCCAAAATGTCCTTATCCCTTCCCTCCCTCCACCTCCCCCACTCCAGCCACCCCCCCACTAGCTCCGGCCGAACCTCCCCCTCTCCTCGCTTTCGGCCAACCTCCTCCCCCTCCTCGCTTCCGGCCAACCTCCCCCCCCCCCTCTTCGCTTCCGGGCCACCCCTGCCCCGCCTCCCGCCCCGCACCCCCCTTCCCAGCCCCCCTCCTCCCGCTGCCGAGCCCTAGGGGGAGGAGGAGCGGGCGGACGGCCGAGCGAGAGGGGGGGATAGCCTGAAGCGAGCAGGGGGGGGAGAGCTGCGGCCGGAGCTAGCAGAGGGGGGGGGGGGGGGGCGAAGCGAGCAGGGGGAGGGGGGTTAGGGGTAGGGGCATTTTTGTCCAAAATAATATCCGGGTATCAAGTTGTTACAAAAAAAAGTTTAGGGTACAAAGTTGAAAAACGGTAATAGTTGAGGGTATCAAGTAGCAATTAAGCCTTTTAAATAATACATTCATATGGGAGTATAATTGTTAATTAATACAAGCCTCCATTTTTTCTTCCACTTTTTCTCCAACTTTTGGGGGATTGGATTTCTTAGGTTACGAGGGAAAAATAATCCCTCCATTTTTACTTCCCTCCATTTTTCCTTCATATTTTCCTTCTATACCGAACAAGAGAAAATGAATATTTCCCTTCACTTTTTCCTCCTCTATTTTCCTTCCTCCCACTTTTCCCTCCTACCAAACACACCCTAAATCCGTGAACCAAACCCCTCCTCTCTGGCCCCAGCGCCGCTTGTCCCGCCTCTCAGTCTCAGCCTCTCTTCACTCTCTCACTGTCACCGCCTCTCACCAACGTCTGTCATCCCCTCTACGCCGGTCACCGCCTCCGACCCCCACTACGCCGGTCACCGCCTCCGACCCCCACCTCACGGCTCACTCTAGATCTCGATCTACTCCTCCAAGGCTTACAAGGAGTTGGAGATCTCCTTCCCTTGTAAGTATTCTTAATTTTTCTCTTTTTCTTTTTTTTGGTTATATTTTTCTTTTTCTAATTATTATGTTCAAACCTCAGATCTCCTCCAAGGCTCCACATCCATCTCGGATTCTTGACAGTTCTCACAGATCTCCTACACCTTGTAAGTATATTAATTTTTTAATTTTAATTTCTGTTATAGATGTATATTTCCTTGCAAATTCTACTGTCCTTAGAGAATTTCTTTTTTCTATTCTGGTATAATTTTATTCTTTCTTTTCTACTATTCTGTCCTTAAATGTATATTTCCTTGCAAATTCTACCGTCCTTAGAGAATTTCTAATTATTATGTTCAAACCTCATATCTCCTCCAAGGCTCCACATCCATCTCGGATTCTTGACAGTTTCTCACAGATCTCCTACACCTTGTAAGTATATTAAATTTTTTTATTTTAATTTCTTTCATAAATGTATATTTCCTTGCAAATTCTACTGTCCTTAGAAATCCCTGGCTGTTATGACTTAAAGTTAGCTTCAAGTTAGTTTATGTTTTTGCTACTAAGAATATATTATTGCCCTTTGCTCATACCAATCTCATTTGTTAATTATGCAGGTATTTAGCGATTGGATTCTTTGCTTGGATTTATCTTCAATCGCTGTAAGAATCTCTCTCTCTCTAGTGTATGGAAATGGAATGGAATGGAATTGTGCAGTATATTCAATATATGGCTGTGGCTAGAAATTAGAATGGAATGTGTGTGTAGGGCCAGTTTGCATAAATGCTGCATTGCGTAATGGCCAGTTTGCCAAAAGCATTATAATCTAGCATTGTTTGATTTTGTTGATTAATTGGATATATGCCACATATTCTGTTTGCAGGGCCAGTTTGCGGAATGGTAGTTTGCCAAAAGCCTTGAATTGTTGATTGGTTGACTCTTTTTTTATTATTGATTTGGTTTTTTTTTTTTTTGACTTACAAGTGAAATCTGCAATTGACATATGTCTGCATATTGTGTTTACAAGTAAAATTTTATTGCGTCAAATAATTCAAGTTCCTGGCATCAACATCATACTCGTGCAATGTGCGTTTTCTTATCTTTATTTTGATTTTCTGATTTTGCTTTAGAATTGAATTTTTTTTTTGCTTTTATGTTATTTTAGATGTCAAATGAAGCGGAGCCTATTGACCTTGAGGCCGGAGTTGTGGGTGGAACAAGTTCCCATGCCACAAATGACCCTGTCACAACTAATTCTAAACTCAAGGTCAAAAATAAGCGGCTGCACCTTCCCGAGGAGGATCATAGGGGGTTTTTGGTAATTGGATGGGTGCATCTTGAAATTGTGTAAAAAATTGGGTGCGACTCAAAATTTCTGAAAAAAAAAGCTGAAACACCCATTTTGGCACACTAATTGATGCTTGGCGGCAGCGGTGGAGGGAGGCGGTAGCAGTGGACGGGTGAGCCAAGCATCAATTAGTGTGCCAAAATGGGTGTTTGAGCCTTTTTTTTTTTCAAAAATTTTAAGTCGCACCCAATTTTTTACACAATTTCAAGATGCACCCATCCAATTACCATTTCCATCTGCTGGAAGATGCTATTTGAGGTCGGTAGCTTGACAAGACTTTATGTACTATTTTTCTTGTTTCTTCTGCGACATCTCTTGGAATCATATGTATTCCATCTATTTGTATTACTTTTGAGTTCTCGCTTTCTCTGTAAATTTTGGATCATTAGACTAGGCAACTATTTATCTACCAAAACGATCCATATTAAGTAGGCTCAAGATCTCTAGATTCATCACAACTAAAGAATGATACTTTGAAACAAATATGGTAGAAGGTCCTTATATGTTACACTTCTGTGCTAAGAAATGTCAAAGTTTTGAATCCAATTCGAAGTTTACAATAAAAGATGGATATCTTTATGAAGATAAGGGAGTTTATTCAAACATACTTTTGTTTCTGATTTATCCATTTCATAGCTTACCAAGACTCCGTGGTGCATACATGTTAAATGTTCCTTTAAATTATTATTTTTTATCATAAAAGACTTCTTTTTGTTCTTTTGCTTTGATATATTCAATACTGCAGTAGATCTTCAGTTGGAAGAGTTAAATAGAAGATTCAATGAAGGGGCGATGAAACTTCTTATTCTTGCCTCTGCTTTGGAGCCTAAGAATAACTTTAAATTATTTGCTCTTATATTGTCAATTTTCTTTTTGACTAAGTATAACGTATATTTTAGTTAAGCGCGTCTCAATTCCTGGATCCGGTCTCTGTCGATATTCTTCCGGTTTTAGGGATTTTGAGGGGCGGTTGAAATGTAGAATGAAATTATTGATGTAACTAGAATCAATAAATCTTGTATTTTCTTTTGACAAATATGTAGCTGGAATCAGTAAATCATTGATTATTTGAAGAGTTTTATGTAAAAAGATACCCTCTTATTCTTTGGCAGGAGTCAAGGAGGATGGGATGGAATCTTTTTTATCAGCTGGAACTCATCCTTGAGCATGATAAATTAATGTAAGCTCTCCTCACGTTCTTTATATTATTTGTTGGAAGCCATTCCACTGCCAATGTTTAGGTTCTTGAAATATGATTGCACACTTTGTTCCAGAAGTAAATGAATATACAAGAAAGTACTAGGAAATAGATTTTCCAAGTTTTTACAAGAAAAAATGTTCGGCATGGCATGCATGGTTTTATTAGTTTGGGAAACAAATTTGCTAGAATTGACTCGTGTTTAGTTTGGAGTTGAATATTGGAACTGGGATTTGAAATGACGAAACTCTGTTGGCAAAGCGTGGAGTTATGTACAAAGGTGAGTTTGGGAATGGAGTTTCGAAAAGAAAACTGGGGTTGGTGGAGTTAGGCCTCCTAACTCTGGTGCACTGGGAACAT
>JANAVB010019417.1:0-31563 GCA_029216955.1 Iris pallida
CTGCTCCCCTCCGCTCCCCCACCCGCTCCGCCGACCCCGACCCCTCCTCCTCCGCATCCGCCTCCGCCTCCTCCTCCCAACCCTCCTCCTCCTCCTCTCCCCGACCCTCCTTCTCCTCCCCCCTCCTCCTCCTCCTCCCGACCCTCCTCCTCCTCCTCCTACGCCTCCCGACTCCTCCTACTGGGTCGGAGGTCGGAGGATTGTAGGGGGAGGAGGAGGGTCGGGAGGAGGCGGAGGAGGAGGGTCGGGAGGCGGAGGAGGAGGAGGAGGCGGAGGGGTCGGCGGAAGGGGGGAGGGGGGGGGGGGGGGGGGGGGGGGGGGGGGGGTGTAGAATAGGAATTTGAATTTAAAAAAATAAAAAAAAGGGATGTGCTCAGCAGGTGGTGGGGTGCGGATAGCCGCACCCCAAAAAAAATGTTAATATAACCACCAACATGAGAATGAACTCAAGTGTGTCAATCTTTTCCCAATGATTATATATATATATTAACCACTTATATTCTGGTGGAATATGTGCTTGACCTTCTCATAGTTTCAAGTGTACAGTGAGATCATTAAAGTTTTTTTTTTTTTTGACAAATGATTGCTCTTTACTTTTTATCTTTCATGCTTCATAATCATGTTATATATAGGGCTAAAATTTTCATATGATGGCTGACACTAACCACTACAAAAATACTAGAAAATATATATAGCAACGTGTAATGTACAAGATTTTTTCCTCCACCGAGACGTCGTTGCAAGCATAGGGGTTTAGTTTGGAGGCACTACAAATCTCCATTAAATGGTGGGGTTCTCTTGAATTTTCATGAGGCTTGAAATGAGTACCATATTTTATAATGCTTTAGAATAAATTTGTAATGCAGTGATATGTTTAAAAAGTGAAAGAAAAAAATACAAACAAGCAGACACATGCCAACAGGTCGACGAGTCCCAGTTTTTAATAAATTAAAAAATAAAAGAGAAATTTGACATACCCCCCACTTGAATTACCCATATTAAGGGTGCACCCCACAGTTTTGCATTAATGAAGAACGGCCCCCACTTCTAACAGTTTTCGTCCCTGACTAACAGAAACCCCCCTTCGTGAAAAATTTAGGACGTAAATACCCTCTGTCTTTTCTCTTAAGTGTAATTTCTTTCCTAATTCCTAAAGTACCGCTCTCTTTTTTAAATCCCTACCGCTCGGTCAATCTAATAAGCAGAGTCGAAGGCTTTAACCTAACCCTCAAAATCTCTCCTCCATTTGTTCTTGTGTCCCTATTAGGGTTCACAAGAAAAAGCGACTACCTCCCATGGCGACCTCTGCAAGTCGGGTACAATGAAATTGCTTTCGAATTTTTTTCCTTCAACTTTTTGTTTTGTGTTTTGCGGTTTGTTCCTCTCAATTCTCAGTCATTTGGTTTCTTGTAGGAGAAATGTCAAATTTGTTCCAAGAACAACCATCTTGCTGATGAATGTACGTTCTTGAGCTCGCCTTGCAAGATCAGTAACTGCACGGGGATTAGGCACTTGTTAAAGTCAAATCCTGGAAGAAAATTTTTGAAGTGCCCCGTCTGCTCGGATTTTCAGTGGTTGGATGCTGCTATTTTGGATTCAAGCTCTGGAAGTTCTTCTTCAACAATTCAAATGGAAGAATGTTTCACTTGTGTAACTTAGGGCATTAGAAGAAACAATACCCTTGGAAAGAAAATACTTGCCCAAATCGACACTGTGGAGGGAAGAGAGCTGTCTTGATGTCAAAGAAGAGTCACAGCAAGGAAGGAGATTCTTGCAATGCATGAGATGCAACAATGCATTTGAATGGTTGAATGAGGCTGTTGTTGTAGACGAGAAAAAATGTGAAATTCTTGTTCAAATTGTAGTTAACACAACTTTAGATAACTTGTGCCAAAAATTTGGAAAAGAATTGGAAATGTAAAGTTGAAATGATGTAGTTGAGTGGAAGTTTTCCTCTATGTAATGAATTGAAGTCGAGTTTGTGTACTTTTGTTACTTTGTGAACAGCCTCATGTCTCTCTTTTATGAATGTTGAGCATGAATATATTCATACAACTTTTAAACATTCAAGTTTACTGAACAAGCAAGCATACAGTTCATATTTAGTTTCATTTCAAACACTCAAGTATTATGGACAAGCAAAGAAATATGATGATGCTGCTTGAAAATTGTGTACATTCAAGTATGGTATTCCTAACATTCAAGTAGGGTGAACAAACAAAGAAATATGCAGCAACTTGAAAATATGCAGCAATTTAAAATGACACAGTTACATCCCCGAACACACAAAGAATTATTTGGATACTTACAGTTTGCTGCTTCAAAATGCAGCACACAAGCAAACATACAATTTACATCAAACATGGACATTCCAACATACAGTTTACATCAAAGTATGAAGTTACATTCCAGTTCAAACATACAGTTTACATCAAACATGGGCATTCCAAATGACATAGTTACATTCTTGAACACACAAGAATTATTTGGATACTGAACAAACAAAGAAGTATGAAGTTACATTCTGCAACAAACAAAGAAGTATGCTTTCAAAAAGTGAACATAGAAAAGAAGTATGCTTCATAAAGCTTCAAAATGCTAAACATACAAGCAAGCATGCTTCTAAAAGCTTCAAATGCCTTAACAGAGCATTCAAGTTTACATACTACAATTAGTACTTCAAAATGCCTTAACAGAGCATTCAAGTTATATAGAAAAGACTTCTAGCATACAGTTAGTGCTTCATACAGCTAGTGCTGCTTCAAAAAGACAAGCAAGCATACATTTATTACACTTTAAACTGCTTCAAAAAATTCATATTACTTCAAACTACTTCAAACCAAAGAACATTCAAACTGACACATGTTGCTTCAAAAATTCCTATTACTGCTTCATGCTGCTTCAAACTGCTTCAAAAATTCCTATTGCTGCTGCTTGCTCTTGCTGCTGTTGCTGAAGGATTCTTGAAGGATTGAAGAATTGTTGCTATTGCTGCTGCTTGTTCCAAAATTTACTCTGATACTAGTATTCCATGGAGGTCTAAACACAGAATTCATTGGCCTCCTTGGTGGTAGAATTGCTGCAACGTTATTAGCCCTGACAGACACTCCCAGGTTTTGATGTATCAATTCACTCCCAGACTTGAAGGAAATGGTAGATGAGTGAGGAGGTTGAGTACTTGGATGCATCAAATTGGAAGAACCTGGAGTTGAATTGGAATGAACTGATTGTTGTTGTGGTGATGAAGGTATTTGTGGTCCTCCTATGGCCATAGCATCCTTCTTCTTACCCCTTGAAGTCTTTGGCCTCTTGTAAGCACTGTCAGTCTTTCGTGGTACCCTTTGTTTGGTTCTTTGGGTGGTCTTGGTGGCCTTGGTGCCCTTGGTGTTCTCTGGTTCCCTCCAACTGGTCCTCCTTGACAACCTCTAGCATTATGATCAGCTGGTAACTTGCACCTCCCACAAATCCTCTGCTTCTTGCCGGACCTTGGTAACTCATCAGCCTCCCTCCTCCTAACGCCCTTTGGTGTTTCAGGTTACCTTCTTATAGCAGGTGGACCAACTTCATATGACGGCTGTAAAGAAATATAGAACAAAATGAATAGTAGTGACTTGATCCCATAAGCTTTGTAATGGAACAAATATAGAACAAAATAGATGTTAAGAAAACAATGTTAACTTACTTGATCCCATAAGCTTTGTTGAGGCAATGGAACAATCTTCCAAGCATAGGCCTCCTTGTAGGTATTAGCATGATAGTAGTGACTTGTGAACCTATTCCAAGACAAGTATTTTATGAGCAAAAGAATATAAACTGCTATATGCATCTGTACTGCTATGTATCTATAATGTATCTATACTGCTATACCCATTTTATACTGTTATATGTATCTATAATATATCTATAATGTATCTAAACTTCTATAATGTATCTATACTATTATACTTACATTGTCCATGTGGGCCTGATAGGTAATATAGTGCAGCTACAGCATGTACACATGGTATTCCTGTTAAATTTTATACATGACAGTCACAAGTTTTGGCTTTAATATCAACTATCCATCTATTTTCAATGAAGAACACACTTGTGACACAAAATAATCCTTCATCAGCACCATTGACCTGAAACTAATTGACTTGCTTTGACCTGTGCTCAATGATCTTCTTTGCTTTTGGAGTCAAGTCATTCTCATCCCAGGCTTATCCTATCATAGATCAATTGCATGACCATCGTATGATACATCTCCACAATCATAGTGATGGGCCTCCCTCTGATGTCCCTTATCCAACTGTTGAAGCTCTCAGAGAAGTTATTGGTTATGTGCTCACACTTGGATGTCTTATCAAAGAATGCTATACACCATCTTCCTGTGTCCTCTTCCATCAGATATTGAAGACCCTATGGACATTGTTCAGAAAGTGATTTGATCCATTTAGCAGTGTCAACCTCTCTGTAGGCCATAGCTACACCCCAGGTAAGATGCTTCAACAGTAGGTTACTACTGATACGAGACTTGAAGTTCTTATAGAAATGTCTGAAACAAAATCTGTGGGGGTGTCCATAGAATTCAGTGTCTACTGCACTCCCTAGGCCTTTCTGCCTGTCAGATATAACTGTTACATTCCCTGGATGTTGCAACAACTTGTCTTTAATAATTGAAAGAAAATGGCCCCATGTAGCTTCACACTCAGATGTGCAAAGATAGATGGCAAGGGGGAACGACCCATTGTTACCATCTAAAGCATTTGCTGACAAACACACACACCCATGATTTCCTTTCAAATGACATCCATCTAACCCAACTAATGGTCTGCAACCTTTTATGAACCTTGTGAAGCTTGCATTGTACCCTATGCATAAATAGCCAAATTCAGTGGTCCCTGCTATATTCCCACAGAATGCTACACTTCCAGGATTGGATTTCATGACCTGCTATGGCAACCTGAGGACATTTCCTATAACTTTCATCATAACCACCAAACAACTTCTCCTTCACTCTGAATAATACCATATGTGCAGTCCCATAGGAGATCTTAACTGTAAATTTGGACCACATCTACCTCTGAATATCATTTACCTTCTATGAACGTGTGGTGTGCTTTAATGTCATCTTCTAACACATCAACTGTGAACTTGTTGTTAGCTATTTTGTTTGAGATCTTTGAGGTGTGCTTGCAAGTGTGGGCTTCATTAAGCTGTCTAAGTGTACATATAGTCCTGTCATGTGAAATTCTGATCCTGCACAACCATGGGCATGTCTCTTCTTCACACACACCCCATATCCTATTCAATTCATTCTTAACAAATTTTATTTCAAACCTGTTCTTTATAGCAAAAGTCCTTAAAAATCTTCTACACTCACTAGGATTCATCCATTGTTGACCTAGGACTAGTTCACCCACAATTGGAGCCCTGTATTCCTCCTCACCCATCTCACCCTCACTGTATAAGTCATCAAAGTCAGCAGGTCTATGATCATATTCAGAAGCAGATGATATGGACAACTATGGTATTCCTCTTCAGGCTCAAGTTCATCAATTTGAACTTTCTTCCTTCTCTGTAACTTTTCCCTTTGAAACTCTGTTTCTTCCCCTCATTCTTCATTTCTGTTTTCGGAAATGTCTTCATCACTGCTTGGTACATAATCCTCACCCCCTCCTTTGTTTCTTCCTCTGCATCATGTACTTCTTCCTCCTCTGCTTGTGTACCCTTTGTCTGTGTACCCTCTGCATGTGTACCCACTGCCTGTGTACCCTCACCATCTGTATTTGTACTATCACCTTGTTTTCCAGCCTCTGCTTGACCATCTTTACCCCCAATATTGAAGACTCTTGATGGCATTTCATCCAACTGCTCCTCTAGGAGGTCCATATTACTGTCACTAGGTAGAGGTTCAACATTATCATGTTCTAATTGAACAACAGATTTTTAGGTGATTTATGTGCTACTTTCTTTATAAGTGTTATCCTATTTTGAACTGCTTGCTTGGTAATTGATGCTTGTGTCTGAATAGGTTGTTGTTCTTGGCTTGTCTCTTTACCAATCTCTTCTAAGAACAATTGTTTTTCTCCATTCTTGTCAGGCAATTGGTTGCCAATCATATCCAACAACTCAGCATCAGTAAGAACCTCCACTCTTTCACCATTTTTTGAGTCATCAACCCAATGGTACTTATAACAAGCCTCCAAAGTATTATTCTGAATTATATAGGGTATATCCAACAAACTAACCAAGTCTGGGTCCAGTTCAACAGCTACAGAACTACCATTCATATAGTGGACCCTAAGCACGACCTTCCTACATAATAATACAAGTATACAACATGCTTACACACAACAGACTATAGTGGACCCATTCAGAATGCAAAACAATGAATAGACTCAACAATCAATAGAGAGGAAATTAAAACTTAGGTTAGTATTATATAACTTACAGTGGGAGACTGGCTTTCATCATATCATCTACCAGAGGAAGCTCTGAACGAGAAAGGGCTTTCTTTTTGGATTGGGGAATTTAGGTCATAGCTAAGATCTGGAAAAAAAAGGAAAATATCGAAGGTGCTCAGAGGAAAGAAATACATAATCAATCTTTCATACATTAACGAAAAAAATTGCAAAAAAATGGAATATTACCTGACTTACAGACTTTACCATGGGACACTACCAAAATAAGTCAAATCAGCGACGAATTTAGCGACTCCAAGAAAGAACGTCGCTAATTTTTGGGGGTTTAGCGACGTTTTACTAATACGTCGCTATTAGTCGCCAACATCGACTAATAGCGACTACAATTTATTAAATGGGAACCTGTATCGCAAGTTCGTCTGTACACGTCGCTGATGTAGCGACGCAATTTAAGCGGCGTCGTCGTATATTAAATTTTAGTGACGTTTAGCGACGTCCTTTTCGGACGTCGCTAAATATTTCATATAGGCTGCGAGGGTTTTTTTTCGATCATTCACAAATTTCCCCCTCAATTTTTTGTGCGCTCCTCCTCCGCGGCGCTCCTCCGGCAATCTCCCTCCTCCGGCCTCCTCCTTCTCCCTTCTCCTCAGGTAGCTCCCCCATCTCTCTTTCTCTCTCTCTCACACATACACACCCCCACACTCCCCTGTCCCCGCCGCCCCGGCTCCGACGCTTCCCAGTTTCTCCTCGTCTTCTAGCTCTCTCTCTCTCTCTTACTTCTAGTTCGTGTCCACGGGAGTGTGGACTCGTCGCACGAGCCGCAGTCTGTACGTGTGTGTTTTGTGATTTTGTTGGTTTGGACACGTCGTGTTCCACTGTGTGGACACGAGACTCACAGTTTGACACCTATATATGTACACGACTCATATCAACTGTCAATTTAATGTTTTGCTGGGATTCGAATTCCAATTTAGGTTCGAGCCCTATTTACTGAACTGGAGTTTTTTGGGCATTTTTAGGGTTTTGAAATGAAGAATAAATTGACTAATAATGTTAATTAATTGATGTTTACATGTATACATGTCTGTGATAATGTTTAGATGAACTGGGATTCATGGGATGCATGTTTGGTTTGTATTAATCAACGGTACTATATATACTTTTAGGCCCCTCTTTAACAGTATACTATGTATATTGTTAACACATAACCCCCGAACACCAATACTGTAAGCTTGAGCTTGGCTTGACTAGAATTAATCGAGCTCGAGCTCGAGCTTGATAAGTTTTTCATTTTGGAGTTTGAGCTTGGTATCGGGAAATATGAGTTTGGTATCGAAAAATATGAGTTTGGAAAAATATGGATCCATGATTTGGTGCAGCAGCAGCAGCTTCTCATAATCAAAACTGATGTGGTTAGCCATTGGTCTTGATTTTTAGTTCAGGTTCTATAAGAAATTTGCATTAATCAAAGGTACGACATGGTGATTAGGACATTGGGGGTCTGATTTTGAGCTGTGTGAGGAGGAGGAGTATGTCTGGGTTTTGAATTACATTGGGGTCTGATTTTGGCTTAAATGATTATATCGGTTTGTTGAGTATTGGCTTTCTATATATTTGGATTGTTGTTCATTTTTTATTCATTCGTGGATTCTCTACATTCGTGGATTCTCTATATTATTATAAGCTGTGTGAGGACAGTAGGCCATCTCCATTGGGGTCTGATTTTGAATTACATGTTTCTAATGTGACGGGTGTGTCTGGGTTTGGAAGTAACTTTCCCATTAATCTGATTTTGAATTACATGTACCAGCCAGACACTGTCCCTGCAGCCATTCGACTGGCGAGGCAGAAATCTATGTACGACATTTGCTATAAGGAATTTGTATTAATCTACGGTACGACATCGTGATCAGGACATAGTCCATGCAGCCATTCGACTGGCGAGGCAGAAATTATGTATTCATAGATAAAGTTGACTGTCCTCCGACCCCCATCACTCGGCAATGATGATACGACAACCTAACACTGCATCTTTTAGTAGTAGATAATGTCTTAGTATTATATTTTGTGGGTTCATTTTATTGATTCTGTTACATCCTTCAGATACTAGATTCGATAAGAACATATACTACACCATATGTACAGAACATAGATAATTCACACTAATGTATGCTAGACTGAATTTTGGGTTGCGTTCTGAGCCATTCGTCCCCACACTTGGCAATTAAGCATGTGAAATATATCGTTGAAAAATATAAAATTTTGGGTTGTGTTCTGAGCCATTCTTTACTTTCTGCAGTAATTATCTTAAAATAGATATAAATTACTATCTGCAGAACCGTTTGTGGATGTACAATCGGCATCCTAGTGAATTACTATATGTGTCAATCTTTGCAGAATTATCTTAAAATGGACATGAATTACTATCTGCGAAACCGTTTGTGGATGTACAATCGTCATCCTGATGACATGTGCGGTGTGCGGGATAAATTTATACAGGGTGTGCAACAGTTCCTACAGTTTGCCAAGGTGTTTCCTCAGTACATGGACCGTACAAAAATTAAGTGTCCATGTGTGAGATGTCGCAACTTGAAATATCATTCGAAAGTGGATGTGACATATCATTTGTATTCGAGAGATTTCATGCCAAATTATTATCAGTGGACCGCACACGGAGAACTTCTGCCTTTAGCCTCCGAGCCGGAGCCTTATGTGGAGCCTTATGTAGATGTCCACGAGCATGCTGATTACGACCAAGGGTGGACGAACATGGTTTTCAATGCTGCGGGGCCTAGTTTCGATCCGAACAATCAATATGCAACTGAGGAGGCACCGAATGCCGATGCTGAAAGTTCATGGAGTTGCTGGAGAATGCAAGGACTCCTTTATATCCTGGTTGTGATGACCATTCACCGTTGGACGTGATTACAAGATTGTTGAGCATAAAATCAGATTTTAACATGTCTCAAGAATGCTACAACCGAATCCTGGAGTTAATTAAAGATATATTGCCGGAGGGTGGCAAGTTACCTAAAGACTTCTACCGATCCAAGAGAATGGTGAGATCGCTCTGGATGGGGTATGAAAAAATTGATGTATGTCGCAACGGACGCATGTTGTACTATAAGGACGATAAGGATGAATACGCCTGCAGATTTTATGGTGCCGATCGCTTCAAGGCACTACCAAAATAAGTCATATCAGTGACGAAATTAGCGACGCCAACGTAAAACGTCGCTAATTTTTTGGAATTAGCGACGCCAATAGTAAACGTCATAATACGTCGCCGATAGCGACAAACAGCGACATATTGCGACTACCTTTAGTGTAATAAAAACCAACGTCGTTGATATGTTGGAAAACGTCGCCAGTTTTATTAGTTCAGCGACGTTTAGCGTCGCAAAGCTTATGGCGTCGCAGAATATTAGAAATACATCGACGCTTTGCGACGTATTTACAGACGTCGCTAACTTGCTGCTAATAGGGTTCCTCGGTTCGATTTTTTATTTCTCCCTCTCACCAAATATTTTGTTCCCGTCCCTCTTCCCCCGACCTCGACGACAGCCCGACCCCCTTCCCTCCGGCGCCGCTCAAACCCCTTTCCTCTGCCTTCGGTCGACGCCCCTCCTCCTCCCCCTCCACCGCGAGCCCCTTCTCCTCCTCCACCGCAAGATCCTCCTCCTCCACCACCGAACTTGTCCTCCTCCTCCTCCTCCACCACCGCGAGCTCCTCTAAAGGTAAACCCTAACCCTAATTGAGGTATTTTTCGTGTCCAAAATGGACACGGAGATACATTACGACCATGTGTTCACTGATACACTGTGTTCGTGAGGTTTTGGACACTTTGTGTCCATTTGTTGGACACGTGGACACCCCCAAGCATGCATATATATGTATTTCACCTCTGTACACTTAATACCCTACTTACACTTGTGTATTTTCGTATTAATTTGGATTTGCATATTGGGTTTGGGTTTCGATATAGTGTTTGATACATTATTTTACCTTGCAACATTCCTACACTTAGAGACGTTTAGTACACAACTAATTATTTTATCCTAGTTCTCAAGTGTACTTTTGGGTAATCTAGGTATATTAGTTTACCAATATCCCCAATGGCCGAAGATTTTAAGGATCGCTGCATTGCAAAAAATGATAGCAACACCTACTTGGAAAATAACAAACCACTATGCAAGAATCAAGACAAAAAGAAAATGGTATTTTATGGTGACTTTGTCACCAGAAAAAATTCCAGTATATATTAATTGATTAATACAAGATGAATTACAATATTTGTTGGATCATTTGTCTCAAGATCCAATACTCAAAAATTTCAAGAAGAAGAAGAAGAAAAGAATAAAATGACATCGCTCAACACCCTATGACAACTCCATGAATAAAGTAGACGATCCTCCATACAAGTCTTCCTTCATCTATTGTCTTAAAGTGTGAGTTCTATAGTATGGTTCTCTTTGTAGAATTGGTAGGCTATCTCCTTGAATCTCCTCAATGAAAATACATAGATGACATTCCCTTATCCTTCATAAATAGGCCAAGAAAAACATAATTAGGATATGAAAACCCTTATTAGCCCAGCCCAATCATGGTCATCCAAATCAAAATTAATACGAAAATACACATATGTATTTCACCTTGCATTGCATTGGCTTGGCTTGATTTGGTTGGAGGCAGCAAGGTTTGTTGTTGGAATATAGCAGTAGCATTTGGTAGCAGGGACTTGTGTCTTATTTTAGACAACAAGGGTTTCCTATTTTTACAGGTAACATGGCAACATGTGTAAGGGAACATATAGGTGTGTGTTTGTGTTTGAAAGGGAGTGTCACAAGAGTAAAGCGTGAGCATGTGTTAGTATTTTGAGCTGTGAGAGTGTTTGTTCTATTGAGGTTAGTACCAACTGGAAAGTTAGGTTAAAAGAACCTGGGAACTATGGTGTGGTTGTATACATCATGTATATGTATGTGTGCTAGTGGGAGAAAAGGGGAGGGTTAACTAGTACCAGGTATTTGGAGAGGAGGGAGAGTTTAGACTAGTATATAAGAGTACACTAGGGACAGGGTTAGGCTTAAGATGGAAGAGGGTGTACCATTGTGTATATTTAAGTAGGTGTCAAAGGGTTTGTGGATGTGTCTAAGAGCAAGGAGTAACAGTTAGAGTATAGAGAAGTTGAGAGAAGGATATATAGAGGGGGAACCATGATGTACATACTTGTCTACCTACTGTCTTTTTAGTATCTATTTCAATGTTTAGGATATGTCATGCTTAATACGCATATTACTTTTACAAGTCTTTCAACGATGTGCTTGTATCTATCTTATAGAATTATCCTCAAATGGATATGGAGCTGAATTGCTATCTGCGAAATCGTACTTCGATGTACAACCGTCATCCTGATGACATGTGCGGTGTGCGGGATAAATTTATAGAGGGTGTACACCAGTTCCGGTAGTTTGCCAAGGCGTTCCCTCAGTACATGGACGGTACCAAAATTAAGTGTCCGTGTGTGAGATGTCGCAACTTAAAATATCATCCAGAAGTGGATGTCACGTATCATTTATACTCGAAGGGTTTTACGTCGAATTACTATCAGTGGAGCGAGCACGGAGAACTTGTGTCTTTAGCATTGGAGTACGAGCCTTATATGGATGTCCACAACAACGCTCCTTACGACGATGGGTTGGTGAACATGGTTTTTGATGCGGCCGGGCCTAGTTTCGATCCGGATGATCATGATGCACCTGAGGAGGCACCGAACCCCGATGCTGCACAGTTCATGGAGTTGCTGGAGAATACAAGGACTCCATTATATCCTGGTTGTGAGGATTATTCACCGTTGGAGGTGGTTACAAGATTGTTGAGCATCAAGTCCGATTTTAACATGTCGAAAGATTGCTACAACCGTCTTATGGAGTTGCTTATAGAAATATTGCCTGAGGGTGCAAAGTTGCCTAAAGACTTCTACCGGTCTAAGAGGATGGTTAGATCACTCTGGATGGGATACGAAAAAATCGATGCCTGTCACAACGGGTGCATGTTGTACTATAAAGACGACAAGGATGAAGACGTCTGTAGATTTTATGGTGTCGATCGCTACAAGGCATGTGGTAGAGGAAAGTCTGTCGATGCCAGGAAGCCTACCTCTTCGATGCACTACTTGTCGTTGACGCCGCAGTTGCCGCGGTTGCAGCGGTTGTTTATGGTGAAGAAAACTGCAGAAAACATGAGTTGGCATAAGCGGAAACATACCGAAGGAGTGTTGGATCACCCATCTGATGGAGAAGCATGGAAGCACTTTGATCGAGAGTATCCAAATTTTGCTTCTGATCCGCGTAATGTCAGATTGGGTCTCTGCTCCGACGATTTTACCCCATTCGGACTTTCGGGATCCCAGTATTCGTGTTAGCCTGTGATCGTCACCCCGTACAATCTACCGTCTTGGATGTGCATGAAGACTCCGTATATGTTCCTCACCGTTATTATCCTAGGTCCGAACAATCCAAAAAGGAACATCGATGTGTATTTACAGCCATTGATTGATAAGTTGAATCATCTATGGAAAGTAGGTTCCAACACGTACGATGTATCTAGAAAACAAAATTTCCAGATGCAGGCAGCACTTATGTGGACCATCAACGACTTTTCGGCCTATGGAATGTTATCTGGATGGAGCACGCATGGTCGTCTTTTATGTCCGTATTGCATGGACAGCACTAAGGCTTTCCATTTGAAATACGGAGGCAAACCGTGCTTCTTCGATTGTCATCGACAATTCCTGCCGAAGGATCATCCGTACCGGAGGAACATGAATGCTTTTCGTGCTGGCGTTATGGAGAAGGCTAATCCCCCGCCAAGGTGGCCCGAATACACGATATGGGAAGAGGTAAAAGATTTACCAAGAGCTATTGAGCAGCCTGCTACGGGCTACAAGTGTGACGGATTTGGTCGCACTCATAACTGGACAAAGAGGAGTATATTCTGGGATCTTCCATATTGGAGCACCAATCTGATTAGACATAACCTTGATGTCATACATATCGAGAAGAATGTGTTTGATAACATAATTAATACTGTAATGGACGTAAAGGGGAAGACGAAAGATAATCCAAATGCTAGATTGGACTTGAAAGAAATATGTAGACGTCCTGTATTGCATTTGACAGAGGACGGAAATGGAAAGTTGAAGCAGCCTAAGGCAATTTTCTCACTGGAGAAGGAGGATAAAGTGAGGCTTTGTAGGTGGATTCAAGGTCTGAAATTTCCAGATGGGTATGTTTCGAACTTGAGAAGATGCGTCGACCTCAAGGAGAACAAACTGACAGGTATGAAGAGCCATGATTGTCACGTATTCATGGAGCGGTTAATTCCGATTGCATTTCGGAAATTCTTACCGCAGGCAGTTTGGGATCCATTGACGGAGCTTAGCATATTCTTCAGGCACCTTTGTTCTAAGAAATTGCTCATTGATCGTCTAGAAAAACAAAAGAAGGACATTACGGTAACACTGTGCAAGCTAGAGAGGGTATTTCCTTCTGGATTCTTCGACTCTATGGAGCATTTGCTGATTCATCTTTCCTACGAGGCACGTGTTGGTGGACTCCATAGGGGTACATACTACGGTACGGGATCCTATGGCGCCCTAGTTGCGACCCAGTCCTCTAGGGCACCTCCTGCTAGTGTGCATGGTCCACAATCGTCCCAGAAGTCTGTCCGAGTCCACCAGATGATGGAGTCTCTCCGGGACGACCTGCTACGACGGATCGAGGAGCAGTCTCAGCACCCTACGGACGATCCTGTGCTGCTAGCACGATTGAATGCGCTCGACCGCGATATTATGGAGCTCATGGAGACGACTGAGAGGACAGAGCGTAGTGTTGGAGGGTTAGAGCGCACGGTGACGGAGCTACAGACAGGACAGGTGTCCATGGCCGAGAGGCTGAGATTGGCGCAGGATTCGATGGTCCAGAGCAGTGATAGAATGTTATCTATCATGGATTCATACCACCAGCGACTTACAGCGTTGGAGCGTACTGGTCCTCCGGGTGTGCCTTCATCGTCGTCGACTCCGCCGCCTCCACCGCCTTCTTCTTCGATACCGACTCCACCGACATCACTTCCTGCTCCATCGGTATCGATTTCACTTGAGGAGTATGAGTTGTTCTTATCCCTTCGTCTCGGCGATGCCCCTCCTGCACCAGATCCCTAGTAGTCCTAGTTAGGACTGTTTGTTTGTGTTTGTTTGATCCTTTGTTTGTGACTTGGATATTTGTTGGTTGTATAGACTTGGATGTTTGGATCCTATTCTATTTGTTGGTTGTGTGTAGAATTTGGTTATTTGGTTGTAGACTTTGTTATTTGGTGTAGACTTGGTTATTTGGATACTTGTTGGTTGTGCCTATTCTATTTGTTGGATCCTATTCTATTTGTTGGATCCCATTCTGTTTGTTGCCTGTTACATTGTGTTATACTGTTGTTTATGTTATTATTCGTTTCAATTGGATGTTAATGTGCTTCTGTGGTTTACGTTTACCGGTGTTGAGTATTCCACCGAAGGGGTCGGCGAACCCAAGGAGAAAAGCATATCTGTTTTACTGTGTCTTTATGGTTATCTTTTTAAACTACAGGGAAAAAAATAACATTCTGTATTTTATTTTTTATTTTTATTTTTGCAGATTTACCGACATTTACCGATGTTTATCGACGTCCACCGACGTACGTTTGCGTCGGTAAAAGTCGGTAAATCTGTAAAAATTTTCAGGGTACCGATGTTTACCGATGTCCTTATATGTCGGAGACCGTCGGTAAACGTCGGTAATAATCCCAGAAATTACCGACATTTAGTGACATTTTAAACGACGGTAAACGTCGGTAAGTCCCCAGGATTTTACCGACGTGTAGCGACTTTCAACACGTCGCTAATCCACCGACGACACGACGGTAAACGTCGGTAAATTCCCAGGATTTTATCGACATGTAGCGACTTTAAACATGTCGCTAATCCACCGACGATACGACGGTAGACGTCGATAATATACCGACGTATATATACGTCGGTAAACGTCGGTACTTGCGACGTTCGGCGACGTTTTAAAGATCAGCGACTTACGTTTCCACGACAAGTCCAAAACGTCGGTAATTGCGTCGGTAAATATTTTTAGCGACAAAATTTGTCGTTTTAGCGACGTCTTTAGGCGTCGCTAAAATGACATATTCTGGTAGTGAGGCAACTAGTACAACAAGGACTTCTGGTGCACGCAAGCCAACAGATTCGATGCACTATTTGCCTTTGACGCCGCGGTTGCAGAGGTTATTTATGGCAAAGGAGACATCTGATAATATGAGTTGGCACAAGCGGGAACAAATAGATGGAGTACTGGATTATTCATCCGACGGGGAAGCATGGAAGCACTTTGATTGAGTGTATCCCGATTTTGCTTTGGAGCCGCGTAATATCAGATTGGGGCTTTCCTCCGACGGTTTTATCCCATTTGGACTTTCGGGCTCACAATATTCTTGTTGGCCTGTGATTGTTACTCCGTACAACTTGTCGCCTTGGATGTGTATAAAGACTCCTTATATGTTCCTAACTGTTATTATTCCAGGTCCGAAGAACTCGAAGAGGAACATCGATGTGTACTTACAGCCCTTGGTAGATGAGCTGAATCAGTTATGGGAAGTAGGTGCAACCACATATGATGTTTCCAGAAAGCAGAACTTTCAGATGAGGGCCGCACTAATGTGGACCATCAATGATTTCCCGGCCTATGGAATGTTATCGGGTTGGAGCAGCCATGGTCGTCTCGCATGTCCGTATTGCATGGATCGCACTAAGGCTTTCCGTTTGAAGCACGAAAAAATACCGTGCTTCTTCGATTGTCATCAACAGTTCCTGCCAAAGGATCATCCGTACCGGAGGAACAGGAATGCTTTTCGTGCTGGCGTGGTAGAGAAGTTCAGTCCACCGCCACGGTGGTCCGGGGACACGATATGGAAGGAAGTTAAAGAATTATCAAGTGCTATTGAAGAGCCTACAGCGGGGTACAAGTGTGATGGATTTGGCCGCGCTCACAACTGGACGAAGAGGAGTATATTCTGGGACCTACCATATTGGAATGACCATCTGCTCAGACATAACCTGGATGTCATGCATATCGAGAAGAATGTATTTGACAATATAATAAATACTATGATGGACGTAAAGGGAAAGACGAAAGACAATCCCAAGGGCAGGTTGGACTTCGAAGAAATATGCAGACGTCCAGAGTTGCATTTGATAAAGGAAGGCAGTGGGAAGTATAAGCAGCCCAGGGCCATTTTTTCACTGGACAAGGAGGACAAAGGTAAACTTTGTAGGTGGATCCAGGGCCTAAAATTTTCAGACGGGTACGTATCGAATTTGAGAAGATGTGTTGACCCAAAGGAGAACAAACTACAGGATATGAAGAGCCACGACTGTCACATTTTTATGGAGAGCTTAATCCCGTTTGTATTTCGAGAATTCTTACCTCAGGTCTTTTAGGATCCACTGACAGAGCTTAGCATATTCTTCAGAGATCTTTGTTCTACTAAGTTGCTCGTCGATCGGCTTGAAAAGCAGGAGAAGGACATTGCAGTAACATTGTGTAAGCTTGAGAGGGTGTTCCCTCCTGGATTCTTCGACTCTATGGAGCATTTGCCAATTCATCTTTCCTATGAGGCACGTGTTGGTAGGCCTATCGGTTATCGGTGGATGTACCCGTTCGAGCGCCATCTAAACCACCTGAAGAGGAAGGTGAAAAATAAGGCACGGGTCGAGGGTTTTATTTGTGAAGCCTATGTCCTTGAGGAGACTACAAACTTTTGTTCAATGTATTTCAAGCCTCATATTTCTACAAATAGAACAAGTGCTCCGATGAACGATGATGGAGATATAGAATATAATGATGTATTATTGAAAGTCTTCAATGCTCTTGGAAAGCCTTCTGGAAAACTGAAAAAGAGATATTTGAATGATGAGGAACTAAGGGCTGCCCAGTTATATATATTACTCAACTGCGAGGAGGATGAAGTGGAAAAGCTAGAGTGGTAAGTGATAATATTCAACGTTCAAGTCATATATTTGTTGATTATGTTATTATAATTTAACGAGTATATCCCGATATTTATTTGTTTTCAGCAAATTTAATGATGAGGTGAGGTCAAGTAGACCATACATTGCAGATGAAGAAGTAGAAGAAGAAATGAGACTTCATTTCCCGTCTTGGTTGAATGCATATGTACGTAAGAAGCTTGTTAGAATCTTCCTCCATTTGTATTTGCACAAGAAATAACTTAACATTGAACTTAATTTTGTATTTTCTCGTGTTTGGGTCGATCATCCGGACGTCGTCCTTGAGAATGAATCTATTAGAACTCTTGCCAAGGGACCAATTTATGCCGTCAAAATATGGCCAAGTTATTGCGTAAATGGATTTAAGTTCAAGTCAACAAATGCGCCCATCAGAGATAGCTTCCTGGATCTTGATTCCACAAAAAATAGTTGCTTGTGTATCAAATATACAAACTACAAAGATGTCACTCCAGGCAATGATTTCTATGGCGTCTTACGGGAGATCGTGGAATTGACGTACAACTATGGCATAGAGCCTGCCAAGATCGTGTTGTGGTTCGATCCGATACAAAATCAAGGATGAAAAATTGACAAGCATGGTCTTGTGGATATTAACTACGTCATCGACACCAAGGATACGAACCATTTATCCTAGCAAGTCAAGCTCAACTCGTATATTTTATAACATATCCTAGACGGAGAATAACGAGGTACGACTGGTGGGCAGTATGCAAGACTAAAGCCAAAAATACCTACGACGTCGACGAAGTGGCTTTTCAGGAGGACGAGCTGCCTCTTGTACCAAATACATTGATATCGACTCAGCATAAGTCCCCATTTTATATCTACTTGTGTAGAAGAGGTACAAGTATCTGAAGGGGAAGACGAAGGAGATGCTAGTGACGATGAGGAGGAAGAGGATGAGGATGAGGAGGAGGAGACAAACGAAGAAGATGAATTTTTAGAGGATGATTGAGAAACTGTGATTTTAATGTATTCATATTTCTGTAATCTTAAATTATGAACTATGATCATTTCTATTAGTATTTAGATTTTTGTAAACTTAAATTATGAACTCCAATGTATGCAGATATTTCTAAACTATCATTGTATTTATTTATATTTTTAATCATATGTTATTATCAGCATGACAGGACGATGCGGAGGCATATCAGGATGACGCGGAGATAGGTCAGGACGAGCCGTGTCCTTAGGTGGGCAGAGAGCTCCGTTACCAGAGGATGGCTACGGACCATCGTCTGACCCGAGCACTCCATTGTACCATACGATCGCAGGTCCGGGTGACAGTACACCAGGGACGAGCAGTTCCAGGCTTGCTGATACTCCTTTTCCTACCCTTTGTACCGCTGACAGCAGCATGGCGGGTGGGGAGCAGGTAGAGGAGGTAGTCCCTACTCCTGCCCGGGCGGATCCATACCAGAGCGACCCTCCATGCGCACCTCAGGACGAGATGAGGTTGGAGATTTGGGCCGACGGTCCTACGAAGTAAGTTAAATGAATATATATATATATATATATATATATATATATATATATATATATATATATATATATATATATATATATATATATATATATATATATTCATTAATATAATTATCGTTGTATACGAATATCGTCCCTCGTCGGTACAGAGAGCGTTGGGCTCCTTTCTGAGGTCCAACTATGGGGGTCCGTGGATCAACTACTCGGATGCCTCGGAAGAGAGGAAGGCATTCTGGTTTGCCCACTTCAAGGTAATTAAATATAGTTAATTTAGTATGATTAATATAATTTTAAGCATTTTTTAGAACTTATTATTTTAATTTGTAATTCTTGTAGAGGACTTATTTTTATCCACCACATCGGGCCGAGCAGATTGAGAGACAGTTTCCTGCCGTCGCCGCCAAGTTGATCCGTGATGCAATTGACGATCAGAAAGCTCGTCAGCGCTCCGAAAAGCCGATTGCTGGTTGGATCACGCCTGACCAGTGGACCACGATGAGGGCTCGATTTGAGGAGCCCCGGTACAGAGAGCGGTCGGAGAAGGCAAAGGCGGCTAGGACGAGGGCCGAAAAGTGGTGTAGTAGATCAATTCCTATGACGGAGCATTTTCGTCGTCTGGTATGTAATTTATTGCAATATATAAGATTTTATTGATAGTAGGAGTATATAATTTTCTATTTTACTAAAGAATAAAATATAACAAATACGCAAGTACAGAGGGGTGAGGACGCAAACATGGTGACCGTCTTCCTGGCCACCCATCAGAAGGATGAGAAGCTCATCGACGACCGGGCTACTCAGAGCTATGTAAGTACTAATTTAGATTTCATTAATTTTTAACACAACTTGAAAAATATACAGATAACCATATAGTTAATAATAATTAAATACTTTAGACGTTTATTAGGCTAATTTAGGTAAGTACTGATTTATAGAGATACACAATGATTTGTAGGACGAGTTTGTTAGGCTACGTGAGTGTGCGAGTGCTAGTGCACCGGCAGAGGGAGGGATTGGTACATCGCAGCCCTCTCCGCCTCAGTCGGAGGACGAGCTCTGGAAGACCGCCGTTGGTGGTCTTCATAAAGGTACATACTACGGTACGGGGTCCTACGGCGCATTTGTTGCGACGCAGGCATCTAGGGCTCCCTCTGCCAGTGCGCATTCACAGCCATCACAGGCCGAGTCGTTCCGAGTCGAGGATATCATTGCCCGCCAGATTGCTGAGCTGCGCGACGATATGCTGAGGAGGATTTCTGAGCAGCCAGGGTCTCAGGCGCAAGGGGACGCCGCGTCGGTCACCGCACGCTTTGACGAGCTCGAGCGCACCGTGAGGGACGTATAGGGGACGCAGGAGTCCATTCACGGCACCGTTACTAGGATAGCGGCTTGCATGGAGCAATGCAGCGCCAGACTGATAGCCCTAGAGAAGACGCGGACGCACCCATCTTCAGCGGTTACACTGCCTCCTTCTCCAGTGGTTACACTGTCTCCTTCTACAGCGGTTGCATTGCCTCCTCCTTCATCGTCGTCGGTGGTTCTTATACCGGAGCAGTATGCTTACCTTCTTTCCAGGACCGGTGATGCTCCTCCTGATCAGCCGTAGTCGACATATATATATATTGTTGTGTGATGGCCCATTGTTGGATCTTTTATCATGTGTTTATACATACATTGTTATTGTGTTTCATTATGTTTGACACTGTTGTTGAACATTTTCATATATCTGTGTTGATTGATGAGATTGTGTTTCAAACGTGTTCGTGATTGTGTTTCATATTGTTTGATACTTTGTGTTCGTGATGCTCCTCCTGATCAGCCGGTGTTGAGTAGTGTTCCACCGAAGGGGTCGACGAACCAAGGAAAATGCTACTTTAGGTGCTGCTGTAAATGCTATTTTTTTTCAATTTTTTTACCACATTTAGCGACGTTTAGCGACGTTTAGCGACGTCCAGCGACGAACGTTAACGTCGCTAAGTAAGTATCAGTCGCTAACTATGATTCATCCCGTCGCTGATCGTCACTAAACGTCGCTAACTATGACGTCGCTAATACGTCGCTATGTGTCGGTAATATAGCGACATATCGACGTCGCAGAACGTCGCCAATTTGCTGACATGCCAGGTCAGCATAGATGTATGTAACGTCGCTAAACGTCGCTAGCTGACGTCGGCAAACGCAGTCGTTTTACGTCGCTTGTAGTCGCTGAATTAGCGACGTGGATGCGTCGCTACTTGTCGTCGCAATAGCGACGTATTGCGACGTCATGGTGTTTAGCGACTAGGTAAATCGCGACTACGTCCAAACGTCGCTAAATACGTCGCTAATTGGATTTAGCGACGTATTTTCCATAGTTAGAGACGTCCTGGCGTCGCTGATTTGACAGATTTTAGTAGTGGGACCTGGACGATCTTTCTGTAACACACGACGAGATCGAATGGAAGGGGGTTTGGTAAGAGTCGAAATCGAGAATGGAATTTGGGATTAGGTCGAAATCGAGAATGGAATTTGGGGATTAGGTTATGGAAGGAAATTTGGGGAGAATTTGGTCTTCGACTGAAAAGAGAGTTTGGGGGAGAGAGAGAGGCGGTTAGGAGTTTATTAAAGGGGGGTAGTTTAGGAATCCAATAAATAGTTTATAAGGGGTGAAAGTCAACAGTTCAAAGAAAGGGTATTTACGTTCTAAATTTTCCACGAAGGGAGGTTTCTGTTAGTCAGGGACGGAAACGGTTAGAAGTGGGGGTCGTTCTTCATTAATGCAAAACTGTGGGGTGCACCCTTAATATGGATAATTCAAGTGTTGGGGGGGGGGGGGGTTAAGTTAAAATTTCTCTAAAATCAGTTTTTTTTAGGGATATTTAGCTCACGTATATATTTTAAAAAAAAAAAAAAAGTTAAGCTCACGTATATATATTGTAAAATCCTCCGTGAATGAAGCTAAATATTGTAGGGATATTAGACAAAACTTCCCGCCTGTGAATACGTAGCAATAAATCCTTAATGTAACCGTCACTTTCAGTAAGTACACATCCACTTGGGTGTGACCCGTGTGAAACGTCGGAACCTTCGCGAGAACAAAAATATTCTGTCCCGGGTCTGACATCTGCTGTTGGTGTCAGACTGAGACACAAGTCCATCGTGTGGACAAAAAGAGTACTACTCCCACCCTCACACTCTCGTTTCTATCGCTGCTACTGCTGCTTTCTTCTTCTTCTTCTTCGATAGCATCTTCTTTTCTTCGATCGAGAAAATATGGCATCGAGCTCTTGTTCAACCAGTGGCAGGAATGGAGGCGGCCCTTCAGAGGAGCAGACAGTGATCTGTTCGGTATGCTCGGAGGTGGTTGAAACCTCCGGACCTAAGGATTCGGTTAGACTGCGGTGTGGTCATCTCTTCCATTTTGGTCAGTGTTTCTTTGTGTTTTTCTTGGATCAAGCAAGCCTACATTATAGATCTCTTCTTTCTTTCTGCAGTATAGATAGACCCATGTAGTTGATCACTACTTTATTTCTGTTAGATTGCTTATTCCTTGCTAGATTGCTTCATTTAGGAGTAGATGGTTATATGTTGGAGATTATTTAGGTAGTTGCATTTGCATTTGAAGGTTTAATCTCAAAATTGGATGATTGGATGATGACCCACCCTACTAATTAAGATCAGCGTTGGGTTTAATTTTCTAGGACTTCCAACTGAAGCTTCATGTAGTATCTTTAGAAGTTAGAACATTATCAAGTTGATCAAGAAAACATGAGAAAGAATAGAGGAGAGAAAATCTGAACCTGGGGATGAAGATAAACCTTCCCTTTTAAAAGAGGTTGAATTCAACGAGCATTCGTATCAATACTCGTGGTTCAAGTCGGCAAGCCTTTGGATCAAAGCTTCTGCACAAAAGTTGGCGAGTTATTCGGATAAAGATTATATTTGTAACCATCTCTAAATATATAGTGGATTAAACCGGATAGTTCAGGAACTGGCTCGCAAAGGATATTCGGATATATCTTCTATGATCTTGATCTAACTAATTCGCATTAAATTTTAATTACTTCAAATGTCATTGTTTAATTTTTATTAAACCTTAGTCACCTCCTCTTTATGGTTTTCATACAAATTGTAAAGCTATTGGTACACATGTATCTACAAGCTTGAAGTTGATGAAGAAAAGCGAAGAAAAAGCAGTCGATCCCAGTACTTTTTTGAAGCTTGTTTGGAAGTTTGAGGAATCTTACTATCACTAGACATCATCTATGGTGTCGGGCTTGTTAGAAGATACATGGAGGAACCTAGAGAATCTCATTAGGTCGTTGCCAAGAGAATTCTCAGATATCTCAAAGAGACAATCGAGTTGAACCTATATTATCCTCATGATGAAGATACAAAGTGATAGTGAACTCTAGAAAATAGTCCCATATTCATGTGCAACCCCAAGTGTGTATTTCAGTATAAGATTCGTCTTTTATTAACTTGTGACCATGGGGAGTGGTGGCTGTAGTTGAGATGAGCGAAAGGATCAAGACACCCAAGAATACTTATGTTTATTGTCACTCATTTCTTTGAAATTTTCCTTAAAAGCTAAGAGACTCGAACTCGGGCTTAATTGGGTTCGGGTGAAGGACACAAAGGCGCTTTGATTGTGCACATCGCACGTACGCATCACACTTTTGCACGAAGTTGCACCGTTTACGCTCGTTTTGACACAAGCCTCGTGGGCTTCTGCACAGGGGCGCACGGAGTTGCGCGGTGCCGCACGGGTGCTTCCTCATGGGCTTTCTTGTGGAGTTGCACGCTAAGCTGCACAGAGCTGCATTTCCACACGAAATACTGCTAAGCTGTGCGAAAAGATGTTGTTACTCTGGAGTAACTGTCATTTACAACTCTTGTAATAACACTAACTACTTGACAGTTCTTGCCATGACACTCACTACTCCATACCCCTATATAATTGTCAAGAGTATAGATTAAGCTCGTAGATAGATACAATAATGAGTTATTATAGACTGGTTAGTTTACACTTAAATACCCTAAACAATTGAGTTTTGCATTTTACCCTTAGGTCTCGTTTGGTTCGCGGAAAGGAAATCGATATTCTTTCCCCTTTCCTTTCTTTTGGGAAATAGCATATCCAATTAATTTATTTCCGTTGTTTGGAAAAGCCAAAGAATTTGGGAGGGTAAGTAAATCCTTAGAGAGAAAAATGAATTGGGTGGGTGGGGGGAACCATTTTTCTTTATTTTTCTTCTTCTTGGGAATCAATTTTCTTTGGCATCCAAACACACAAAAGGAAAGATTTACCTTTTCAAATACCATGACTCTGTGAACCAAACATGGCCTTAGAGTGCAAAAGAAAGATTTTTGACATCTTGTTAGGAAGCTAAGACTTACTTTCTCTTTTTCTCAATAGGAGGTGTGGTGCATTCACTCTGTTGGACCTTTTTTATGGAGTAAAAATATTAATATAACCAACCTTGATTTTGTAGAAGGTAAAGGTGAGAAAGTCACCACAAATGTTATGAGATTCCAAATAAATTTATTAATATCCAAATTTTGGGCTAGTTTGCACTTTAATACCATGTTTTTTTTTTCGTTCTTTGCAAGTTACTATCACCTAGTATTTTTCTAAGCAACTTTACTTTGTTAATAGTTGCATGTTACCCCTCATGTAAAGAAACCTTCAAATTTAACAAAATAAAGACTTATTTTCTTTTAGAAAGATGAAACCTTACGTTTAATCCCTAAAATTCAGTCAAAAAGATAAATTATAAAAGAAAAATCACAAACCCTAACCCTAACTCCCCATCTTCCTCTCCTTCCATACCGCCAACAACCAGGCCCTCGACATTGTCACCCTTGCGAGAGCAGCGGAGGAGGGGGTCAGTGATGATGAATTAAGAGAGGACTGGGTGTGTGGGTTTTTTTTTATCACTTTCGAATCATAATAGACAATATACATCAAAAGTCTTCGCGTTTAGATAAAACATGCCAGTACTGACTTGATGGTACCGCCAAGCTGGAGATATTGTCCAACTCCCTGCCATACTCTCATAATCATGTCCAGGCTCACGCTGAACTGCCTTCTTGGGATTTGGTTGAAATATACGAAGGAAGGATTGCAACGAAAGAAGCCTTCGGGGAGGTGTTCAATGATGCCTTTTATAAGTAGAAGGGAGAAACTTGGAACCCTGCTACTTCTTGTAGTATAGTTTGAGGGTTGTAAATTTATTCTAATATGTCACAGCAGGTTGAAGGCCATTTTTTGACATAGGATTGAATTTACATAATATATATATATATATATTTCTATAAAGTCTAATTAAAATACGAGGAGATTTGAATCTGGGTTACTCTTATACGAAGTTAAAGAACCAACCAATTAATGCAATCAGCAATCAGTAAGGATTGAGGGTTGTATATTTATTCTAACAACCCGTAACATTAGCAATCAGCAATCAGTAATACGATCCATAGTGAATTTATTTCACATGAAGAAAGGACAATGGTCAACCATAGGGGTGGATTGATGTGCTGTGACGACTCTTCATGAATGGATTTGAATGTGCATTGTGTTCAATAGCCTCTAGACAGAAACTCGTACAGAGGCTTTGTTAGGGGCTCTTCTAGATCGAGATGATGACTAATTTGGTCTAGAATTTTACTTTCCATCATTGTTGTCCTTGATGTGATTAGAATGATGAGGATAGAGTTGTCAAGGTGTGGGAGGCAGACTAGTGTTTGTGAATCGAAGCACTTTAGTATGGGTTAGGAACTTTACATTTCTTATCTCACAGAAAAGCAGTAACCTTCTACTATATAATGAGGCTTCAAAACGGCTCACTTTTGAGCCGTCTAAGCCATATGTATATCACCGCCATTTTATTTAAAAAAAATAAATTGTGTTAAAAATTGTTGAAAAAAGTTTAAATTTGTCAACATGGAAAATCGAACTCAACCAACAAAAAAAAAATAACTCACACCTTAACCACATGAGTTAGAGAGATATTTAGCTATAATTGAATAATATTCTTATTATACGTTATTATACGTGCAAAGCACGTGCATTTACTAGTAGATGGTAAATACTCACCGAATGGAGTCCCATATGAAATATAAATATATTCCAAACTGGCCCTAACTCCCTTATATATATGGTAACATTTGTAAACCGTCGATTTTTCTTTATAGGTATGATAGAGAAGTAAAACATCCTATGATATTCAATGGTAATATATTTTTCCTTTTTTTACCTTATCTTCTTGTTTGTCAATAGTTTAGTAATTTGTTATCCTTGCGATCCTTCTTGTGAGCATAAAACTAATGTTAACTTGAAGTTTACAAATTTTGAATATATTCCATTTCATATTATTAAGTAGTTAGTCTTTCTACATATTTCAGATTGCATCACATCAGCTTTCAATGCTAAACGTAGAAAAGAATGTCCAAATTGTAGTGATGTTACTGGAAGTTGGTCGACCACTACTATATCAAACGAAGAGCTTCTGCACCAAATGCAAGTTTTTTTAACTCATTTTATTGGAAGGGTAATGTTTCCTTTTACATGTTTCTGAGTTATAATTATTGTCAATTTATGTAATTCCCTTTAATCCCATTATTGCTAATATGAATTCTTTATATAGTTTTATGTTTAGTTACTACTCTTGTTAGATGCTCCATCTTACTTTTATGTTTGAAAAGGTTACCTTGCAGTTCACTAGTCGCTAGGTTATGGACACGATCGATGATATATATGTGAAACCTTTTGTTGTCCTCATAGACACATTGAGAAATGTTAGAATAAAATGTGATATGAACGCTTCTTATGTGATGTTGTGTATTTTTAGTGTCTGAATAGGTGCAAATTTGAGAATATTAATAAGAAAATTGCATGATGGACCCTTTAACTATTCAAAAGTTGATGAGTATTGTTCATTATCATTATAATTAATGAATCCCCAAATTTGGTATGAAGTTAAGTGTTTAGGGAACCTATCCCCCTGTCCATTATGATCAATCAAATTATACTATCTTTGATGATGCATGCTTAATTTGGAGGTTCCCCAACAACTTGAATAAAGTGAAATTAAGATGCCAATCCATAGTCTTGGTGTCCAATTAGGCGCTCATGTATGATCATATTTCATAATTTTCAAATTATTCATATGCATATTATTATATAGTAGGGGCAGATCCAAGTAGATGGTGGGGTGGGCGGAGCCTACCCCAAAAAAAAAAAAAAATTCCTGATTTTTCATATAGTTTTTTTCCTATTTTTTTTTGGGTGTTAGCCTGCACCCAGCCCACCCCAAGCTGCTCTAGCCCACCTAGTATATATTTCTAGATCCGCCCTGTATATAGTTGTTGTCATACACTAGGGGCACATTTCAATGAGATACAATGCATCATCATTGTCAAGTATGGGGGAAGAGACATTAAGAAATAATGTCACCAATTCCTCCTTGCTAACGAACTTGTTGACTGGATTTAAAGATGATGAAGCTAATTAACTAGAAAAAATGTAAAACTAATTGTTCGTTAAGAATTTCATAAGATCCAAGTTTCAAAATGCTAACTAGCTTTCCAATTTAAGAAAGTAGTACTAGTTTATAATGTAAGGTAAAGAGCGGGGAAAACCAACCCCTCAACAAGGCAAGAAAAAGATGGGTATGGAAAGCGTAGGCGCCTTTTAATTTTTTTTTTTTTTTCCTTCTCAATTTGTTGATCTTTTCAAAGAGATTATTACCAAAAGATTCATAGCCATGATCAGCAATAGAGCAATGAGAGTTGTTTATTAGTAGTACTACTATAGCCTGAAACTAAAGTGATGGTCAAACAGGAAAAGCTTATAAACTTTTTCCTTTTTGTTCCTTTATTTCTTTCTCTCTTTGGCAGTACTGGCTAATGGGCAAGCTGGTAGAGTTCAGAGAGATACATCACTATTGTATACCAGTGAATTCATATTGCACTTTACAACTACTAGGTACATGCATCAATATTTCTTATAATTCAGAACCTTCTTGCTGAGTTAACCCCTCAAGTTCATTTCATTTTGATTGTATATAAATCATAAACATTAATATCCTAATTATATGAAACCCAAATACCATTTTCTTTGCCACACGATACTGTCAATCTTTAAGCTTTTTTTTTTAAACAAATCATGGGAAATGTATATCGGGATGTACAAGGGTGATACGTTGACTTGCTCCTACAATCCGAGGCACAATGCCCTCATCTTGTTATTGTTAGAGATGTGGGTATGGTTGAGTGTGTCGATCTATGCAATCTTTGTTAGTTTGACATTGAGTAGTTACATGAGAAAGGCCTATTTGTATGTGGTACTAGAGCAATGGTGATCCTGACCCTCAGACCTATTTAAAACTAACAATTAAATAGTTCGCAATTGTAAGTTAACGGGAGTCAAATTTGGAGGTCACGATTTTAATTCTTACTATACAATTTTTTTTTAACTTTTATAAATGTTACATCGGGTCCTTTAAATTTTAAGCTAAAGTAGTTATACCCCTTAGAACTTGTAGTTACATGTTTGCAGATGACCACAAAATGTGCAGGATGGTTATGAAGGGTTAGCTACTTGCAAACGGTCAAAAGTTAGTTGTAGCGAGACTAGGAAACATTCATGCTGGTAACATATGGTAATTGACAGCTAACGCAGAACTGAAGTCTAATGGGCAGAAGTGAGTTGCAGGAGAAACAATTCTATCTCTAAGTTTGGGGTTTGGGGTTTTGGCAACTCCAGATTTCAAGCATTTGTATTGTATGATATATATGCGTTCGATCCTCGTGGTCATAACTCTACACAGTATAACAAGTTCTCATATGCCTTCTATAGCTTGCTCATGATATTTTTTGTTATCGCTTATAATTGTTAAACCCTATTAATTAATTAAGCAGACCCTTGGATACACATTCTAATTAGTTGCAGGTGAATATGTGATAGGAAAGGGAAATCGCTGAGCAAGATCAAGTAAAACTGGGACGCTCGGGTGCAGGAAGAGCAGCAGGCACATGAACAAGAGTGGCAGGAACAGATGCAGGACTTGCAGGCACAAAGCAGGAGCTGGTGCGCTCTCAGGAACGGATGCGGAGCACGAAACGCGAATGAGAGCAGATTGCTCATGAACGTGCACGTATTAATCAGTATTGGACTGCACAGGTCGAGCAGGAGCGAGCTCACACTGCTCAGTATTGGACTGCGCGAACTGAGGAGGAGCGTGCACGTATTGCTCAGTATTCAACGATCTATGGGAGAACCTTGCCACCTTCCGTCCTATCTTCGTTCATGGCAACTCCCCCATCTCCCGGTTCGATCTCAGCGCCTTCTTGGTCGTCACCACCAACAATGGCAGCCCGAGCTCCTTCTGTTCCGACATTGGTGCCTTCTTGGTCAATGCCACTCCCTTTCATGCGGATGCCCGCACCTTTTAGATTGCTTCAAGAACATTTTGAGCCAATGTCACCAACTCTCACGGTGACTAGAACAGCTTTCGAGTCGAGCAGCACAGAGGTAATATTCATACTGTCAATTTACTTCTTAGTTCTTATACATACAATAATAGCTTTATAACCATAACCCCGTGTGCCCCGACCATTAGATTGTTCCTAACCTAATAAGTGTGGGGATCGATATCCACATTGATATATATATCAAGCCAATATATATCAATATTAATGCTAAATAATCTCTACCTAACCTTAAATTTGTTGAGTTACAAAGTATGATATGTAAAATAGTTCTTTTACTTGAATATGCAGGCTGCTATTGCATCTACTGCCATGGATAGTCGTGTTCCCGACGATGATGTTGAAGCTGAGGACCCTCCGCGCCACTAGATTCATTTTTAGGGTGTGCAGGATTGCATTGGGTACTCGGTATATATTGTGGGAATATGAGTATAGGCACATAATTTGGCTATTTGGATAAATGGACTCTGTATTTCTATTTCGGGATACATTGGTATACTATATATAGAGGTCCAAATTTCTATTTCTAATTTTCTATGGGTTGGATGAAAGTATATGGATCTTGCAGTACTTCTTCCAAGTGGTCTTGTTTGGCTTCAACGGTTTATATGGAATATTTGAGTAGATGTTTACATACTTTTTCCTGGATTCAACTTTAGAAATAAATTAGGGCCAAAATTTACTACATCTGATTTGAATAGACTAAACCTGAATAATAACTCTACCTATTAGTGATTATACAGAAGTTTTATTTGGTGCAAACTTGTGTATAATTATGTGTAACCTGTGTTTCCTGTAACAAGAATTTAAATTGTTAATATAACCACTAACATGAGATATTGGTAGAAGATCATATAAAAGCGGGAGAATAATAGGAACACTCATGGCAGGATAGTGATAACAACAAAAGGATATATAGTCTATAGAAGAGGAAACCGGACATTAATACGTGCCTAGCAAGATTCATTGATAGAGAATGAAGTCAAGTGTGTCAATCTTTTCCCAATGATTATATATATATATTAACAACTTATATTCTGGTCGATTATGTACTTAACCTTCTCATAGTTTCAAGTGTATAGTGAGATCATTAAGGGTTTTTTTCGGGACAAATGACTGGTCTTTACTCCTTATCTTTCATGCTTCATATATCATGTTATATATAGATCTATTTTTTTTTTTCATATTTTCCACACTACAAAAATACTACATAACAACGACAGGTACCGTACAAGAATTTTTGCTCCACTGAGACATTGTTGCAAATGTAGGGGTTTAGGTTGAAGGTTTAAGAATCCTCAGAGAATGGAGTCCTTTTGAATTATCATGAAACTTCTCTTAGTTTCTAGAAGTTCTAGAATATTCCTACCATGTAAATATCTTAGGCCGAGAATTTTTTTCCTATTATTGTTGTTTCATGTAGCCTTTTGGGAGCCTATAAATAAGTAGAAGGTTCATTTGCTCCTCAAAACCTTAGAAATTGTAAACTCCCTCGAGTATAGTAAAGTTTTAAATATTTTAATCTCTCTTTTGCTGCACAATTTTCTTATTCTCGCCTTAGCGATCTAGCTAAGCGTTTGGAAAGTCTTGCACGGGTTTACGAAGAGAAAGTTTGTGCGCCGCACGAGCAAGGTGTAGGCAAAAATACTAAGTATGTGACAAGTGGTATCAAAGCGGAGGTCGGTTGATACTATAACGACATCCGAGAATGTCCAGGACAGGCCCACGTCGCCTTAGGAAAGAAACACCAAGACCAACAAGAGGGGCAAGATTAAGGAGCCTACGACGGAGCATACCCATGTCAATCTTGCGGAACGCCTCAAGATCTCGGAGGCGTAGGTTTGAGGGACATAGGGATGTGCATGGACTTCGTAGAGCAAAGGAACACAATTCTAGAGGAGTTCTATGATGGGCTGGAGAGTGACGTCACTTAATCCATGACAATATTCAAAGAGCAAATCCAAGATACCTAATCCGCACTTGAGGAGGAGCTCAAAGCATATCATGCAGAGATTGAGGACTTGCATGGGAAGGTCCTAAGTTAGAGCTAAAGACCATAGTCGAGAGTTACG
>JANAVB010019418.1:0-65107 GCA_029216955.1 Iris pallida
AGCCTACTACCCACATGACGCTTGTGTCCCATTTAGTTTAGCCCCCGCATGCTACTTATTTACCCGTATCCATAAATGACTAAATTAATCTATTTATTTTGCCAAACCCGATTTTGACTCGACCCGGCTCAACCGAACCCAAACCCAAGCTCCATGTTGTTCTCTCATGACTACTCAAACACCCCCATATAATTTCTCTCTTTTCCTTATTTTAAATATCTCTTTTTCCTCTCTCTACTTTATAAATATCTCAATTTTATCTTTCTTATATATATATATACATATATATACAAATATCTCTCTCCTCTCAAATATCACTCTCTCTCTCTCTTATTACTCAAACACACACAACCCTCCCATACTAGCACTCACTCTCCCCCTCCCCTCTCTCAATTGACCTCTCTCTCTCTCTTTCTATAATATCCTCTCTATTCTCACTCTCTCACTTTCTATATATAATATATATATACACACATACACAACTCACTATCTCTCTCTCACCTACACACACATAAACCCCCCTCTCTCTATAGCCGACACCCCACCTTCTACACCACAGCCACCCCCCTCCTTCCTCCTCCCTCCATGGCCGAGCACCACCCTCACAAGCACCACCATCACCACCACACCATCATCATCAAACTCTCACCACCACCATCACTACTCACCACCACCCCCACACCATCTCGACCGCCGTCGCCGTGCGCGTGCGATAGCACACAGCAGCAGCAGCAGCAGCTGCAGTAAGCAGCAGCGTGCACAGCAGTAGCGGGCACACGGGCAGCAGCACGCTGCCGCCGTACGCTGCCGCGTGGCCAGTCCGCCACCACAATACTCCTCCCTGTCCGGTGCACCTGGGCGACCACTCCGGGTGTGTACCCGACCTTCCGACGCGTGAAACACACGACTCGTGCGTTTGGCACGGGATCTCGTCGGCGCACGCGAGTTTTGAACTCAGAATTTGTGTTTCGTCGCAGCGACTTCGTGCACGTTTTCTGAAAAATTCGACCGTTGGATAGACGAACTCTTTGCTCCGTCACAATCTCGGTATATAGCTCTTCACTCCCCTCAAGTTTCGTCCGTTAATTTTATCATTTGATACAACAAAATTGGCCACCAAGTTGACACTTTAAATTGTACTATTTTTGGACATTTTTGTGGAGCCGACTTCGTCAGCTCGTAACTCCGCCATCGCAGCTCCGTCTGGCATGCCACCGGTTCTTGTACGTAGCTGGTATAAGCATATTCATTTTCCTTCAGTTTTGTTTCATTGTGAACACGTTTGGTTGGTTGAATTTGACGCCAAAGTTGGCCGTCTGAATTCTTAATTTTATACTTGTAAAATTCTATTTTTGAACCCGAGACTCCGGATTCAATTTCTGACACCACCAGTGGACTCGTGGCATCGTTCTGGCACGATATCATATAAAGTTTTTTAGATTTGGAGGACGTGGGCCCTGGCACGCATCTCGATGCAAAGCGGATCCCACAGTCCGAGTCAACGGGTCACTTTGAGATCGGCTCATCGAAATCCAATTTCGGATATACCGTTGAGTTTATATCATCATTCTGGACTCGGTGACATATAATTTGTTGAGTTTTGAAGACATTGGCTCCGACACGCTTTTACGTGCAAACCAGATTCCAAATGTCCGGGTCAACGTGTCATTTTGAGATCGGCTCATCGAAATCCAATTCCGGATATACCGTTGAGTTCGTGTCATCATTCTGGATTCGTTGACATATACTTTGTTAGATTTTGTGAACTTTGGCTTCAACACGTATTTCCGTGCAAATCAGATACCAATATCTAGGTCAACGGACCATTTTGTGATCGGGTCATCCGAATCCCATTTCGGACATACCGTTGGATTCATATCATCATTCTGGATTCGTGGACATATAATTTGCTAGGTTTTGTAGACTTCTATCTTGACACGATTTTTGGTGCAAAGTGTGTCCAACGGCGGACATCATTTTGATCCGAAATTACCATTTTGCTCCTGTATCCAAATTGGACTTATGGGTAGGCTATTCTAGCTAATTTGACCATTCTGGACACGTTGATAATATTTATTTTATCATCCGATGACATCTGTAGATTTTTCTTATGTATCATCCTTAAATTATAATTAATTATTATTATTAGTATATATTTATATGTTTGGTTTTTGTGAAACTCTAAAGTGATCCTTGTGTTTCTAAGGACCGTAAGTGTTGGTTTAGATATAGTGTCACCCCACATTGGACTTTTATGTTAGGTCACCACTTAGCTAGTGTCCAGTTAGGAGTCGTGTCATACCACTAGTGTAAAATCTTGAATATAGTTTAGAGACTGAAATTGCGTATCATTTTGACATGACACTGGACATCTATATCTTCATACTCGTGTTCTTGTCTTGCTCGAGGCGAGTACCCCTACAAACTCTATTTTACTGCATATGATAATGAATTACGTATGTACCATGTTAATACAGTGATTCAAACTGAAAACCATATCTTACAGGTTTCTATATATCTAGCGTATGCTTCACATGCTTTAATTATACTGCTCTCAGGATCTTTAACATGCTTTAATTATACTTCACTCAAGACCTTCCATATGTTTTATACAGCTCTCAGTACCTACCATGCTTATACTGCTCCCGGTATCTTTTACATGTTTTAAACTGTTCTCGTATCTTTCACATGTTTTATACCGTTCTCGTATCTCTCACATGTTTTATACTATTCCCGTATCTCTCACTTGTTAGAATCTGGGTTATGGAGAAACTGATAGTTGAGTACGTGATCATGCCCCCTTCTTCCGTACGTATGTACCGAGCAAGATTGACATTTTATATGTATACCTTGTCGTAGGCGCACCAGCTATATCTGTACGTATGTACATCTATCGCTTGTTTACTTGTACAAAAGTATATTTTATTCACTTGTGCCATAATATATTTTACACCTATTGACGATCACGTACCTGCTACAGTTTTAAATATTACATATACATTTGTCTTTATGACATATGTATCCTTGACATGATAGTTTTGTGATACGACATGATTGTGATACGATATAAGATATGACACGATTCTTATTTACTACATCTCTTTTCATTCCATGCTCAGTATGTTTAATTTATAGAACCAGAACTTGCTCCCGTCCTGACAGGATAATGTTGTAGGCATACTTTCGGAGGAAGATTTGCTCCGTGATATTTTCTATTGACCCACTACAGAGGACCAGGTCATTGCTCCCGAGGAAGTCCCCCCAGGGAACCTCGCTTGGTAGTCTCGTTTAGATTCTTTTTGGCTTAGTTATTGAACTGTTTAGACTATATCTTGTAGTCACTGGACTTTGTCTCCAGTTAGATACTTTGGAAGTGTATTATTAAATCTGTACTTATTTTACTTTCGCTTATAGATGTTGTGTTGTGATGAACTTTTTAAATGTGATATTAGAACTGTTAGCAGCTTAGATCCTTTATTGTCTATTCTTAGAACATCTTACTATGCTTTAACCAAGGGTAGGCTGGACATGGCTTGGCTCGGCCCAACAATTTGGGTAGCGGGTCGTGACATATTTTTAGTGACGGCCCATGCAGGTCCAGGCTTAAGTTGTTTGGTTACGTTTTTGTACCAAACATGCCGGCAATTAGGATCTTAGGACAACTTGCTAATACTAGGGACAATAATTTGAACACCTAAAGGAATACTAGGATTGCAACATAGAAAAACTCATCACAGCATAGGATCATTAACTATATTTAGTCTCTTGCTTGAAATTCAGTGGATTGCAATTTTTACCAAGATAGTACCCTTGGGATGACCCCTGAGGATCTCACTCTAAATCTTACCTCGAAATCTGTTTCCACTTGTTTCCATTTGCTCTTTCTTAATTCGTTGTTGAAATTGATTTCTGTTTTTCGTTGTTGACTTTGATCTTGCATCATGATAAAATTTGTGGATTGAATTGTGATATATCCTGATAAGGTAAATGTTTACTTTATTTATGGAGTTTAGAATTTATCGCAGCCATATTAGCTGGTATAACAAAAATATAGGGCCTGATTTTGGGGATACTTATCTTAGTTATGAAATTTAGATTTTCTCGCAGCCATACCGGTTGGCGTGGCGAGGATTCTAGATAACATGATTATAGGGTATATACTTTAGTTATGACTCTATCGTTTATTGCATCTAAGCTTACTGGTGTGGCAAAAATTCTGGTAACATAATTTTAGGAAGACGTATATGGTTATCAGATCATATCTCAACTTGGTTTACTTCGTTATGACCGAATGAGCAAGCATAAATTCTTATTATCATTCTTTCCCGTCTTGATTAACTCTGTTCTATCTACATCCACAACTATGATTATATGTTCTCTTGGACTCTCCAACAGGATTGCTTTTATGTTATCTTTTTGGACATAATTGTTTTTGTGTTCCATCTTTCCTATGTCTTGACTAAACTCTTCTTCGTTAACCTCTTGGGTAATTCTTCTCGTCCTTCTCGGTAATTATTGGAAACGCCTTATAGATTGATCCAAGGAAGGTTCGAGAAATTATATTTTAACCTTGTATTACGGAATCGAGAGTTTTACGGCCAGAGAAATACTGGCGAGACAGGACTTCAGATGACGGCATCAGGGTTACATATGTTTCACGGATCTTACTTGAACCATACCATGTGTATTTGATTAATATTTTATGGATTTAGCCAAGATAAGTTCAAGAAACTGTACTATCTGCTGTGCACTGCAGCCATCCGTTGTATTACAGAAAAAAGAAGTTATTTCAGCCAGATGCACGCTGACTTGGCAATAACTTCACGTGACCTAATCGCGGAGGTATATGGTTCTCGAGTTTTACCTCGACTATGTCGTATGCATCTCGTTGCCTTCGTACCATTCTTGGAGATATTCTGACAAACTTTTCTGTCTTGTTTGATCCTTTAACTTGTTTGGACACTGTTATGGATTGCTCGACCCATTGTTAGGCCTTGTTACCTTCTATTTTGATAGACAACCGAAATAGCTAAACATTGTTAACTGGTTCTATAGTATAATTATAAATGCATTGTGTGATAAGTACTTTTCCTAGGGATTGGTTAGATTAAGCTTATAAGACAAGTATGGGTGACTGACTATAGTAGACTTGGAAACCATTAAGAACAATTGTATTGATAGTATGGCTTGATGATAGGGTATCTAAGATAGAATAATGATATAGTATATTGTTGTGACTATGGATTGAGGATTAGAATCTTGTGCTTAGAGTTTGAGGATTAAGCATTCGTAGGACTTTGATGACCAAGTAATTATTGGTTATCTATAAGCTAATTACATGTGATTAGAGGGTATATCGATATGTGGAATGATATAGAATAAGTTAGAATGAGATATAATATTTCGTATAAGATCGGGAAGATATCAGTTAAAACGACAAGGAACAAGGTAAAGACATATGTACATTGATAATTAATAAATCGGGAGTTTTGAAATTGAGGATTTATATTCGGAGGAGTTATTGAGTAAAAAGAAGAAGGCTCTACGCCAAGGATAAGTATTGAATGTATAATTTCAAGGAGAAGATGTAGGAAAGGTTTGACGACAAATAATGCAAAGGGCCTGTGGATTGATAGAATAAGGATACTTATGATATGATAAGAAAATCAAGTATTTACAATTGAGGTTGAAAATATAATTGATGATTAAGCATTGTTGGCTTATAAACATACCCAGAGAATGACCTATAGTTTAGGGTATACATAAATGTTCCACATTAGTATGGAAGATTCTCAAGGATATATGACGTAGTTTATGATAGAAGGACCTTTGTTGAACCTGAACAAAAAAGATTGTAAAGAGAAACAGAAGAGACGATCACAAGGATAGCAGATTGAGAATTGTAGCCGGAGAAGCTACATGTTATAGTTTGACCTATTGGATGATTTTAAATTTCGAGGACGAAATTCTTGTAAGGTGGGTAGGATATAAGCCTCCTTAATTTTAGGGTTTATTTTAAATTTTCTAAAATAAATTATTTTTAATAAATATTATTATTTAATTGTTTTTTAATCAATAAATGTACTTTCCGTGACTTTGACTTCTGGAGCGTCAGATATGCCAATCTCTAGAAACGCTCTTTATGGGTTTTGTAGTAGACAAGATTATCTTCGTTTTGATATATCATGTCCCACTTAAACTTATTCCCTTGTGCTCTTTTTCCATCACACAACTTCGGGTCAATTTAGGCTATTTGATTGTTAAATAATTATTAATTAAATTCCCACTTTTATCTTTAATCATCGTATGCACGTTACCGTGACTTTTAATTTAGGAGCACAAGACTAGTCATTTTTTCCAAACCAACTTCTCATGAATGATCTACTCGAGATACCACACACCCATGACCTTCGTGTCCCACTCAGACACGCCATTTTGTACTTTATTTGCTTCGCGCAACTTTTCTGACATGAGACCCAATTTTAATTCATCCCACGGTGTTACATTTAATCTTCGACTCAATTTGGGGACACCCTTTCGACCAAACCTGCCAACCCAACATATGGACCCGGCCCACGTGAAGCCTACTACCCACATGACGCTTGTGTCCCATTTAGTTTAGCCCCCGCATGCTACTTATTTACCCGTGTCCATAAATGACTAAATTAATCTATTTATTTCGCCAAACCCGATTTTGACCCGACCCGGCTCAACCGAACCCAAATCCAAGCTCCATGTTGTCCTCTCATGACTACCCAAATACCCCCACATAATTTCTTGCTTTTTTCTATTTTAAATATCTCTTTTTTCCTCTCTCTACTTTATAAATATCTCATTTTTATCATTCTTATATATATACATATATATACAAATATCTCTCTCCTCTCAAATATCACTCTCTCTCTCTCTCTCTTATTACTCATACACACAACCCCCTCCATACCAGCACACACTCTCCCCCTCCCCTCTCTCAACCGACTTCTCTCTCTCTCTCTTTCTATAATATCCTCTCTATTCTCACTCTCTCACTTTCTATATATAATATATATATATACACACATACACAACTCACTCTCCCTCTCTCTCACCTACACATACATAAACCCCCCCACTCACCACAGTCGACGCCCCCACCTTTTTCACCACAGCCACCCTCCTCCCTCCATGGTCGAGCACCAACCTCACAAGCACCACCATCTCCACCACACCATCATCATCAAACTCTCACCACCACCATCACTACTCACCACCACCCCTTCACCATCTCCACCATCACCGATGTCACCACCGCTCGCCGTGCCCTACTGGCAACCGCCGCCGCATGCGTGCGCCAGCACGCAGCAGCAGCAGCCACAGCTGCCGCAAGCATCAGCGTACGCCGCAGTCGCGTGTGCACGGGCAGCCGCACGCTGCCGCCGCCGTCGTGAACCGCCGCATGGCCGGCCCGCCACCACGACACTCCCCCCTGTCCGGTGCACCTAGGCGACCTCCCCGGGCGTGTCTCTGGCCTCTCCGACGTGTGAAACACACGAATCGTGCGTTTGGCACGGGATCCCGTCGGCGCGCACGAGTTTTAAACTCAGAATTCGTGTTTCATCGCAGCAACTTCGTGCTCGTATTCCGAGAAATCCGGCCATTGAATCGACGAACTCTTTACTCCGTCACAATCTCGGTATATAGTTCTTCACTCCCCTCAAGTTTTGTCCGTTAATTTTATCATTTGATACATCAAAATCGGCCACCAATTTGACACTTTAAATTGTACTATTTTTGGACAGTTTTGTGGAGCCGACTTCGTCAGCTCGTAACTCCATCGTTGCAGCTCCGTCTGGCGTGCCACCAGTTCTTGTGCGTAGCTGGTATAACCATCTTCCTTCCCCTTCAGTTTCGTTTCATTGTGAACACGTTTGGTTGGTTGAATTTGACGCCAAAGTTGGTCGTCTGAATTCTTAATTTTATACTTGTAAAATTCTATATTTGAACCCGGGACTCTGGATTCAAATTTTGACACCACTAGTGGACTCGTGGCGTCATTCTGGTCCGATTTCATGTAAGGTTTGTTAGATTTGGAGGACGTGGGCCCTGGCACGTATTTCGATACAAAGCGGGTCCTACAGTCCGAGTCAATGGGTCACTTTGAGATCGGCTCATCGGAATCCAATTCCGGATATACCGTTGAGTTCGTATCATCATTCTGGACTCGTTGACATATAATTTGCTGAGTTTTGAAGACATTGGCTCCCGCACGCATTTCCGTGCAAACCGGATTCCAAATGTCCGGGTCAACGTGTTATTTTGAGATCGGCTCATCGAAATCTAATTCTGGATATACCGTTGAGTTCGTGTCGTCATTCTAGACTCGTTGACATATACTTTGTTAGATTTTGTGGATTTTGGCTTCAAAACACATTTCCGTGCAAATCGTATACCAATATCCAGGTCAACGGACCATTATGTGATCGGGTCATCGGAATCCCATTTCGGACATACCGTTGGGATTGTATCATCATTCTGGAATCGTGAACATATAATTTTCTAGGTTTTGTAGACTTCTATCTTGACACATTTTTCGGTACAAAGTGTGTCCAACGACGTACATCATTTTGACCCGAAATTACCATTTTGTTCCTGTGTCCAAATTGGACTTATAGGTAGGCTATCCTAGCTAATTTGACCATTCTAGACATGTTAGTGATATTTGTTTTATCATCTGACGACATCTGTAGATTTTGTTTATGTATCATCCTTAAATTATAATTGATTATTATTATTAGTATATATTTATATGTTTGGTTTTTGTGAAACTCTAAAGTGATCCTTGTGTTTCTAAGGACCCTAAGTGTTGGTTTAGATATAGCGTCACACCACACTGTACTTTTATGTTAGGTCACCACTTAGCCAGTGTCCAGTTAGGAGTCGTGTCACCCCACTAGTGTAAAATCTTGAACATAGTTTAGAGACTGAGATTGCGTATCATTTTGACAGGACACTGGATATCTATATCTTCATACTCGTATTCTTGCCTTGCTCGAGACGATTACCCCTACAAACTCTATTTTACTGCATATGATGATGAATTGTGTATGAACCATGTTAATACAGTGATTCAAACTGAAAACCATATCTTACAGGTTTCTATATATCTAGTGTATGCTTCACATGCTTTAATTTTACTGCTCTCAGGATCTTTAACATGCTTTAATTATACTTCACTCAGGACCTTCCACATGTTTTATACTGCTCTCAGTACCTACCATGCTTATACTACTCCCGGTATCTTTCACATGTTTTAAACTGTTCTCATATCTTTCGCATGTTTTATACCGTTCTCGTATTTATCACATGTTTTATACTGTTTTTCCGTATCTCTCACATGTTAGAATCTGGGTTATGGAAAAACTGATAGTTGAGTACGTGTTCATGCTCCCTTCTCCCGTACGTATGTACCGAGCAAGATTGACATTTTATATGTATACCTTTGTAGGCCTTAAAAATGAAAGTCACGCTGAGTTGATCAGGACAAAGTCTAAAAGTCACGCTGAGTTGATCAAGACAATGTTTAAAAGTTACGCTGGGTTCTACCAGACTATTTCCTCAAATATACGCAGAGACAACTCATCATTTGTCAGAGTGTCATTATGACTGACAGCACGACAGTCAAAAAATGTCTCCTTGTATGCCACGTATGCACGGAACTCGAGAGATCACAGCCGACTATTGCGTGACTTTCGAAATCTTCTTCAACAAGACTCAGCCTTCATCAAGTTGGCGTACCAAAAGAGCTTATTGTCATTTAATGCGACTGACAAGGCAATCAATGTTAGAGATTTTGTGTCAGTCGAGGAACGTCGAATCAAGACAGCTGGCAGTTCTGACTCAAGTCTGCATATATTTTGAACTTCTATGTTCCTTCCTCAAGCTTGCGTGAATTCTGAGCTTTCTGCTTCCAGTTAGCATGTATTCTGAAGCCTTTTATCCAAAGTCTGCGTGGATTTTATCCTCAACAAGGCTGCGTGGATTTTGTCCTCAATAAGCCTGCGTGGATTTCATCAAATTGGAGTACGTGGCAGCCATGCCACCAATCTCTCACATGCGTGTCCTGTAATTTGCACACGACTCATGCACGATTGTCATGTGTCCAACAGTTACAGGCCACGTCCAGTAACTGCTCATAACCTTGCATATGTTAGATCCTGCGTGATTTTCAACTATGCACAGGTTGTGAAGACAGTTATCTTTTCAGTTATTTTTGACTCTATAAATAGAGTTCTTTTCTCATTCATTGTACAGATACATAGATATCTAAATTGCTGTCAAATTCTTGAGAGCTTTTCTTCTTCGCATCGTCTAAGGGATAAAGCGATCGTCTTCTAGATCGGATTCCTACAGTTGTATTTTCCCAGATACACAATAAATAAAGTGAATTTATTTATGGAAAACAAATTGGCGACTCTGCTGGGAAAAACCATCTCCTCTTCTGAGATGGCAACAACTCAATGCGATACTTCGTCAGTCGGCTCGACGAAGAAGGTGATATCGATCCAATTCGATCAACTCGCTTACGAAGAAATGCAGCGGGCTAAGAGTGGCAAGCACACTTCAGCCTCTATCACCACTGCCAAGTCGATGGGACGATCTATCTATGTCCCTAAGAATCTGTTGGCAACCAATGGTGAAGTTTCTGCCACAGTGTCTACTCCTAACACTGGCAAGAACTCTACTGCAAGCACACACGCTCTTGTGTGCTCGAAGACGACAAAAGTCAAAAGTCACGCTGACAGCACTGGCTTCTTAGCCAAGCCTGTTCCAGCGTACAATCTCAAAGTCAAAACTCACGCGGACAGCACTGGCTCCTTAGCCAAGCCTGTTCCAGCGTGCAATCTCAAATTCAAAAGTCACGGTGACAGCACTGGCTCCTTAGCCAAATCTGTTCCAGCGTGTATTTCTAAATTCAAAAGTCACGCTAACAGCACTGGTTCTTTAACCAAGCCTGTTTCAGCGTGTATTCCGTATACATCATCTAAGAAGAATAGCTCTTTAGCTATCTCTTCTTCCTTGCCAACTTCTACTAGAACTTGGGGTGGTCTTGCTAAAGCTCCTTCACAAATGGCACACAAAGTCCCTTCAAAAAGAAACAACTCTTTAGTTGTTTCTTCTGCTCCTGTAGTGTTTACTTCAGGAACAGCTTTGACTGACAGTTTTGTTAGTCAAAGAAAAGGAGATGGTCTTTTGAATACTCTTCCTTCTGGACATTCTATGTCTCAAAACTTGAATAAGTCTAAGAAGAAACATTTCTTAATGTCTTCTTCTACGACTTCTTCGAATAGGGCACAGAATTTGTCTATAAAAGAAGGTCTGTTACCAACTCCTAATCAAGGGGGTGGTTCAACTCTTCCTTCTCTGCAAATATCCAGATCAATGGAAGGAAAACTCCAAGTATCAAAAACCAATATTTTACCTCCAACTGATCTAAGAACAAAACTTAATCAAACCCATTTGGGAAGCACTTCTGGTGTCAAAAAATCATACCAAACGGGAACAAAAGTAAGAGATCCAGATGCAGAGTATGCTAGAAATTATGTGGCTCAGATTAATCACTCTTTATATAATCAAGAGCCATCAAGACCCAAGAACCGGAAATATATTCCTAAAAATACACAAAGAATGTTCTCTGATGTACCTCAATATTCACAGACAGATTTACGAGAACATCTTCAACAGAAGAGAAGGAATAATTCTATGTCAATGGATCATGACCATGCTGAATGTGACTTCCAGCCAAAAGTCATAATTCAATGCAGATGTCAATCAATGGATCATGACCATGCTGATCATGAATGTGACTTCCAGCCAAGAGTCATGATGCAATGCAGATGTCAAACTAAACGACAATCTGTCTTCAACCGAATTCAGTGTGAACCTATGCCTGATGAAGATGAACCTCTGTTTGCTTCTGTCAACATGACCTCTCGGGATACTAGGGATAGAACTGATAGTCCAGATGGAGTATATAGAGGCACCAGATCAAGAGTCATGGCTTCTAATCAAAGGACTTTGATTTCTGAAGATGATTCTGAATTTCTTGGAGAATCTAACTTCCCACCTCTGCCTACTGGGGGTAATTCTCCTATAAATGACTTTGATACACAAAGTAATGATTCAGAACAAACAACATCCACCAGTTCATCAATAATCCCTCGTACAGTCACGACTTATATGGTCGATGGGAATACTGATGAATCTTCTTCTTCCATGACTCCTCAAGAACAAAGAATTGCTTCTTTGGAACAGCAAATGAAGTCTATGGCTGACACTATGAAGTCGATGTATGAACTTATGGCAGTCCAGCTGCAAAATCGACAGACTGTACCAGAAGCCATACCAATTAACACTGATGTAAGCCCAGTACATGTTCCTCCAGTAGTACAATCCACTACTCCTGGGCAAGCTCAACCAGTTCCTAGTCACTCGGGAGCTGGAGGTAGTACTTATAATGTTGTTCCTCCTCCCAACTATTCTTTACAAGCTACAACTCCACAATCTTCCGGAGTTGTTACTGAAGAATTGAGGAATCTCCGAACTCAATTTGAGGCATTCAAACAGAAGGATGGTTTACAAAGGTTAGGCATCAAGCAACCTTATCCAATAGAATGGAAGCAAGTATCGTATCCTCCTAAATACAAGCCTCCTACTATCTCATTCTATGATGGAACCACTTCTCCGAGTCAGTTTATTAATCACTTTGAAGTGATGACTGACCAGCTACAACCAAGTGATGCCCTCCTTACTCGGGTGTTTGTCGGATGTCTCAAAGGAACGACTTATGAATGGTATAGAAGTCTCCCGGATGGGTGTATTACCTCATTTGCCGGTTTCAAACAAATGTTTCTTGAACGGTTCTATGAAGGGCTCAATGACATGACCATGTCTGCTCTTATAAGAATCAAGCAGAAAAATAATGAAACTACTGAGGATTTCATTGAACGATTTCGAAGATAAGCTCTGAAGATGCCTCTTGGAACTCCTGATGCTGTCACCATCGACACATGCAAATCAAATTTGTTGCCAATCATCAGCATGTGGACAGGATCTACTCAATTTCAAGATTGGCCTTCCTTCATAGTTAGTGCCAAGGCCGCAGAAATTAGTGCTGAAACCTTCAAAGGTTTAGGAGTGCAGATGACTCCCAAAGAAACAGGTCAAAGTACTAACAATAATGCTAAATCCAATACTCACAAGGGAAAAGAAACCCTTGAAGTTAATCTTCAGAATAAAGATGCATCGACTGTTCAAACTCCTCCTGCCTCTACGACTCAACAACCAAGAGCACCTCATCCCAAAGAAGAATACTCTTTTGATGACGATGATGTCCTTGGTATCTTTGAATGTCTGCTGAAAGGTAATAAAATACAATTACCTGAAATCAAGAAACCCGATGAAGCTGGTAAGACAGATCATCCTAAATACTGTCCGTACCATAGAATGTTGGGTCACACAGTTCGTACATATTATGTACTCAAAGGAAAGATCCAGGAAATGATTAAATTTGGAGCTATCACTCTTACTCCGAAAGAGAAGACCGTCACCTCCAACGTCGTCTCTATGCAATTCGGAGATTTCCTTCCTCAACTCCTTGAAAGCGAGATCGTTCCTATTCCCAAGGCAACTCTTGAAATAGTGAATATTCCTCCTCCACAGTCTGAGGATTTAGTACCGATCACTATGGAAACAGGAGAAATAATATGGATTCATCCTGATCTAGTGGCAGATTTTGAATCTCCTCCTCTTCAAAAGACTACTTCCTGAAAATCTAAGAAGGCTGGAAAAATTAAGTCATGTCATATGACTTCTTTCGGATCTACTCCCGACACAGAACCAAAAGATAAAGAAGAAGCACTTGCTGGTGCCACTAGAACAGGGAAACCTTATCTAAAGGATTATTCCAAAAGTCCTGAGGATACTCCTGATATCCCTCCTGCTGACAAAGATGCTCCTAATGTTCCTCTTGAAGAAGAATCATCCACTGCACTTGTTCCTTCAACTGCACCGGTTGTATCTACTCCTTCTAAGCCCACAGCTCTTGAGAAAGGTAAACAACAGGCTCGATTTGATAAACCAATCAAGAAGTCCCCTCCTCTTGGGCTTCAGAAACCTTATAACTTCGACATTCTAGCTCAACTGGCTAATACTCTAGCTAGAATGTCCCTCTTTGAACTTCTACGTCTTTCTAAAGAAACTCGGAAGACGTTAAGTGAGGCACTTCTACAGGCTGACTCCTGTCTTGCACAATTAAAGAAGCCAGATGAAGAACCTGCCACTTGCTTACATTGCAACAGTATATTGGAGATTATCCCAAATATCACCTTTACACAAGATGACATGCTACTGGAGGATAATCGACATGATCGGCCTCTCTACTACACCGGTTATATCGATACGATGAAGATAGATCGTATCCTCATTGATCCAGGGTCTGCTATAAGCATAATGCCAGAGAGTCTGTTGGATGAACTAAAAATCCGTCTTCACAAGCTTTCCAAGACGGTTACTACTATCTTGGGATTCAATCAAAGCCGAAGCGAACCTTTGGGAAAGATTCATCTGAAACTTCAGATAGGCGATTTCATATTCAAAGTCACTTTCTATGTGATTGAGATCGTGGGATCTTATAATCTTCTTCTGGGAAGACCCTTTCTTCATGAAAATAATGTGGTTCCTTCTACTCTTCATCAGTATTTTAAATATATTGACAGCAATGGAAGAGTACAAAAGGAAGTTGCTGATATAAATCCTTTCCATGGGGTTGAAGCTTATTTCAATGATTCCCGAATGTACAAAGAAGAGTTTACAAAGGTAATACAAGCTATGGAGAAAGAAGATCCGCAAAGTGAGACCTTGATAATTCCTGTTAAAGGTCGAACTACTCAGCAATAGTCTCCTAAACCTTCTGGAGGAAGTTCTTTCATTATTCCAGTGAGCGGACGGATCCCTCCATTACCTCAGTTGTCTACTCAAGATACACTGATCATTCCCGTCAGTGGGCATACTACAATTCCCGTATCTTCACATATAAAACAGGATACTCTGGTAATCCCTGTTGGAGGGCGGACTACTCTTCCATCTCAGGCTTCAAGGGAGCTCACCTCTTTTGAGCCATTTGTTATCGATCTTAATCGAAACAAAACTTCCTCTTATTCTTCTTCTCCCCCTTTAGTCATTGATTTGGCTAAGATTTCTAAGGCTCAGCCTTCTCCCAATGTAAATACTACTGCTTTTAAATTTAATAAAAAGTCTACATCTTTGCAGTATATTGATGTGTGTAATCATGTTCATAGTTATTTGCATTTGTTAGATGACTTGAGAACAATAACCATAGGAGTTGTACAGACTTTTCATACAGACGTATTCTTAGAATCAGTACAAACTTCATACTTTCTGGTTCCTAGTAGAAAGCCAGGAGACATTCCAATATTCTTCTACAAAGGGCCTCAGAATCCTTCTGATTTGGAAGACGATGACAAAGACGATGATACTGGAAGGTTACAATTACGTCGTTATAGTCAGCAATCTAAAGACATTATCAAAAATATGGGCTATGACTTCAGAACTGGCCTTAGTGATGGAAGAGGAAGAAGAATGCCTGTCCGGATTCCTTCTCTGAAATATGGGAGGACAAAATACGGATTAGGTTATATTGCTTCTATTCCTTTTATCAATACTGTCCATGAAGATCCCGAATCTGACGAAGATAAGAGATCTGATTCTTCTAGTACCACCTCTTGGGATTCTGATACAAGTATCGGTGACTTCCATTACAACATTCTGTCTTCCAACATGGTCTCCGTTGACGGTTCGGAAGAAAATGATAAAAATGAAGATTAATTTGAAATCTCACCTGAATCAGAACAATGGGCCCAAAGGTTAGATAATCAATGGGAGTTTCGATTTGAGCAAAAAGAACCTCCGACTGAAAACAAACTTGTTCAAATAGATGTTGGTGAAGAAGGCTCCCCCAAACCAATATTTATTAGTGAAAGTCTATCAGAAGCTGATAAGCAAGACATGATCAAACTTATTCGTGAATACATCGATGTCTTCGCTTGGAGTTATGAAGATATGCCAGGACTTGATCCACAAATTGCCACTCACAAACTCAATATCATGCCGAATGCTAAACCGGTTAAACAACAACAGCGACAATTTCGTCCAGACATTATGGATGCAATTGAAGCTGAAGTCAATAAACTCAAGGCTTCTGGGTTTATTAGAGAGGAACAACATCCCGATTGGGTGGCTAATATAGTTTTTGTCCTTAAAAAGACTGGTAAGATCAGAGTATGTATAGACTACCGCGATCTCAATGCGGTATGTCCTAAAGATGAATTCCCTCTACCAATTACTGATGTTATGATCGATAATACCTGTGGGTTTGAACGGATGTCATTCATGGACGGGTATTCTGGGTACAATCAGATTAAAATGTTTCCAGATGACGAGAAACACTCTTCTTTCAGAACGCCGATCGATACATACTGTTATACAGTTATGCCATTTGGTCTCAAGAATGCAGGAGCAACTTATCAACGAGCCATGAGCACTATATTCCGTGAACATTTGCGGAAAACAGTCGAATGCTACGTTGATGACATCGCAGTCAAAAGTCGACAAAAAGAGGATCACATCCAAGATTTGAAAACTATTTTTGATCTAATGCGTAAGCATCAATTAAAGATGAACCCTACTAAGTCCTTCTTAGGCGTCTCTAGTGGCAAATTTCTCGGCTTCGTCATTACCTCGAAAGGTATACACGTGGATCCCGAGAAGATCAAAGCCATCCAAGAGATGCGTCCTCTACGCACCTTAAAAGAGGTACGAGGATTTCAAGGAAGGATCGCTTATATCAGGAGATTCATCTCTAATCTTTCAGGATGCTGCAGATCATTCAATAAACTTATGAAGAAAGGTGTTTCTTTTGTCTGGAATGATGAATGTCAGAAAGCATTCGATGATATAAAACAATATCTGATGAGCCCTCCAGTATTGGTACCTCCTGTCTCAGGAATACCGTTCCTCCTATATACCCGAGCAATGAGTCATTCATTGGGTGCATTGCTCGCTTAAAAGAATAAAAATGGTCATGAACAAGCCATTTACTATCTCAGTCGTACTATGACCGGAGCTGAACCTCGATATTCACCGGTCGAAAAAGAATGTCTAGCACTGATGTTCGCTGTCCAAAAGACACGACATTATATCATTGGCCAGACCATTCATGTCATTTCCAGGATCAATCCTATACGGGTCATGATGAAGAAACCAAGTGTTTTAAATTCTCGATTGGCTAACTGGGGAATCCTACTTGCTCAGTATGATATGCATTATATTCCTCAGAAATCGGTCAAAGGACAAGCTTTAGCTGATTTTCTGGCTGCTCATTCAATTCCAGAAAATTCAAAACTTTATAATGAAATCCCAGATGAAGTCCTAGACTCAAACCAAATTGTTGAAGAAGATCCTACTTGGCGTCTATTCTTTGATGGAGCTTCAAGAATAGGTCCTAATGGTGACATTGTCGCTGGGGTTGGAATCGTTCTTGTATCGCCAGAAGGTCTTTCTATCCAAAGAGCTTATTCTCTCGATCAACCATGTTCAAACAACGTAGCTGAGTACAATACACTGCTTATTGGTCTTCAACTCGCTAAACATCTGAATATTCAACATTTGGAAGCGTATGGAGATTCTAAACTCATTGTCAATCAGATAAGGGGTACTTATGAAGTTCGCCATCAAGATCTGGTTCCTTATCATAGATCGGCTATATCTATGGCTTCTTCACTTGAAGAATTCTTTATCGAGCATGTTAGGCGAGCATGTAACACAGAAGCTGATGCTCTTGCTAATCTTGCAGCGGTATTAGCTATTCCAATTAGACGTCAACAAATGATTGTTGTTTGCAATCGAGAATTATTTCATCTCGAAAACAATCTAACTCTAGGACTTTCAGTTGACATTGAAGAATCAACATCTCATGATGTCAATGCAACAAGAGGATTTGGATTAAGTCGTAAATCATTATCATCTTCATCTGATTCTAGTATGGAATTCACCTTCAGTAATTTAGCTGAGAATCAGAATACGGATAAAGATTGGAGACTTCCTTTCTTAGATTTCGTATTGTATGATATTCTTCCAGATAATCCGAGTAAGGCAGCATCTATCAGACGACGATCACTCAGATTCTATTACAATCATACTACAAAAACTTTATATCGTCGAGCTTATGATGGTTTACTTCTTCGATGTATTGCCGGTGATGAGGCTCAACAAATTATTCGTGAAGCACATGATGGAATTTGTGGAGCACATCAGCCAGGACCAAAACTTCAAGACCGTATTCGACGTATGGGTTGTTATTGGCCCACTATGGTATCAGATGCCATCGAATATGCAAGGAAGTGTAAAGCTTGTCAAATTCATACGGATTTTATTCATCAACCCTCAGAATTTCTACATCCAACGGCAGCATCATGGTCCTTCGAAGGGGCATGGACATTATTGGCCCAATCAATCTGCCGTCATCAAAAGGTCATCGGTTTATTCTCGCAATAATCGATTATTTCTCCAAATGGGCCGAAGCTATTCCTTTATCTGAAGTCAAAACTTCTAATGTCATCAACTTTATCAAGCATCATGTCATCTATAGATTTGGTGTTCCTCGACGCATTATTCATGATAATGGACCACAATTCGTCAGCCAGAAATTTACACGATTCTGTGATAATCATCGGATCAACAATATGGCTTCTACCGCATATAATCCGGCAGCTAACGGATTAGCAGAAGCTTTCAACAAGACCATCATCAAACTCTTAAAGAAGTTTGTTTCTACTAACAAACGTAATTAGAGTGAGAAACTTGGTGAATGTTTGTGGACTTACCGTACTACAGTTCGTAATGCTACTAGATGTACACCTTTCTCTCTGGTGTATGGATGCGAAGCTGTTCTCCCATTAGAAATTCAAATTTCTTCTTTAAGGATAGCAATCGCTAATGAACTTACCACCGAGAATAATGATCGTCTTCGACTTCAGGAATTAGAAGCTCTGGATGAAAAGCGGTTATATGCTCAACAGAATATCGAATTCTATCAAGCTAGAATCTCAAGAGCTTTTAATAAGAAAGTCAGAGTTCGGGCATATCAAAAAGGGGAACTTGTTCTTGCAATCAGACGTCCGATGACTATGACACACATGAGTAAAGGCAAGTTCGATGCAAAATGGGAAGGTCCATTCATTGTGAATAAAGTCTTTTCTAATGGGGCATATCAGCTTACCACTATGGATGGTAAAGTCACTATGATGCCCATTAATGGCAAATTCTTAAAGAAATATTATGTGTAATATCTTCATCTGTCAAGATTATTCTCCTATCATTTCTCGGCTAGTAAAAATACCAAAGTCATTGTTCTTTATAAGAATCGTTTCGATATCTTTTATTCCCAGTGGAAATAGATATTCTACTTTATATCATTTTCTTAGCAAATTTGATATCTAGAAAATCACGTCCATATTACCTCTGAATTTTCTATCTCAGTATCATATTTATGAAAATGATATCTAGTCTTTTGATTCTCAAGTCCAAAGATTATGAAAAATTGAGTTCAAAGATGTTTTTATGTCTGAATTCTATTTTTTCTAATCAGTATTAAACTAAGATCATCTCTGGTTTAATATCATCTGATAGAATTACAAAGTTCATTTGTATATTCTATTCTATTGAAATGTGTCATGTATTATTTACCTCTGAACATATTTTCTATAAATATATCGTTATCAAAACAACAAAGTCAAAAATCAGATCAAAAGTTCTTATTTGTCTTCATTCAAAATCAAAATATTGATTACAAGTGAAAATATAAAAGATCTATTTATTAGGAGTTATTAGCTCCTTAATACGATCAAGTACAGTACTCATTTTCTCATCATGAGCTTTGCGAACTCTTTCTGTTGCTTCGACTGTGACAATTTGTTCATCAAAAGTGATAATAGCAGATTGGAGACGATTAACTTTTTCAATTTGCTCTGCCTGTATCTGCTCTCGCTCTTGTTGAAGAGCTTGATGGCGTTCAGCTTCAGATATACGAGCAGAGGCGACCTCAGCCTGCTCCTTTTTCATGAAGGCAATTCGCTCCTGAAGACGAGCCAGCTCCTCTTTCAACTTCTTGAGTTCTTCAGCTTTTGATATTTCATCCTTCTCCAGAAGTTCTACTCTCTGACGAGTAGCTAATATTTCTTCACCCTTTTCTACTAACTTCTCAGATGAAGAAGCAAGAAATTCTTCTAAAGCGGCTTGCTGAGCTTGAGCTTCATGTTCCATTTACGCAATCTCAGCTACAGTCAAAGCTTTAACATCTTCATTCTTGGTCTCCCAGTATCTTCGAAAAGTTGTCTCTAATTCATCTAGGAGATGTTCGAAGAAGATACATTGAGATTCGCAGCCAGCATGTCGTAGTGCTAAGAGCGGGAAATTGACCACCGTTCGGAGCTCAGAGAAGGGCATAGCTTCATCTTTCAAAAAACGCCTGGAGTACGTATCCAGATATGAATAGATGATATCTGAATACATCCCCAGAGTCCTTGCCAATCCTGTCTCAAACCCAGGAGTTGCTATCATCATTGAAGAAGAAGCTTGTATGTTTTCTATCCTGGGAACGGAGGTATGTGCCGCTGGAGAAGTTGGCAAGTACGAGCTCCCTTCATCAGCATCAGTCTGGACAAGTGGAGCATGAGTTGAACTCATTGCTGCAGCAGTTCCTACTAGTCAAAGAAAAAATAATCAGCATCTAAAGAAAAAGAAACAGTAAAAACAGAATTTGGAATAAAATTCTACCAGGCTGAGGTTCATATTCTATATATTGAGGGAGTCTTGCGTCTTCTTGTAGCCGGTCCATGATGGTGTCCGACATCTGCTTCATGTGACTGCTTTCAGCTCCAGAATTACTGGGCGCTGGAGCGTTGTCCGGAGATTGAGCAGATTCGAAGCTGAGTTCCATTCTGTTCCCTCTGACTTTATCTTCATCATAATGAGTAGAAGTGCCAGCATGCCAATCCTCTCCTTCTTCAGCTTCTTCTTCTTCTTCAGACTCTTTTTCATCCCTAGCTTCAGGATGAGTCTCTGATCCAGAGTCCATGATGTTCACATCTTCATCTATTCCTTGAGATGGATGAATCTCAGGAACAGTAATGATAACAAGCTCAGTATTGACTGCCGGTTCAGTCTTTTCTGGAATATCAGTTCGAAGAATGATGTCTTTACAAACATTCTTCAACAAGTCATCAGCAGCTGATAGCTCGGACGTTGGCACGTCTTCATCGCCTCTGGCCAAAAAAATGTTTTCTTCAACCTGAGTTTCTGGAACTTTCGGTTGTTCCATAACTTCTGCCGGGGCTGGTTCTTCTTCAGAATATTCAATCTGGTCATCCAATGCCTGGATGACGCCCTCTGTCCCATGCTCAAAAGGGATCATCCTCATCTCTGAGGGTTCAGTAGCTACTCCACTTGTTGTCGGAACAGTCGTTTCCTGAGCTCGAGTGGACTCTACCTCAGTCCGTTCAGCTGAAGTTGCTGGAAGATGAACATAATCAGATTCTGTTTTCTCAGTGGAAGCCGCTTCATTGATCTCTGGCAAGACCCCTCCACTCATAATCGTTTCCAGGAGTTAATTGCCCTTTATTTTGCCGACGGTCTTCTTGACGTACCTGTCTCTCGACCTCCTTGTTATCAAAGGAGCATCGTCTTCATCTGTATCTTCGTCTTTATCGGCGGCGTCATCTTCGTCAACTGAGATGCCACCTAAAGATGAAGTGGCAGTTACTGAGACTCCTTTCTTCTTCTTCTTAGATGTCTGAGACTTAGTACTCTTTTTGGAGACTGTCTCAGATTCATCACTTCGCTTCTTCTTAGAAAGGGATACAAATATGGGAGGAAGAACTTCATCAGGAATTCGCTCTTGAAATAATTTATATAGGGGCTCAACCTCCGCTGTCTCATCTTCAGGTTTCGGAGAAAATCGTTGAATAACAATCTTCTTCTTCGACCTCTTTGATGGGGCTGGGTCGTCTTCCGCAACAAAAGTCTTCGGATGGAAACTCGGCATGAAGGTGCTCGATGAAACATAGAAGCGAGCATATGTGTAAAGCATCTTCGTCCCCGTGCTGGATAAAGGATTAGGCATAGAGAATACAGCTTTTGTATCTCTAGCCGCGAAGTATCTCCAGGCCCGAGCTCCGTCAATAAGCCCTCCACGAGCAGAAAGGCAGGTGGTGGCATTCCCAACATGAAGTTGGTCATATCCGAATTGTCTGGCAAATTGGCTCGGTAGATATGGTTCTAAATACGTCATTTCTTCATGACGGTATACCAGATGAGAGGGCCGAATTCTCTGCAACCACTGAAAGGCTACATCATCTAGCCTGTGCCCTTTATCTCCGTCTATCATATTCAAGGGCATGCTCTCATAACCCAGTGGTGGAGGGACACATTGAATGGACCAATGTGACGCTCGATTCAGAATATTTCTGCATTCTGGAAGAGTGTGAACCTTCCAGAAAGTTTCTCCGGAGTACTTCTCCAAAAAGAGACTGCCACTCCCTCCTGCTCCCGGGGGTATCAGACCGTCGTGATGGAGAAGAAGCCAACCATATAGATATGTGAAGGGCATCTCTATTCTTGGGAATTCATCGGTCATCCTCCTCTGATTAGATAGCTTATTGGTTACAAATTTCCGAAGACCTGCGTTCAGCCTACAGGTCATCACTGATAATAAGTCTATCTTATAACCATACATAAGGCGCACTGCTGCAAAAATAACGCCTCTATGTATTCTGTCCAGAGAGCTGGAGCCAGGAACAACGAATCTTCTTAGCCAAAGAGATAGGAATCCGGCTAAATGACCGTTCCTTGACAGAGTCTTTCCACTCTGTCTCACATACGAGCTGAAGGTGGTTCCAGCTTTAAACTCATACCAGTCTTCATTGATCGTGAAATCCTTGCAGTCATACTTCTCTAGTAGATAAATGATTTCACTCTCAGAGAGAGGCTTGAAGGAGTTAATTTGGTACCATCTCTTCTCGTTTATCTTTTTCTCATTCTTTTCACGGTTTATGAAAAGATAAGACATCCACTTCTGGATGTGGTTGCCGGTTTCTTCCTTAGTACTCTTGTAATACAGAGTACATGTGCCGAAATGGCACATCATCTCTTCAAACAGGTGCACCATCTCCGGATTCTTCTCCGACAGAAAGTTCAGCTCTTCTATCGTAGGCACATACTCTTCATACGGCAGTGTGCCTGAAGGCAGATGCGAGATGTATTCCATCTCATGAAGGGCAAAGCCTATCTCCCCTTTGGGAGTCATAAATGTCCCCGTCCTGTGGTTATACCTCTCAACCAAGGCCAGGAACAGAAAGGGGTTGGGTCTGAAGCCGTAGGAGGAATTGACGATCGCATCGTAAAGGTTTATCTTCTTCAGCTCACTCTCAAACTTCTCCAGAGCCCAATGGACCAAAGTCCTCCACCTCATGTTTTCTTGATTCATTAAGCCGTTCATCCTCGGCGTCGAATCAGTGGGGTAGAATGCCTTCTCGTTTGCCATGAATTCATTTATGAAAACAGGCATCCTGAATAGCATCAATATTGATGAGTCTTCGGGTGGTACACATCCCGGCTTCAAACCTCGGAACACGGATACATGATTCTCTGGGGAACTGAAGAATCCCTCCTTCCTGTAAATGATATGGCTCGCCTTTGCCTGCTGATATTCTGTTAAGTGCCAAGACATCTTTCTGGGATAACTGGTATGCATGAATCTCATGATAGATAAACCCCTAGAAACCTTCGGCCAGTACATGGGCTGTCTTGCATCACCTTCGAAATAGAAGCAGACCTTCTCTCTGATGCCCTTTGGTTGTGACTTCTGTGATATGGCATCCATGAACAGAAATGCTGGTTTCTTGTGGGACACCAAATCAAGACTCTCAAAGGGTTCACCATTCATCAGACAGAGTAGAGTTGTATGGTCTTGATTTGTCAACAACGACAGTCTGACTTCTGGAAGGTCAAACTGAGGAAATTGCACATTTAAATAAAAAACTCAGGTACCCTTCATAATCTGCCTCTTCACTTCGGATGTTCACTACAGAAAATAAAAGAAGACAAGGTCAGATGTGTTTCAGTAAAATCTATGTCTACGAGCCTTATGCGTGTATAGCAGTGCTCGAAGAAAATTTCATAAGTCACGCAGACTTCAGACAGATATACTATCAAGACACGCTGAATGATTTATTCACGCAGGTGATTAATTCACGCAAAGTCCAGATAGATTAGAATAAAAGTCACGCATCATTGCCAGAATCATATTTAAGTAAAAATGACAAAAATATGCTGACAGATCAAGACTAATCTATCCAGAGGATGACTCTCAGAAGCTGCGTGAATAATTCAACATTGACATCTCTGCCAACATGTGAAAAATCACGCAGAGTCATGAAAGCTGCGTGAATAATTCAACATGGACATTTCTGCCAACATATGAAAAAATCACGCAGAGTCATGAAAGCTGCGTGAATAATTCAAACATTGACATCCCTGCCAATACATGAAAAATCACGCAGAGTCATGAGAGCCATGCTCATTTGCGTGAAACACAGAGCTTCGTAAACACGAAGATGTGAAGTATGGCCGACCCTAAAGAGGGGGCATACTTTATTAATATCCTTTGCCCTAAGAAGGGGAGATATATTTCTGAAGTTCATTATTTGTCTTAAGATCCTAAGATTTCTATGTGGAGTTCACCTTCATCAAAGTCATCTTTATTAAGTCATCTTCAACAGTTCGTATCCCTATCCATCACTTACGCTGCATAGGAGGATGCGTGACTTCGCGTCGAGGGAGTCTGTCGGTGGTGGCACGCGAGGAAGTCGCAGGAGTTTTCCCCTTGGCCTGAGCGTTGGTTTTCTTAGGAGCCATTGCTGCTGAGAAAGGAAAGAAGAAGTCGGGGAAGATAAAGTTCGTCGAGGAAGATGAAGTTTCTCTTCTGTGGATTTTTCTCTCTCTAAAGCAAGTAAAGAAGGAAAGAAGTGATTTATGGCTTATTTATAGGCTCATGAAGAATTCCAAATGGCAACATCATTATTTGCCTCGATTTAGGAGCTTTGTACGGGATCCTAACCGCACAGAATCCCAACAGTCCAATCATTTCGGAGTAAATCTCTCTTTAAAGTCATCTCAGCGTGACTAAATTCATTTTATCATCTCGATTTCAAAGTATTTCGAAATAATTTATCATTTTTCGAAAACTTTGAAGGGGGTTTTGTAGGCCTCAAAAATGAAAGTCACGCTGAGTTGATCAGGACAAAGTCTAAAAGTCACGCTGAGTTGATCAAGACAATGTTTAAAAGTTACGCTGGATTCTACCAGACTATTTCCTCAAATATACGCAGAGACAGCTCATCATTTGTCAGAGTGTCATTATGACTGACAACACGACAGTCAAAGAATGTCTCCTTGTATGCCACGTATGTACGGAACTCGAGAGATCACAGTCGACTATTGCATGACTTTCGAAATCTTCTTCAACAAGACTCAGCCTTCATCAAGTTGGCATACCAAAAGAGCTTATTGTCATTTAATGCGACTGACAAGGCAATCAATGTCAGAGATTTTGTGTCAGTCGAGGCACGTCGAATCAAGACAACTGGCAGTTCTGACTCAAGTCTGCGTGTATTTTGAACTTCTACGTTCCTTCCTCAAGCTTGCGTGAATTCTGAACTTTCTGCTTCCAGTTAGCGTGTATTCTGAAGCCTTCTATCTAAAGTCTGCGTGGATTTTATCCTCAACAAGGCTGCGTGGATTTTGTCCTCAATAAGCCTGCGTGGATTTCATCAAATTGGAGTACGTGGCAGCCATGCCACCAATCTCTCACATGCGTGTCCTGTAATTTGCACACGACTCATGCACGATTGCCATGTGTCCAACAGTTACAGGCCACGTCCAGTAACTGCTCATAACCTTGCATATGTTAAATCTTGCATGATTTTCAACTATGCACAGGTTGTGAAGACAGTTATCTTTTCAGTTATTTTTGACTCTATAAATAGAGTTCTTTTCTTATTCATTGTACACATACATAGATATCTAAATTGCTGTCAAATTCTTGAGAGCTTTTCTTCTTCGCATCGTCTAAGGGATAAAGCGATCGCCTTCTAGATCGAATTCCTACAGTTGTATTTTCCCAGATACACAATAAATAAAGTGAATTTATTTATGGAAAATAGCCTTGTCGTAGGCGCACCAGCTGTATCTGTACGTATGTACATCTATCGCTTGTTTACTTGTACTGAAGTACATTTTATATACTTGTGCCACAGTATATTTTACACCTATTGACGATCATGTACCTGCTACAGTTTTAAACATTACATATACATCTGTCTTTATGACATATGTATCCTTGACATGATAGATTTGTGATATGACATGATTGTGATGCGACATGAGATATGACACGATTCTTATTTACTACATCTCTTTTCATTCCATGCTCAGTATGTTTAGTTTGTAGAACCAGAACTTGCTTCCGTCCTGACAGGATAACGTTGTAGGCATACTTTCGGAGGAAGATTTGCTCCGTGATCTTTTCTATGGACCCACTACAGTGGACCCACTGTCACGACCCGCTCCCGAATAATCGGATACGAGTCGGACACGCCCATCCTTTGTTGTTAGACACAACAAAGTAAGCTGTACCAATCTAGGGAAACTAACCAGATAGATATGAACATGTATGAAATCATAGCATCTATAAATGTGTCCCAACCAGAGTAAAGTACAATATCTGAAATTATTACAATTTAACTAATAAAAGAGTCTGCTAGTCTCAATACATAAAAAGATAATAGAAATACTAAGAAGCTCTAGGCCTCTGCAGCCTCTAGGTCAGAAGCAGCTCCAGCTGGCTCTGTAGGGAAGGTAATATCCTGTCCATAGTAGATGTCACACAAAGCCTCCATCTCACCTGCAACATATCCTATTCAGGAGCGGAGCAAGTACAATTCTAGGTAATGAACAAGACATCATGATATGAAAGTACAAGGAAACATAGAAAGTACAGGAAGAACAGGTAAAAAGTACATAAAAAACAGTGTAAAGTACATGAAAGAACATGAGTATAAGAACATGAAAGAACATGATATGTAAGCACCTGAAAGAACATGATATCATGAATCACAGGAAATAAGTACAAGGTAATCTCCTGAACATGTGTGTACTTCATTTGAAATATAACTAAATATGTGACCGGCTAGGGTAAGCACATGAAAGCACATGAATGGTGACTTAGGACCTGCGTGCACGATGCGGGGTCTAAGCTAAACACACCTGAGTTGTTACTTGGGATTGGTCACATAGATAGCATATTTCCCCACCCCAGATACAAGTAATAAGAACAAGAGAACATGAGCACCAGAAAGTACATGACGTGTTGCAATTGTGTCACTCAAGGAAGTACAGGATATATAATGAAAAGTACAAAACCGTAGAGTGTACTTGCCTGGGTCCAGGAAAGTACAAGTAGACAATAAAGCTAGGTATCCTCCTGTAGGAAAATAATGATGTGTACAAGTTGGTTAATAATCAGCTAATTCTAAATGGTCTATCAAGGATTCTATTCACAATGTATTCCTAAATACAAGCCCAAGCTTCTATGGTCTCTTATAGAGTATTAAAATTATACACTATATCCTAGACTAGCAAGAACTTAAATAAGCTAAATACATGATAAAGTGAGTACAAGGTTTAGTATTAGACCAACACAAGAGTTAAGGTGAAAACCTATTATTCTATATTTAAACCCTTCATGAATACTTCTCAGTAAAAGTGAAACCAAAAATCCCAATTCAAGTAATGAATGAAAACTTCTTAGAAAAAGAAAATTCTAGCTTGGAACCAACAATCTTAATGAACTTAATTCTAAACAGGAACTTTAACCCATAAAGGACCCTCAAGGAACCAAGGGACTTGTGATAGATTTAAGTTCAGGAATTGACACAAAAATATGATTAGAGAAACTTAAAGTGAATGTTCCAATGTCCATACTCAACAATAACTGAAATCTGATACCCTTGTTTCCAGGTTTTCCCTGAGAATGCCCATAGGTCACCTGAGATTTGATATCAGATTCCAGGGAGGAATCATCATGTTATAAACCCCATATTTCATATGACTTCCAAGCCCAATATAACTCCTAGTTCAATATCATTCAACCCACCATACTAAATCAATTTGTTCCATTCCTGCTGCTAGGGTCCCTAGGTGCAAGGCCAAAATAGAGCTATAGACATAGAGGCCAATTGTTATGCCCAGGTCCAAGGATCCCAGATTTCTTTCAATGGAAAAATACTCACAGTTCAATGACATGCCCTGGTGCATTCATTGAACTGTTTGGACTGAAAAATCAATGGAACAACTTGGTAAACCAATCCCCAGGGAAAAAGTCTGAACTCAAGACAAAATAAATGTATAGTTCATACTTCCTGTTAGCATTGATCTCAACAAGGCATCCCATAGTAATAGGTGAAACCCAAATATGATTTCAACAGGACATTAAAGCTCCAGTTTCAACTGGACTCCCATTCCCAGCTCAATTCAATTCATTGCTCAGAAAATAAATTCGAATGTACTGAGATTGCTTGCACATTTATTCAAGTTCACCCCTGGTTCAACTGAGAACTAATCTTAGTTTAATTCTCAGGTCAAAATTAGGAACTACTTATCTAACAACAGGTTCCAGTGACTAGAGACAGGTTCTTCATATCATTTGAGCAGTAATAATCAAAGTATGAAGTGTCCTGCATTCCATAGTCCAAACAACCTGGGTTTACTCTCCCAAGTCCAACAGGAAATCCAGTGCTCAGCAAACACTGCACATAAGAATTTCTAATTCCAACTGAACTGGGATTCCAATTCTCAGGAATTATGCTGACAGGAACTTCCCATGCCAAATAGGAACCATTCTCAATCATATGCATGGTAAACCAATGCTTAAGAAAGTTATAAAACAACCTCAGATTTCAACTAGCTTAAAATCATCATAGGTTGTATGAAATTGGCCTCAACCATTCCCAAATCTAATGTGAACCCAACCAAGTACTTCCAAGGGACTGAGACTGATTCTTCAGTCATCACCATGCTATAAATACCAAGTTTTTGTCCTAATGGCTGCTAGGTAGCCACTGAGATTTATATCCCCAGGTTCAATATTCCATTGGCACTCAATTCCATTGAATCAACATGAAAATTAGAAATGCCAACTGAATAGAGTGACCCAGTCATAGCCTCAAGTCCACACTACTCAGACAGTGATGAAGCCTCTGGTATGTACACACATTTAAGCAGGATATGGCTGAACCATATCGATCCATTAATACATGGTCATGCTCATTCCCAGGAACAACAGGGAACTATGTGTTGCATAAAACAGGTTCAGAAATGGATCATAATGCCACAATAAAATTGGTTCATCATTGATCCACAATGCCAAATAATCAGGTTAATCACTGAACCATGACGCTTGTGATATATCCCAGGTCCATCAAAGAATCATGATGCCTGCAATATATCCCAGGCTCATCAATGAATCATGATGCCTGCAGTATATACATTCGAACCCAATTCACCACACGAGCTACTAAATAACATAGGGAGACAAATTAATTTGCAAGAAGAATTATAGCTACCTGATGATCCTTGAAAGAGCTGTTGATTCAGAAACAGGACACAACCTCAACGTCCCAAAACAACGAATAAAACTGTTCAGGCATAGCAACAAACACATGGAACACAATATTAATATGGTGTTCTCAGAATGTTAGGGACCTGTCCAAAGAATATATAAATGCTCTTTCAAAATCACCTGATATAATTTCCAGATCCAAATCCCAAGCTAATTCCAAGAACAACGATCCATTGATCCAGCACACAAGATTCTAAGAAGAGAAGCCACAGTTGAAATCAAAACTTATTCACAAAATCGAGATTCAAATCATCAGATTGAATACTCACCACTGTTCTCGTTCTCGATTGAGGGAAGAACGATCGATCACAATTTACTTCCCTACAATGGTCGATCAATCAAGGAGAAGGAATTAGGATTTGGAAACACAATATCAAGTTGATCAGAAAACCAAATACTCACTGGAATTGAGCTCGTCTCAACAAGAGCTCGATCATTGAGGAGAAGAATTGCCATGGCTGCCATTGCCATTGCTCCCAGAAGTCGAGGAACCAATGAAGAGGATGGGTTGAGGAAATGAAAGAAGGATTGTTCAACAACCGAGAGGAGAAGGGATTATATAGGGTGGATTGTGGCGTGGGAGTTAGGCTAACCATTTGGCGGGAGAAATTGGCTCTAACAGGTTATTAGGGCGGAGGGATAACAGAGCACATGGCCACTGTGCAATGGCCGTTAGATTTGAATCGAAATTGAAGATTCAAAAGAATGCTCACAGTGAAGAGCTAGTCTCTTCCAGAGAATTTTAAGGGAAACAAAGACTTGGGCTAAAACTAATGGGCTGGTTTCAAAGAGTGATTTTAAAGGCTGGGTTGGAAATCATTTGGCTGGTTTTATTCCAAAGGATTTAGATGAATGCATAGACTGGATTATGGGCTTAAGTAAAAGCCCAATATATAACCAATAGAGAAGAGAACTCAAATAATTGGGCTAAGGAAAATCAATAACAAAAATATTGATTTAGGAAGAAATATATTCAGAAAATTATGGAAAAAGGAAAAAATTTTAAATTTCCTGAAAAAGTGGAGTTACAAATACTCCCCCCCCAGAAAAATTTCGTCCTCGAAATTCAATGACCAAAACAATAACTGCAACACTCAAAAATTCTAAACACCCGTTATTTTATTGAAAATAGAACTCTACAAACAGGATACAATCACTATCAATCAAACAGAGTGGGATAGCGCTCCCGCATCTCGTCCTCGCGTTCCCATGTGGACTCTCCCGGAGAGTGATGTCTCCATATGACACGGACAAGAGGAATGGTCTGGCTCCTCAGACGCTTCTCTCTCCGGTCGAGGATCTCTACTGGCTGCTCCTCGTAAGTCAAACTCGGGCCCACCTCCAGCTCAGAATAGTCTACCACATGGCTCGGGTCTGGAATGTATCGTCGAAGCTGGAATATGTGGAAAACATCATGCACTCCCTCCAATCTAGCTGGAAGCGCTAGTCGGTACGCCACCTCGCCAATCCGTACCGTCACGTCGAATGGTCCGATGAATCTCGGACTGAGCTTCCCGCCTCTGCCGAACCGAATGACGCCTCTGGTCGGTGAGATCTTCAGGAACACTCTGTCTCTAACCTCGAACTCAAGTGGCCGTCTGGTGCTGTCCGCCCAATGCTTCTGCCGATCCTGCGCAACCCTGAGACGCTCTGAGCCCTTGAGATCAAATACGATAATTACATACAAGAAAAATAATACGAACTAACAATGATCAAGAATTTAATAGGCACGAATGGAATGAAGTTTCGATTTCAACTTAGAGGAGCAAAATCATGAAGACACAACTATTAAGTACGATAAAATCGATAGTTTAACACAAGTGGACTAGGACAAAGTAGGAATATCATGGTCAGACAGACATGATTTAAGATTGAAGTTTAGACAAGACACAATGAAGTATGGAATCAAAATCTGACAATGTATAATTTTTGAGGAAATCAATGATCTAACGATAAAATGCTAGAGGGAAAACTAGCAAGGACTGATCGGGGAAACGTAAGAAATACTCAAAAGATACAGTATCAAATCAGGATAAACGTGCAAGGATTTGTGATTCTCGAAAACCAATAATCATACGAAAAAGAAATATAATTTCCATGATACCCGAGAACATATAGGTATTTGAAATCACTTTGCTTAGAATCCCTACCTCGCCAGTATATATCTGACTGCAGTAGACTTTCGGCTCCATGACTCAAATAACAATATGTCACCGAATATTCTGTCAACCTTATCCATTTTCTAACAATCATTGACGAAACAACCCAAGAGATCAAGGTATGAAGAATATGACAAGTCTCGACAGTACTCGAAAACCTATGATTGTCTGAAATCACTTCAACTTAAAGTTCATGCCTCGCCAGTGCGCTACTGGCTGCTGTGAGCCCTCAGTCTCCATAATCCAGCTAATGGCTGCAGCGCGCAACTGTCATGCCATAGTAGGTCATCGAATAGCCTTTCGACTTTATCCCTAGGAATTTCAAAAGAGTCTCAAGGAATTCAAAATGAGTTTCAAGGAGTTTAAAATGAGTTTCAATAGTCCAAGTCACGGAATGGTGAAGTTACCTGACTGTTAGAATACAAGGATTTATTAGGTACTAAGAGACGACAAGGGATCCAATCAGTGAGTACAAAAGGGCAGCCAGGGGGATTTAAAATTTCAGACAGGGAGCGAAGTTTCAAATTATAATAGAATTCCAACTGATATCTGAAATGGTAACAAGATTTCATATATGGGACATTATCCTGAAAGGATAACAGAGTCTCGAAGGATGAACAGCAGCAAAGTATCAGATAGGAGACAAAGTTTCAAATTAAGAAATAAAATCTTGAATAGAAAATTTCAACAAGGAAACAAGGTTTAGAATAGTGACTAGAAAACAGGTTCTAATAGAAGTCAAGGTATTGGATTGTAAACATGAAACAAGCGAATCTCAATAGCAACGAAATCTTAAATAGAGACAAGTCCCGAACAAAGTCAAGAATAGGAAATAGAATCTCAAACAAGAATCAATAGAAGCGAAAGTTCAAACAAGGTTTCAGAATGATATTTCAAGTAGGAATAATTCTGGAATAGTACAAGTTCGATTAGCGAACAGAATATCAATAAACGAGTAGGAACAAGTATCCATGAAACAAGCAAAATCTTGGATAGGAGACAAGATCGAACAAAAAATAGTAGACCAACAACTCTCGACTGAAAATCAAAGTCATGAATGAGAAAACAAGTCTCGAATAGAAAACAAAATCTTCAAAACCCTCAAAGGTATCCTCAACAGTGTCCTAAATAGGACGAAGCTTAAACAAGTTTCGAATGAGGAACATGATTTCAAAATAAAATCTCGAGAAACGATTAAATATCAATTAACATGAAGATTGATAAAAGAACAAAATTTACAAATATGAGCCATTACTAGAAAACAAGGTCAGGAATGATGAATATGCCAACGGTATCGAATTAATGAATTTCAAACAATTATCGATTTGTGGATCTGAAACAAGTTTGCCAAAATAGGAAACAATATCTCGAAATAAGTTTCGACATCAACCAAGGTTCCAAAATAGGAACAAGAAGTTTCAAGAAACGATCAATGTGTTAGGAGGAATTTAAAGAAAAACTGGATTATTAATCAAGATACATGGTTTTTCCAACCATGCAAAAGAAATCTTCTGTCTTCAATCTATCTTCAGTGTTTCTCCGGGACTGGAATCACTTCAATTCTTCAGCTGTCCTGATATAGGCTGATCCTTGCGGCAGTGCTCCATGTGTTTGCTGATTCTGAGAAGGTGGTTCCCTTTTGCAGTAGTCTGATGCTCCTCGTGCTTGTTCTCGGGCAGTGTGATCAACGTTTTCCAGCAGTCTTGACTTGGTGGGCAGACGATCCGTAGTATAGCCTTCGTCTTTTACGGTACTCTTCATAGTGGCATCCTGAGAGGTGGCAGAAATTGTAAATGATCGTCGACTGGATCTGAATCTGGATCTCCCGCTGGAGCTGAAGTGCAGGGCTCTGGCAGGAATATATGGCTGCTGGCGTGCTGACTGCTGAAATCTGCTCCTGATGATGCGACTGGTGGTATGACCGAAGAAACGCTGACTGAGTGTTGTGACGCTTTGCGGGTCCAGGATAGTTGTTGTCTTTGTCATAAATCTTCATGTCTTTCATGAGCTTCAGCTTCCCGTTTCGTTCCATTGTCTGCGCTACATTCTGAATCTCCAGGCTGGTGGCTCTAATCTTCAGAGAAGTCGGATCCTCACATGCTGAGATGACCTTCAGTGGCGGCTTCAGGTTCTCGATCGGCTCCTTGGTGCAAGATATGCGTTCGGTGTCGAAAAAAAATCCAAGTGTCTGAGCGTATGGAAATCAGAAGTCCTTCCTGGCTCGAAGAGTGTATCCACAAGTCTGACTTGAAAAGGGTGGCCTGCTTTCTCTGGTTGTCAAGGGACTCTTCAGACGTCTCCGTCAACTACGTACTACCCATGGGGATAGTAGAGTGATAGAAGGTAGTGGAAGCTCGAAAACGTCAAGTGCAGGTGAATTGACAGTTCTGGTGTCACATGTTTTTGAACTATCTGCAAAACAGAAAACTATTAAAATAACCTAGACTTACATACAACAAGTGTTTATAGAATATTAAAATACCTGATACACCTGATATACCTGATATACCCTTATTTCCCGATTTTCTTATGCTGTGATCAAGTTTCCCTAGTGTAATCAAGTCCCCCAATAGTACGATAAGACCTAGGTACCATTAGGATAGACCTGCATGGGCCACCACTAAAAACATGTCATGACCCGCTCCCGAATAATCGGATACGAGTCGGACACGCCCAGCCTTTGTTGTTAGACACAACAAAGTAAGCTGTACCAATCTAGGAAAACTAACCAGATAAATATGAACATGTATGAAATCACAGCATCTATAAATGTGTCCCAACCAGACTAAAGTACAATATCTGAAATTATTACAATTCAACTAATAAAAGAGTCTGCTAGTCTCAATACATGAAAAGATAATAGAAATACTAAGAAGCTCTAGGCCTCTGCAGCCTCTAGGTCAGAAGCAGCTCCAGCTGGCTCTGTAGGGAAGGCAATATCCTGTCCATAGTAGGTGTCACACAAAGCCTCCATCTCACCTGCAACATATCCTATTCAGGAGCAAAGTAAGTACAATTCTAGGTAATGAATAAGACATCATGATATGAAAGTACAAGGAAACATGGAAAGTACAGGAAGAACAGGTAAAAAGTACATGAAAAATAGTGTAAAGTACATGAAAGAACATGAGTATAAGAACATGATATGTAAGCACCTGAAAGAATATGATATCATGAATCACAGGAAATAAGTACAAGGTAATCTCCTGAACATGTGTGTACTTCATTTGAAATATAACTAAATATGTGACCGGCTAGGGTAAGCACATGAATGGTGACTTAGGACCCGCGTGCACGATGCGGGGTCTAAGCTAAACACACCTGAGTTGTTACTTGGGATTGGTCACATAGATAGCATATTTTCCCATCCCAGATACAAGTAATAAGAACAAGAGAACATGAGCACCAGAAAGTACATGACGTGTTGCAATTGTGTCACTCAAGGAAGTACAGGATATATAATGAAAAGTACAAAACCGTAGAGTGTACTTGCCTGGGTCCAGGAAAGTACAAGTAGACAATAAAGCTAGGTATCCTCCTGTAGAAAAATAATGATGTGTACAAGTTGGTTAATAATCAGCTAATTCTAAATGGTCTATCAAGGATTCTATTCACAATGTATTCCTAAATACAAGCCCTAGCTTCTATGGTCTCTTATAGAGTATTAAAATTATACACTATATCCTAGACTAGCAAGAACTTAAATAAGCTAAATACATGATAAAGTGAGTACAAGGTTTAGTATTAGACCAACACAAGAGTTAAGGTGAAAACCTATTATTCTATATTTAAACCCTTCATGAATACTTCTCAGTAAAAGTGAAACCAAAAATCCCAATTCAAGTAATGAATGAAAACTTCTTAGAAAAAGAAAATTCTAGCTTGGAACCAACAGTCTTAATGAACTTAATTCTAAACAGGAACTTTAACCCATAAAGGACCCTCAAGGAACCAAGGGACTTGTGATAGATTTAAGTTCAGGAATTGACACAAAAATATGATTAGAGAAACTTAAAGTGAATGTTCCAATGTCCATACTCAACAATAACTGAAATCTGATACCCTTGTTTCCAGGTTTTCCCTGAGAATGCCCATAGGTCACCTAAGATTTGATATCAGATTCCAGGGAGAATCATCATGTTATAAACCCCATATTTCATATGACTTCCAAGCCCAATATAACTCCTAGTTCAATATCATTCAACCCACCATACTAAATCAATTTGTTCCATTCCTGCTGCTAGGGTCCCTAGGTGCAATGCCAAAATAGAGCTATAGACATAGAGGCCAATTGTTATGCCCAGGTCCAAGGATCCCAGATTTCTTTCAATGGAAAAATACTCACAGTTCAATGATATGCCCTGGTGCATTCATTGAACTGTTTGGACTGAAAAATCAATGGAACAACTTGGTAAACCAATCCCCAGGGAAAAAGTCTGAACTCAAGACAAAATAAATGTATAGTTCATACTTCCTGTTAGCATTGATCTTAACAAGGCATCCCATAGTAATAGGTGAAACCCAAATATGATTTCAACAGGACATTAAAGCTCCAGTTTCAACTGGACTCCCATTCCCAGCTCAATTCAATTCATTGCTCAGAAAATAAATTCGAATGTACTGAGATTGCTTGCACATTTATTCAAGTTCACCCCTGGTTCAACTGAGAACTAATCTTAGTTTAATTCTCAGGTCAAAATTAGGAACTACTTATCTAACAACAGGTTCCAGTGACTAGAGACAGGTTCTTCATATCATTTGAGCAGTAATAATCAAAGTATGAAGTGTCCTGCATTCCACAGTCCAAACAACCTGGGTTTACTCTCCCAAGTCCAACAGAAAATCCAGTGCTCAGCAAACACTGCACATAAGAATTTCTAATTCCAACTGAACTGGGATTCCAATTCTCAGGAATTATGCTGACAGGAAGTTCCCAAATGCAGCATGCCAAATAGGAACCATTCTCAATCATATGCATGGTAAACCAATGCTTAAGAAAGTTATAAAACAACCTCAGATTTCAACTAGCTTGAAATCATCATAGGTTGTATGAAATTGGCCTCAACCATTCCCAAATCTAATGTGAACCCAACCAAGTACTCCCAAGGGACTGAGACTGATTCTTCAGTCATCACCATGCTATAAATACCAAGTTTTTGTCCTAATGGCTGCTAGGTAGCCACTGAGATTTATATCTCCAGGTTCAATATTCCATTGTCACTCAATTCCATTGAATCAACATGAAAATTAGAAATGCCAACTGAATAGAGTGACCCAGTTATAGCCTCAAGTCCACACTACTCAGACAGTGATGAAGCCTCTGGTATGTACACACATTTAAGTAGGATATGGCTGAACCATATCGATCCATTAATACATGGTCATGCTCATTCCTAGGAACAACAGGGAACTATGTGTTGCATAAAACAGGTTCAGAAATGGATCATAATGCCACAATAAAATCGGTTCATCATTGATCAACAATGCCAAATAATCAGGTTAATCACTGAACCATGACGCTTGTGATATATCCCAGGTCCATCAAAGAATCATGATGCCTGCAATATATCCCAGGCTCATCAATGAATCATGATGCCTGCAGTATATACATTCGAACCCAATTCACCACACGAGCTACTAAATAATATAGGGAGACAAATTAATTTGCAAGAAGAATTATAGCTACCTGATGATCCTTGAAAGAGCTGTTGATTCAGAAATAGGACACAACCTCAACGTCCCAAAACAACGAATAAAACTGTTCAGGCATAGCAACAAACACATGGAACACAATATTAATATGGTGTTCTCAGAATGTTAGGGACCTGTCCAAAGAATATATAAATGCTCTTTCAAAATCACCTGATATAATTTCCAGATCCAAATCCCAAGCTAATTCCAAGAACAACGATCCATTGATCCAGCACACAAGATTCTAAGAAGAGAAGCCACAGTTGAAATCAAAACTTATTCACAAAATCGAGATTCAAATCATCAGATTGAATACTCAGCACTGTTCTCGTTCTCGATTGAGGGAAGAACGATCGATCACAATTTACTCCCCTACAATGGTCGATCAATCAAGGAGAAGGAATTTAGGATTTGGAAACACAATATCAAGTTGATCAGAAAACCAAATACTCACTGGAATTGAGCTCGTCTCAACAAGAGCTCGATCGTTGAGGAAAAGATTTGCCATGGCTGCCATTCCCATTGCTCCCAGAAGTCGAGGAACCAATGAAGAGGATGGGTTGAGGAAATGAATGAAGGATTGTTCAACAACCGAGAGGAGAAGGGATTATATAGGGTGGATTGTGGCGTAGGAGTTAGGCTAACCATTTGGCGAAAGAAATTGGCTCTGACAGGTTGTTAGGGCGGAGGGATAACAGAGCACATGGCCACTGTGCAATGGCCGTTAGATTTGAATCGAAATTGAAGATTCAAAAGAATGCTCACAGTGAAGAGCTAGTCTCTTCCAGAGAATTTTAAGGGAAACAAAGACTTGGGCTAAAACTAATAGGCTGGTTTTAAAGAGTGATTTTAAAGGCTGGGTTGGAAATCATTTGGCTGGTTTTATTCCAAAGGATTTAGATGAATGCATAAGCTGGATTATGGGCTTAAGTAAAAGCCCAATATATAACCAATAGAGAAGAGAACTCAAATAATTGGGCTAAGGAAAATCAATAACAAAAATATTGATTTAGGAAGAAATATATTCAGAAAATTATGGAAAAAGGAAAAATTTTAAATTTCCTGAAAAAGTGGAGTTACACCCACTACAGAGGACCAGGTCATTGCTCCCGAGGAAGTCCCCACAAGAAACCTTTTTCTTCTCTTTCCTGTATGTACATGTATCTAATTAGGAACAAAGAGGGCATTAGTATACTACTATGGTTAGATATGTGGTTGTTTTACACTAGTATGAAGGTAGAGAATGTATAATAGGATATGTACATTTCAAAGTATAGGGGTAAATATGGAATGTGGGTAAGTATCTAAAATATGTGATACTCATACATTTATATAAATATATAATATAACTAGGTATGATTTGATTTAGGGTTAACCTAACCTAGATAGACTTGATTTTGACTAGGGTTGACCAATGTTGACTTGTTGATCCAAAAGTCAACTTTAAGTCAAAATTGACCTAGATTTGACCTAGATTGCATATCACTCACTAGTAAACCATGTTTAACACTATCTAACACTCATTTAACACATGTATTTCATCTATAGTCTTTGTGACTCCACTTTGAGGCTCGATTCACATTCATTGCTCTGGACGACAGGCGAGTACATTCTCTGATCGTTTTATTATGTTGATATATCATGTGATGTATGTTATACTAGTGTTTTATCTTGATTCTGACACGATGGACTCACAGATTGGTATTTTATGGATTCCTTGACTTGAGATATGTGGTTTCATGACTATCACGAATAATGTAAATCATGACTAATGCATCTATCATGAATAATGAAATACGTGTCAAAGAACCTGGATTCTATGTGTACTAGTCGGGCGGGAAAATACCTAGGAGACATGTGAACATACCCTTTCTATCCCGTTGATCTTGCGTGAATAATAGCGGCCGCACACGTAGGTGTATGGTTTGCTGGATATCTTCCTCTAGCCGTTCACATGACAAATTGGTATTTTAAATCACTGGTCAAAACACAAATCCTCTAAGTTGTCTATTACATACCCTGCATGATAGGTTTACCATTATTACATATCTGCTTGTTCTTATATGTTCTTTATACACTTATCTTTTTATTATACATTACCTCTATAACTTGATCATCAAGAATTTTATTATTATTTTATAACTCATAGCGCTTGTCAATTATTTTGAACTGTTAGAGGTGATGTGCTCGTTCCATCTTGACTGGATATATTGACAAAATTTTACAGATGATATAGATGACTGTCCTACCTTCTACGAGGCATACGAGGGTGGCATGCAGGAGTTTGAGGAGGATCATGCTCAGTAGATATTGCCATAGATATAGTTTAGAACTATTAGTTTTCATGTTGTATCAGATTATTTCGATTGTTAGTAGAGACTTATTTATATTCAGGATTTGTGTTTATTTGTGTTGGACATCTATTGTGTGTAGTGATAACTCCACTATTTATATTTAGTTTCTTCTTTTTATCTGATTCCATATCGTGCTCTATCTTCCTTAGATTTGTGATTGAGATTATATAGTTGAGATGTTATATTATACCTCCGTACGAAGATGACAAGTTTATATTTTCTTGTTATTAGATGTTAGATGTTATAGACGACCTATACAGCGTCCTACCGTCGACACTGCGACATAGACTGGACGTACCCATGTTCCCGTACCCCTAATCAGGGTACGGGTCGTGACATGACTCGGACTCGAACTCGGGCTCGGGCTCGGGCTCGAGCTCAAGGGCATAAAGTGGCACTTTGTTGGCGTACTTTGCACTTTGCACTTTACACATCGACACAAGGTGCCTTGTGCGCAGTTGTTGCGCTCGTGCCCTCATCTCTGTGTGAGTCGCAGCTGCGTACAGGCGCACGAGTTGATGTGCTGGAAGGGCATTGGGGCGCATGTGGCATATGATGTGGATGATTGGAAGATTCGAACGGTTATGGAAAGATTAAGTCAATTAATCATCTCCGACTTTTGTGGGATTTGGATTTAATTCATTCAAATCTTTCCATTATTCGCTCCTATCTTATCACAATCAGTTACAGCCAGGATTATGATTAGGGTTTTGTCCCTCCTCTACAAATACTCTTCGTGCCTTCATTGAGGACTAACGCTAAAATAAAGAGACAAAGAGAGTTGTGCCGCGACGGCCATTGGATTTCTTCGAGTTCGTGAAAGAAGATGACAGCTAGCGTTCCAGAAGTTCTTTCGAACTTGCTGGTTCTTGGGAGCAGATTGCAATAGGACGAATCTTGCTTTGAGCAACAGTGATCTTTATCACCCGAGCAAAGTCGTTGCATCAACTTCTGTTGAGAATGAGTATTCATCTTTGTTGCATCAACTCCGGTTGAGAACGATTATTCATCTTCGTTGCATCAACTTCGGTTGAGAACGATCAGCAGAATTGTGGTAATCTTTTTTTGCCTGCTAAGTTGGTTTTATCCATCTCACTCTTTTTAAGAAATCGAGATTTCCTTCTAACGATCAGTTTCGAAAATAACAATCTCAAAGCAAGATTTAAATCTGATGGAGAACAACCATGCACAACTTTTTGATTCAAGTTTTAAACTTGAGAAGTTTGACAGAGAGCATTTCAACGTCTGAAAGAAAAAAGGTCAGCCTCAATCTTCAACTCATGAGTGTCGACTATGTATTGACAAATCCTGATCCTTTGATTCCAAAAGGTAAAAATGCTCGAAGGATTGCTGAAGCCGTGGCTTTGCAGTCGAAGTAGAGGTGGGATAACAACCTCTGCAAGTTGTTGACCCAGAATTCGATGGAGGACTCTCCGGCAGAATCATATAGCAAGACGGTCAATCCAAAGGACGTCTGAAAGTCTGTAGAGAATCTCTACAAGGTAGATGAGAACAGGAACAAGATCCATGTGACTAAAAAAATCTGGAGGATGTAATTTAAGGACGACAAAACCATGTTCCCTCAAGTCTAGGAGTTCCTCAAATTACGTCAGAAGCTGGCAGATGACGGCATGCCCTTGGTCGATGCTTTTGTCGTCGGAGGTATTGTTGCCAAGCTTCCACCTAGGTAGAGCAACTTTATCATGGACATGTACCGCAAGAAGATGGAAGTGGGTCTGGAATGCTTCTTACACTGCATACATATTGAAGACGAGTTGAGGGCTCAGCTCAAAATGGATGCCTTGTCCAAGCTGATGGCTAAGGCAAACATGGTGCAAGGAAGAAATTTTAAAGGGAAGCAGAAGGCTCCCTACTAAAATAAGAAAAACGTTCACCATCTGAAGGTGAAGTCGACTCAGTTCAAGCCCGTCCAAAGAACCTGGGACTTGTTTCAACTGTGGCAAGAAAGGCCACTGAAAGAGGGGCTACAAAGAAAAACCTAAACAAAATAAGCAAGGTGAGGCTAACTTTGTTGCTATGATTGCGCAGATTGACTCAGCTAGGATTGACATAGACTGGTGAATAGACAGTGGGGCATCGTGTCATATTTGCTCAAAGAAGAAGTGGTTCACCATGTACCAACTTGTTTCTGAGAAGGTTATGGTGGCGAACTAGACATAAGCTAAAGTACTCGGGATCGGGACGGTGGTATTGCAACTTGTCATGACCCGCACCACAGAGTAAGGGCACAAGAACGTAACAACGTCCAGCCTACGCCGCAGTGTCGGCGGTAGAACGCTGTCCTAGGTCTCATGCATCTAGCAGTATAAGGATAAACAGTTTATACTCCACGAATGGGGGTGACATAGCAGATACAGTCCCAATACATCTAAGGTAGAGCATGATAAAGATAGATAAAACATGAAATCCAAAAGAGATACAGGAGATAGAAGTCTAAGTGTCTAAGATACATAAACCCAAAAATACATCTCAAAACTCAAATACAGTAATCCATAAAGTAAATACAGCTCCAGACAAAATGAAATAACTATCTAAACAACCTCTACTGTGTCTCCTCTAGGCTAGCAGGCAATCCCAGGCCATCTGTAAAATTTATCAACAGGTCCAGTCAGGACAGGAGCGAGCACAATACATCTCATGCAGTTCATATCATGTCAAGAAATATAAAGCAGGCAATAGAATAAAATACATGAAACGCTGTAAGAAGATGTACATGAAAATAGGAGAGATATTTGATAATTGGAAATATATACATGATAAGTAAGAACTGTAAGTGACTAGTGATTTAGAGTACGAGATGGCATGTAATTGGCTTAGGTTGTACATGATGAACATGAAAAGTAACAGAGTGTACATGATGGGTAAATCACATGACCATTTATACTCATCCCTACCCACAATCAATACACAAGGATCTATTCAAGTTACGTTACGGATATGATATTTTGGTTATACAAGAAACATATGAGGAAACATAAGCGTACAAGAAAGAACATGAGAGTACATGAACGTACATGTAAGAACATGATAGAACATGAGTGTACATGAATAACGCAGAAGCAAGGAATACATGATGTACATGAAACACATGTCATAAAGTATCCGATGCGCCCGCTAAGGGGGTAACATCCCAAGAAGAGATCCGTATAGTACCAATCCGTGATGATAACGTGACAGCATCAAGTAAAAGTAATCTAGAGCGAGAATATAATTCGTGACAAGTATGAAACGATCAGAGAATGTACTCGCCTGATAACCTGAACAGCTGATAAGTATAGGGGGTCCGACTGAAGCCACAGAGTCCTATTTAAAGCAACACAGGTTACAAGGTGTCTGGCTCCTAATTAGAACAGGACAAGTCACAACATGTCCATAAGGGTAATATAAAGTACTACAATATATTCTACATGAATCTAGGTCAAACTAGGCCAAAGTCAACCCTTGGTCAACTCTGGTCAACTGCACTAGTCAAAGTAGGTCAAACTAGGTCATGTCCTAACCCAGCAAGTCTTACTAGGCCTAACCAAGACTATCCTAGCAAGCATACATCAATACAAGGCTATACAAGCCAACATACACCCAACTCTATATAGCATACAATATTCAATACTCAAATAGGCAAGAATTCACATTGGATATACACTAGGTAATCTATTACTTTAAACTATATATGTCTACACATATATACACATACATATATTGGTATTCAACATTAGGTCTATAATCATGGCATTTCAAAGGGTTATATAAACTTATATATTACAACACAATATGCTAACATATATATAATATACATACATAGCTAAGTTAACTGTATTCATAAATACTTATTTAAGAGGCTATGTGTGTGTATGTGAACATGGCAAAGGGGCAAGTGAGGGTTAAATGGGCATACATAGTGTATACATATCAAAGAGTGTCAAAGTGTAAGTGAACAAAGTGTCAAGTATGATAGTGTCTACATAGTGTAAGGGGTACATGATGTAATATAGGATTTGTGTTAACATAGAATATTGTATCTCATTAACTTGTATATTGCATACATTACATCTATTATTACATTCATGCTTGCATTCATTCATCATTCATTTATTCTCTTGCACTACTATATGCACCATATATTACATACTATAGAACCTACATATTTATTACAAGTCATACTTATACATGCTTACATTTGATAGGATACTTACACCTCATACATCATTTATTTAAACATTTACTCATGCTTGTATTCTCTATTTAATTACATAATGTATATATATTAACATGGGTTAAAATCAAATAGCACATTATATTACACACAAAGGTGCACAAAATGCATATGCCAAATAGTAACTCCAACAAATAATCAATACTGTACCATCTCAGCATGAATTAAAATCTAGGATTAAAGTATGTTATAGATCTATGTGTTAGCTTTCCGAAACTTCAAAAGGATCACGTTTTCGTTTCCGGAAACTCCCGGAATCGCGAAAACACCGTGAACGCATTTGTCTTTCGTACAGCTGACACTCAAATAATTCTCCAGAAAGTTACAGAAGGAATTAGGCCTATTAATATATATTTTTGGAAAGCTAACTTTAATACGCTTCTTTTAAAAAAACGGGAGATTAAACCGAGCTTTGAGCTAGAAGTTATGACATTTCTAAGTTAGGGCTGAAATTAAAAACGTGGATAAAAATCATGACGGATTTGGGTAGTTTGAGACAAAAGAACACAAGTATATAACATAATATATCAAGAACTCACTCTCTACACTAATATATATATATGAGACACTATAGAACACATCTCCAATACAAAAATATGAGATTAAACATGTAATAATTTATTTATACATAACAACAACACATAGTGTGTCCAAATTTGGGGTTTTCCCATATGGACACAACCACAACACAAAGGACACTCCTATGACCTCCAAATGGACACGAAATGGACACAAATGGAGATACAACCATGGGGGTCATTCCTATGGGTTCAAAATAGACCTATATGCATGAGAAAATGAAAAGGAGAAGGGATTTATACCTTCCGGTAGATCGAATCGAAGAAAAGCCTTCCCGGAGCGACACCGACACGTAGAGATTCTAAAAGGACACGAACGAGCTCCGAATCCTCCCAAACTTGGGTAGCTTCCTCCTTGGCTAGAATGGAGAAGGAGAGAAGAAGATTTGGTGGCAAAATGGAAGGATTTGGTAGAAAAATTGCTAGGGATTGCTCTCTAGAAATTTGGGGAAGAACAAGAGAGAGTGTGGATGAGAATAATGAAATGAACTTGAGCCTATCCTCTCCCAAAGTGGCTGGCCATATGGGACTATTTTTCCTATTATGGTAAGGTCCAAAATGCCCCCACTAACCTATTCTATGAGTATTAGGAAAGGGCTAATTGGTTGGGGCTAAATTAGTCATTCTAAAGTCTCTAATCACACTAACCTTATCCATAATAATTAGTCTAACCACTAACTAAAATATTTCTATCATGTGGACTAAAATTAATATCATGTGGGCCATGCGTAACTAGTGTGTGGGTCCCACTAGAGTCAAACTACCTCCGGGTCCCCGTTTCAAGTCGGATTGAGTTAAAATTCGAACCCGACTCAAATAACCCCAAAACAATATCATAAATAATAAAATAAATTTCAACCCCAAAATAATATCATAAATAATAAAATAAATTTTAAAAATATTCAAAAATGTAAAATGATAAAAATATTCCTATTTCTGAAAACTGGGGGTGACAAATCTATCCACCTTAAAAAAATTTCGTCCTCGAAATTAAAACAAAGCAATCACAGGAAACACATGCAGAAAACAATCTCATTCAAATACTTTTCAAAAAAAAATCAGCAATAAAAAAAAATCTCTTTGAGGCACATCAAACATTTGTAAATAAAACTGATACGTGTCCGATACGGACACAAAACCATCACAAAATCACACCTATCAAAGGTCAAAATCAACAATCACCAACGCAATAAATATCAAAATAATTTAAAGAGGTCAAATACAAATATCCTTAGGCCAGAAATGACATTAAAATATTCTAATCACATGGTTAGGCTCTAGGTCAACAGTCTCTAGGATTTCACTAGCAAAATATCAAAATCACAAGTCATAATTTTAAATAGTTTTAAAATAATTTAAAAATTAACAAAAATCATATCATGATTTAAATGTCAAATCAATAAATGATTAAAATTACAAAATTTCAAAATTACCCTCATTTTAGAGAACTGGGTGTTACAAGTCTACCCACCTTAGAAAAATTTCATCCTCAAAATTAAAATGTTCATACTCCTTCTAGGTCAAACCCCCCACAATCAAAGTCTCAGAACTTAAACAATCATACGATTTAAAAGGATGACATACAGGGTCATGGCATACGGTGGTAGTGAAAGTCTCATCTAGGTATACTAGTCATGCTAAACCAAAACGGTCATATGGTATCAAAACACACAAGCAATCTAGGGTGCTAAACTAGAAAAGATACAAAAATAACAATCATCAATACTGTAAGGCAGTCTACCATCCTATATGAAAACTGGTACTTATCAAAATAAAATAAAGTTAACTACCATTTATCTAATAAGGGGTACTATTCAAGAAAATCAAAAGTTAAAGAATGAAAGCCAATTGCATGGAAATCCAATCACAATATATTTATATATATAGCGTTAGAGAGGGAAAAGCTAGCATTATGTACAAGTTATGTAGTTCGTGTGTGTATGGGTGTATGTGGACATGTTCATATGGTTAGATAATAGGCGTGTGTGTATGTAAAATATACATGAAAGTGCATAGGAGGATTTGGGGTTTCAAACAATAACTATCAAGTTACACTAATCATGGCATATTGGTTAAACAATCTACAATACACAACTCATTTGCTCATAACATGCATGGCTAACCATGTATATATGTATATATAAAGAGGTAGAGATTTAGTTATGTATGTATATATATTATAACATGTATGCCTAAGCTCTATATAAATCTATATCGATATATAATCATGACATAGAGAGGAAGAGTTAGGTTACATGACAGGGTATACTAAGTTAGGGTGTGTGTGTGTCCTTGTACAGGGTTATAGCTTAGTATTGAAAGGTTAAACCCAGTTTTAGTTCAGCATTTACATACAAAATCTGAAAATAAGCTAACATTTAAACCAGTATAATATTAACATAATGCAATTTTAAAATTTAGGAGTTTGAAACATCACAACTAATCTCAATGCTCTCAATACATCCTAACATGATAGAAATGAAACCCTAATATACTATCAATACATTTATCTACGCATACAGTTCAATATTATATGTTAAATCTGAAATTGAACTAAACATGGAAATCAATGTAAAAATGTTAACATGTATTCAGTTTTCAGGATTTTGGAGAATTTGCACATCAAAACCAACTTAATGTTTATCACAACCTAACATGTAAGAATATGGAACCTAAATTTATATCCCTACAACAACTATGTACACAGCTCTAAATATTATATTTAAAACAATCAATTTGAACTAACATTTAAAATTCCGTATTAAGGGTTAATATGCACACAGTCTCAGATTTGATAAATTTAAACACAAAACTCAACCAATTTTTTTTTTGAATTGAAACCCTACGTATAACATACATGTGCAGTGATATAAATAAAACTATTATCATGAAATTTTTATATTTAAATTATGAGTTAAGCTAGAAAAAGCAGAGAATCGAAAATATTGGGGTTTTGAAAATTTAAATATTAACGACATATTAATATGTATTCAGATAGGTGGAAATCAAGTGTAGCATGCATAAGTGTCAGAAAAGTGTCCACTATATATATTCATATATATTCTTATGTCCCAATATAAAATTTTAATTCTACGTTAAGACCAACAATTAGATTCCTACCAAGGTTGCAAGCAGGTGATTGACGTAATCAAGACAGTATTATTATTATTATTTAATACAAGAATAATAGCAAGAAAGAAATAACGATAAAATCTATTTTGCTTATCTGTTTAAAAGAAAAACCCATTTTGAAACCCAGAGCTAAATTTTCAAATCCAAGATAAAGTCTAGCAAAATCATCGATTCATTGTATTAAGAAGAATTTCATAGTAAGAAGTTACACAAAGTTTATAAAAACAGCTAAAGCTACTCCTAAGTTAAATAAATGAGAAACAAAACAAAAAAAACAAATAACAATTCTCTCTTTCTTTTTTTTTTCTTTTTTGAAGGACTGAAACAAAAGTAGAAAAAATATGTTCAAAAATATTTAAGGTACAATCTTATAATCATATGCGTCTTCTTGAAATTATATTGTCAGAATTCTGCCACGCCAATAAGCATAGCTACAATAAACAATAGAGTCCATAATAAGGCATACACCCTATAATCATGTTATCTAGAATTCTTACCACGCCACCCGGTATGGCTGTAAGAAAATCTAGATTTCATAACTAAGATAAGTATAGCTATATCAGGCTCTACGTCCTTGTCATGCTAGCAAATATGACTGCAATAAATTCTAAATTCTATAATAAAGTAGACTTTTACCTTTCTCACTGTCCTTATCAAGTATGTTATCAGGTTATACCTTAATTCCAAAAAAATGTACATATACATATAAATACAAACTCAAATTCAACAACTAACATCAAGATTCAAAATTCAATAATAATCCATCAAAAATCATAAAAATACAGACTCAAATTCAACCACTAACATCAAGATTCAAAATTCAACAATAATCCATCAAAATCAAGTTCAATAACAGGAAGTAAAGGTAAATCAAATCAGGAAAAAACAGATTTCAAATCGAAGTTAAAATAAGATTCTCAGGGGTCGTCCCAGGAATCTCTCAAGGAATCCTAACCGTGATTGAGTACCTTCAAAATATATCCTATTCCTACTGCAGGCTGTAGTGGTACTCTACTTCGAATACCACTATATAAACTCGACCTGCATGGGCCACCACTAAAAACGTGTCACGACCCGCACCACAGAGTAAGGGCACGAGAACGTAACAACGCTCAGCCTACGCCGCATTGTCGGCGGTAGAATGCTGTCCTAGATCTCATGCATCTAGCAGTATAAGGATAAACAGTTTATACTCCCCGAATGGGGGTGACATAGCAGATACAGTCCCAATCACATCTAAGATAGAGCATGATAACGATAGATAAACATGAAATCCAAAAGAGATACAGGAGATAGAAGTCTAAGTGTCTAAGATCCATAAACCTAGAAATATATCTCAAAACTCAAATACAGTAATCCATAAAGTAAATACAGCTCCAGACAAAATGAAATAACTATCTAAACAACCTCTACTGTGTCTCCTCTAGGCTAGCAGGCAATCCCAGGCCATCTGTAAAATTTATCAACAGGTCCAGTCAGGACAGAAGCGAGCACAATACATCTCATGCAGTTCATATCATGTCAGAAAATATAAAGCAGGCAATAGAATAAGATACATGAAATGCTGTAAGAAGATGTACATGAAAACATGAGAGATATTTGATAACTGGAAATATATACATGATAAGTAAGAACTGTAAGTGACTAGTGATTTAGAGTACGAGATGGCATGTAATTGGCTTAGGTTGTACATGATGAACATGAAAAGTAACAGAGTGTACATGATAGGTAAATTACATGACCATTTATACTCACCCCTATCCACAATCAATACACAAGGATCTATTCAAGTTACGTTACGGACATGATATTTTGGTTATACAAGAAACACATGAGGAAACATGAGCGTACATGAAAGAACATGAGAGTACATAAACGTACATGTAAGAACATGAGAGAAATGAGTGTACATGAATAACGCAGAAGCAAGAAATACATGATGTACATGAAACACATGTCATAAAGTATCCGATGCGCCCGCTAAGGAGATAACATCCCAAGAAGAGATCCGTATAGTACCAATCCGTGATGATAACGTGACAGCATCCAGTAAAAATAATCTAGAGCGAGAATATAATTCGTGACAAGTATGAAACGATCAGAGAATGTACTCGCCTGATAACCTGAACAGCTGATAAGTATAGGGGGTCCGACTGAAGCCACAGAGTCCTATTTAAAGCAACACAGGTTACAAGGTATCTGGCTCCTAATTGGAACAGCACAAATCACAACATGTCTAGAAGGGTAATATAAAGCACTACAATGTATTCTACATGAATTTAGGTCAAACTAGGCCAAAGTCAACCCTTGGTCAACTCTGGTCAACTGTACTAGTCAAACTAGGTCAAACTAGGTCATGTCCTAACCCAGCAAGTCTTACTAGGCCTAACCAAGACTATCCTAGCAAGCACACATCAATACAAGGCTATACAAGCCAACATACACCCAACTCTATATAGCATGCAATATTCAATACTCAAATAGGCAAGAATTCACATTGGATATACACTAGGTAATCTATTACTTTAAACTATATATGTCTACACATATATACACATGCATATATTGGTATTCAACATTAGGTCTATAATCATGGCATTTCAAATGGTTATATAAACTTATATATTACAACACAATATGCTAACATATATATAATATACATACATAGCTAAGTTAACTGTATTCATAAATACTTATTTAAGAGGCTATGTGTGTGTATGTGAACATGGCAAAGGGGCAAGTGAGGGTTAAATGGGCATACATAGTGTATACATATCAAAGAGTGTCAAAGTGTAAGTGAACAAAGTGTCAAGTGTGATAGTGTCTACGTAGTGTAAGGGGTACATGAGGTAATATAGGATTTGTGTTAACATAGAGCATTACATCTCATTAACTTGTATATTGCATACACTACATCTATTATTACATTCATGCTTGCATTCATTCATCATTCATTTATTCTCTTGCACTACTATATGCACCATACATTACATACTATAAAACCTACATATTCATTACAAGCCATACTTATACATGCTTACATTAGATAGGATACTTACACCTCATACATCATTTATTTAAATATTTACTCATGCTTACATTCTCTATTTAATTATATAATATATATACATTAACATGGGTTAAAATCAAATAGAACATTATATTACACACAAGGGTGCACAAAATGCATATGCCAAATAGTAACTCCTACTAATAATCAATACTGTACCATTTCAGCATGAATTAAAATCTAGGATTAAAGTATGTTATAGATCTATGTGTTAGCTTTCCGAAACTTCAAACGAATCGCGTTTTCGTTTCCGGAAACTCCCGAAATCGTAAAAACACCGAGAACGCATTTGTCTTTCGTACAGCTGACACTCAAATAATTCTCCAGAAAGTTACAGAAGGAATTAGGCCTATTAATATATGTTTTTGCAAAGCCAACTTTAATACGCTTCTTTAAAAAAAATGGGAGATTAAACCGAGTTTTGAGCTAGAAGTTATGACATTTCTAAGTTAGGGCTGAAATTAAAAATGTGGATAAAAATCATGACGAATTTGGGTAGTTTGAGACAAAAGAACACAAGTATATAACATAATATATCAAGAACTCACTCTCTACACTAATATATATATGAGACACTATAGAACACATCTTCAATACAAAAATATGAGATTAAACACGTAATAATTCATTCATACATAACAACAACATATAGTGTGTCCCAAATTTGGAGTTTTCCCACATGGACACAACCACAACAAAAAGGACACTTCTATGACCTCCAAATGGACACGAAATGGACACAAATGGAGATACAACTATGGTGGTCATTCCTATGGGTTCAAAATAGACCTATATGTATGTGGAAATGAAAAGGAGAAAGAATTTATACCTCCCGGTCGATCGAATCGAAGAAAAGCCTTCCCGGAGCGACACTGACACGTAGAGATTCCAAAAGGACACGAACGAGCTCCGAATCCTTCCAAACTTGGGTAGCTTCCTTCTTGGCTAGAATAGAGAAGGAAAGAAGTAGATTTGGTGGCGAAATGGAAGGATTTGGTGGAGAAATTGCTAGGGATTGCTCTCTAGGAATTTGGGGAAGAACAAGAGAGAGAGTGTGGATGAGAATAATGAAATGAACTTGAGCCTATCCTCTCCCAAAGTGGCTGGCCATATGGGACTATTTTTCCTATTATGGTAAGGTCCAAAATGCCCCCACTAACCTATTCTATGAATATTAGGAAAGGGCTAATTGGTTGGGGCTAAATTAGTCATTCTAAAGTCTCTAATCACACTAACCTTATCCATAATAATTAGTCTAACCTCTAACTAAAATATTTCTATCATATGGACTAAAATTAATATCATGTGGGCCATGCCTAACTAGTGTGTGGGTCCCACTAGAGTCAAACTACCCCCGGGTCCCCGTTTCAAGTCGGATTGAGTTGAAATTCGAACCCGACTCAAATAACCCCAAAACAATATCATAAATAATAAAATAAATTTCAACCCCAAAATAATATCATAAATAATAAAATAAATTTTAAAAATATTCAAAAATGTAAAATGACAAAATATCACTGTTTCTGAAAACTGAGGGTGACACAACTGACTTCGAAAAAGTCGATGATGCTTCAGAATGTGAAGCATGTACCTTCTATAGCCAAGAACCTGGTCTCTGAAAGCTTGCTCTGTAATGCAGGCTTGAGGATGGACATTAACGCTGGCCAAGTCATTATGCACTATAAAGGAACATACTTCGGAAAAGCTTTATGTACCGAAGGGATGTATAAACTTCAACTTGTAACTCCTATGGAGAAAGTTAGTACATTTTCTTCTTCTAGTTATTCTCTTGAGTTGTTGGCATAATAGACTAGGACATATTCATCGTAAAAGAATAAACAAGATGTCTAGTCTAGGACTTATCTCCAAATATGGGGGTAATGAGTTAGAGAAGTGTGAGATCTGTGCGCAGACAAAGATCACGAGAAAACCGTTCAAGCGGGTAAACCGAAGTACAGATTTTCTGAAGTTGGTGCGCTCAGATATCTGTGACTTCAAACAGTTCTGCACAAAGGTCGGGATGAAGTATTTTATTACTTTCATCGACGACTTCTCAAAGTACGCATTCGTTTATCTGCTCAAGTCTTAAGATGAAGCATTTGAGAAGTTTAAGGACTTTCAGGCCGAAGCCGAGCGTCAAACCGGACAACAACTCAAGGGACTAATAAGTGATCGAGGTTGCGAGTATAGGTCTCTTGAATTCGCACCGTTCTGCAGAGAACATGGAATTGTCAACGAGACAACTGCTCTGAACTCCTCTTAATCAAATGGTGTTGCAGAAAGGAAAAATAGAACGTTAACAAAGATGATAAACTCAATGCTGTTGATTGTGGGTCTTTCTAATTGATTCTAGGATGAAGCGGTGCTTACGGCTATATTCATATTAAATAGTGTCGCATGCTACCTCGGAAGTCACTCCTCATGAACTCTGGTTCAAGGTTAGACCCAACTTGTATGTCATTCGAGTGTATGGGTGTCTGGCGTATGTGAAGCTTCCAAATTTAAAGATTCAGAAGCTGGGAACAAGGGCTACGGAGAGTATATTCTTGGATTATGCTGATAAGTGATGGTCGGAGGTTCCTTGATATTGAGTCAAAACATTTCATCGAATCTCGCGATGCATAATTCTTTAAAGATAAATTTGCAAGGCACAAGAATATTATTCTCACGGACATTCCGGAGAATAATGTGAGTGTACAGGAGGCTCAAGTTCCTTACGAAGAGATAGTCTAAGAAGATGTTGTTAATGCGTAAACAACTATTGAACTAGAACTTGCATAACCTGTATCTAAGCGAGTGAGAAAATAAGGACTTCAGAGAAATTTTTGTCACCAGTTGTCACGACCCGCACCCATTTTTTGGGATACAAGTGCATGTCCAAGCCAGCCTACGTCGCTATCAGTTCGCGTGTAGAATGCTGTCTATCCACAATGCTCGAAATCACATAATCGATAACTTTATTGTTCATTCACATTTCTAAATTAATTTTAATATTTACGAGAATTATATTTAAAAAGAAGTACAAAGTCTCACAAAATCTAATACAACATTTAAGCTATCTAACTAGTTCCTAGGTTCTGGGCCTGCAAGTACACCCGTGCCTCCCCAATGCTATGAGTAGTTGTGGCTAACCTAAAAATGTTAGTTTTCAGTCAGAAATGGAACAAGCACACATAACATACAGGCTATTTGAAACATAATAGAATTTATAAGACATAAAAATAGCATACGTGAAATCATCTAGTAATAAAACTGATATCATGGCAAAACGAGAATGAAGCAATACTCTACAACATGATATATCAACTAGAGTAAAACATATAAATAGGGTGAAGGGTAAGTGGTGAAGAAAATAAAAAGATACAAGTAAATGACACTATCTATATGTTTTGAAATATCGGGTTCAACATGTGAACGACTATGGGGTAAATCAGGCACCCCGCACGTGTATTATGCCGCTGCTATTCTCCACGAAGGACGCGGGGGGTAGTTCTGGGTAGTTCACATGTCTACTAAGATATTTTCCCTCCCACTACTCATGGACTCGAACAAGTCACGAAACACGAAAGCATGATAATCAAAAAATATAGTATGTAGATCCATGATACTAATCCATGTAACAACGTGTCAACAAGAAAGAGAGCATATGTATAAACATTAAATAAAACTATTAGGAATCGAAGCAATCAGTATATGTACTTGCCTAAAGTAGTTACATTTGCTGGTGACTAGGTCATATTGGCACAGAATAGTCGCGGATGTCATAACTATGCAAGACGGCCTCTAACGATGGAACAGACCGTACCATTGGGTTTGGGACAGTCCGATTAGCCTAAGGTCGATGTAAAGTAGTCAGACTTATAAGAAATAAGAATTTATGACTAGACGCGACCAAGATGGAAATCGAAAAGAATTTATTTAATAAAAAGAAAATCTTTAATAAGAGAATATATATATATGTATATATATATATATATATATATATATATATATATTATATTATATATATATATATATATATATTTTATATATATATATATATATCTATATATATATATATATATATATATATATAAGAAAAATATATATATATATAGATATATATATATATATATATATATATATATATATATATATATATATATATATCTATTTTTAGAAAATACCTTTGATATTTAAAAAATATTAGTGAAATATTTTTAGTAAATATTTTGGAATCCATAAAACTCATATTTGGATCAAAACTATAATTTAAATATAAAGAAAATATTACACAGATATTTAAGGAAATGTACATAATAAATATTTATAATTTAGAAAATATCTAAGATGTTTTGGGAACTATATTATATTAGTAAATATATTTAAATAAGTACTTTGAAAATCTAAACAATCATTCAAGACTAATACTCCTTTTGTTAAATACATTTTTTGGTCAAACTTTGCATAACATATATAACAAATATTTAGGGCTTCGTGACCAAACCTGAAAACAATATAAGGCCAAGCCTAACCAATATTTTTTTATCACAATTATTGGTCGAAAAATTAGTTAAGAAACGTAACTTTTGATTGGAAATAAATATTATATATATATATATATATATATATATATATATAATATATATATATATATATATATATATATATATATATATATATAGAGAGAGAGAGAGAGAGAGAGATATTTATAATTATTTAGAAATTAACTTCTTTTAGAAACTACTAGTAATATTTTGTCAGATAACCTCTAGAAGTATTTATAATTTATTAGATATATTATATAAAATAATTTATATAAAAGCTCATAATAAATAAAATCTAACTAACATTTGCTGACCCTAGGGTCTAATAAAATTGTAAAGCCTAAAGTTCAAATTAATATTTTGTTACAACATAGTTTTTTTTTTGTTAGGTTAAAACAATATACCAAAAAATAATAATGTCCTTCAAAATATTTATATATTAATACAATAACAATTGGTATATGTTAGTGAACTAGTAATAATAATGGTTAATTAATAGAATAATATTATTAAATAATAATATAAACATCAGTGATAAAATTATTGCATATTACGGATAGATATATAAAACTATTATTTCTTACAAGCTAACATACATATATCTATATATATGGCCTGATCCTAAATTAGGTTTAAACAACTGACCAATCCCTGTCAGCCCAAATTATAGTCATGACAATTAATTTCAATGAGTAATTTGTATTTACCCTCCCAATTGCTAATCATATTTCTAATTCCCCCCCAATTTTATTTTAATTAGTGTAACCCCCTCAATCCTATGGTAAAGTGCAAACAAACCCTATTTAGATTTTTGTTTTTGCATTTGAAGACCCTTTGTTTAAAAAAAATTCCACATTTTAATTTTTGTTCAGTTTGTACCCCTGCCGTTAAAAGCCGTTAAAATACGTCTAAAAATATGATTTTAACCCTCCCTCCACTCTCTCCCCCCTCTATCCGGTAGTGGGGACTTGTCAAGCGGGGCTGACCAGAGGAGAGGGTAGGTGTGCCGACCAGCGGAGGAAGGAGGGGGCAGGTCGAGCTAGGAGTGAGCATTCGATTAATTGGTTCAAACCGAATTGAACCAAAAATCGAATAAGCAAAACTGAAACCGAACTGAATTGGCCATAACCGAATCAAACCGAACTGAATTAATCGGTTCGATTTTCGATTTATTCGGTTTATTCATTTTTTGGTTTATTTGCACATTTTTGTTAATATATATAGTACTTAAATATACCTAAATTTATTTAGTATATATTTGTAGTGTTGTGTTGTATGTATATATATATATATATATATAATATATATATATATATTATATATAATATATATATCTATATAATATATTTGATTTTCGGTTTTGGACCGAAACCGAAATCGAATAAAAAAATTTAATATTTTCAAAATAAAAACCGAACCGATTTTTTTTAATTGAACCGAATCTCTTATTCGGTTCGGTTCGATTTTTGGTCCAAAATCGATAATGCTCACCCCTAGGTCGAGCATGGTTGGCTAGCGGAGAGAAGAGGGGGATTTGGGGGCTGGCCAGCGGAGGGAGGGAGGTGCGATTCGAGGGGGCCCCAAGGAGGGAGGAGGGGGGTCGAGGGGGATCGAATTAGAAAAAATTGAACCGAACCGAGAATCGATTCCGTTTAAAAAGATTTGGTTCGATTTTGGTTATAGGCCAATTCGGTTCGGTTTCGGTTCGAAATATATATACTAGGGATGCATTTAAGGTTCAGTTTGGTCCAAAACCGAACCAAACCGAGATTCGATTCGAATATATATATATACACTACAGATTATACTAAATAAATTTAGGTATATTTAAGTACTATATATATTAATAAAAAGTTCAAATAACCAAAAAATTGAATAAACCGAATAAACCAAAAATTGAGGTTCAGTTTGATTCGGTTATAGGCCAATTCGGGTTTGGTTTCGGTTTTGCTTATATCGATTTTCGGTTCGATTCAGTTTTTGGTTCGATTTGAACGAATTAACCGAATGCTCACCCCTAGCTCAACCCGCCTCCTCCTCCCTCCGCTGGCCGGCTACCCTCCCCTCTCTTTGGTCGGCCCCTGTAATGCCTATAGTTCGTATTACGTATTTTAGAATACGTGTACGTATTTTATCTTGTATTACGTATTTATCTTGTATTGCATGTCCCTTCTTGGTTTATTAGGTATTTCCATTTGCTTGGCTATGGTTCATCTTGGTTTTGGCTGGCTTGATTCGGTTTAGGGTTGTTTTTGGTTCAATATGGACCAAGGGGAGAACCCCTACCTACCACCAATATCCCCATTTATTAATCCCCTCTCCTTTCTCTCCCTTATTACTCTTCTTCCCCCAATAACTCCTCACCACCTGTGAGAGAGAGAGAGATCTAGGCAAGTGCATCTTGTATCATGGAGGAACCCAAATTTTTTGTTCCATTATCTTCTTCACAGCATTCTAAAGCACTTTAGTTCTTGGATTTCTAAATTCCATGGCTCATTGCTTGTAGATCTAAATTTATGTCATTTTCAGATTTTTTGGGTTTTTGATCTATTTATTTTGTTATTTTCAGTTTTGATAGTTCCATGTTGTAGAGGATTTCATTCTGCCCCAATTTGACCTATGGAAGTTCAGATTTGGACTCCGGATGAAGGTTTTATGGAGCTTGGAAGCATGGCTTCATGGTGGCTCTTCTTCTCGAAAATTTGGAGAAGAAGAACAGTTTCCGGCCGTACATAGTTTCCTGCCGCATGAACTTAGCCGCATAGCCTTATGCGACAATTCTACTTCTAGCCACATGCGCGAACTCAGCCGCATAAAGGCAGCATGACATTTCAGGAGCATGACTAGGACGAACTCTGGGCCGCATAAGCTTTCCCTCATTTGAGCCGCATAAACTTGATTCCAGCCGCATATGTCTGAACTTCTCGGAACTGCATACGCCTGAAATTCCCCTGGTCGCATAATCCCCAGTCACTCCCAGCCGCATGTGCTCTGCCCCTCCCACCGCATATGCACCCATCTCCCTGCAGCCGGATAGAACTTATCCCAGCCGCATGGGACCGAGCCGCATGGCACTACTTGGACCCAGCCGCATGACCCGGACCGAATTGAGCCGCATGTGACCCATCTCTTTCTGGCCGCATGGGACTCCGTCCGACCCTGTCGCACGAGTGTTCTCCGCCAGCCGTATATGCCCCCTCCCCGTGAGCCGCATAGATTTCTTTCCCCCAGCCGCATGGGCTGCTCTTTCACCAGCCGCATAGGCTTATCCGCCCTGAGCGCTGAGCTCGAATTCTGGGCCGCATGAAACCGCACCCATCCACCGCATGGGTTCATTTCTTTGAGCCGTATGGCTCCTCCCCTGCCTTGCCTTGTTATTTAATTATTATTATTTAATTATTATTTTGTTAACTCATGCCTTATACTCTCATGTAACATTGGGTCTCCTGATGCATGTTTGTACTGTGTTATCCTGCACTTATACCATGAACTCGACAGTGACCCGTAGTGGTGCACTCCTGACAAGTAACATGACAGATAGTGGCCCGCCGTGGCGCACTCCTGACAATAACCTGACATGATTTATCCTGATACTGTTACGACGGCTCCATGACATGACATGACCAGTATAAATAACCTGGACACCGTGGGCGATTGTGCTTGTACAAATAACCCGTCATGTCTTGTATCACGTTTAGGAAGGGACTACTGAGTACCGCGGTCAGGAATACCTATGAAATGGACTAACTGTAAAACCCCTAAATTTCTACTTATTTTTTTATCGATTTTGGCACTGATTTAAATTTTTTTGTACGTCGCGTAGTCGTATTGTACGTCATGCACGGAATTTTATTTTTCGTTTGCTCGCGAGTGCGAATATTTCGAGCGTATATATTTTTAGAAAATATTTTTTCTATTTTATGGTTTCAAAATAATATGTATAATTATTCTAGCTATCATTTTCAAGTTTATGATTTTAATTATGAAACGCCTTTCATTTATACAGCTATAATAATAATATTTTTTCCTATAAATGGTATATTAGAAAAGTATATTATGTAAATTATTGTACATACATATATTTAGTAATATTTTATTAGTTATTTTAAATCAGTGTATTTTTGAAATTATTATTATAATATTTTTAGAAAACATATTTTGAAATTATCGTACCAATTTAAATCTTGATTTGATTTATGGATATATTTTAAATAGTAAATTAATATCTATATTTGGAGTTTGAGTTCTCTTAATGATTTTAAAATAAGGATAGAATTTAAATTATTTAAATTGGATTTGTATCGGATTTGGATTTGATTTCATTGTTTTAAATTACGTAGAGAATTATCTACTTTGGGTTTTAAAAATTCCTAATCCCTATCCAACTGGAAATTCCCACATCCTATAAATAGGCAGGTACTCCTCCAAATTGTTATAATTCACAAATTTCTCCACACATTATTTTTCCACCATACCATTGCGTGTATCTTGTCCGTGTCTCCATCTCCTTCCACTATTTTTTATTTTTATTACAATTACATTTTCACCTTCTTCGTGTCCACGTGTCGGACATAATCTCGACACAGCAAACCCAGCCCGTGTCGGATACCCCGACATAATCTAAACCCTACTCCTAACTTTAACCAACCCTAGCTTCTGCCCCTGACCATGCTGTCCGACCCGACGATCTTCGACCAGCCTCCCCGACCAACCACCAGTCTTCCCCTTCGACCTTGCCATTACCAACGAACTACCCCTGCACCACCGCGGCCACCGCATAGCCCCAAACCCTCCCCGACACACTGCCAGCCTCACCAACACAAGTCCACCACCATCACCCGACTCCCAGCACCGTCGGATCCCAGCCATCGCCAACCTCCACCGCTCCCGGCCATCAACGGCAACCCCGACAACCACTACCACCACCTTCGTCGTCATCACACTACCCACCAGCAAATCAAAGGAGAAAGGGGGATTTCCTTACCTGCCCTGGCCGTCGCAGCGGCGACAGCCGCCACCGCCATCCTCCGCTGGTGGATGCGCCGCCCGACGCGCTAAACACGCGCCTCCTGGAGCCGTGCGGCTTCTCCGCCGCGCGCCAGCCTCCCGGAGCTCCGCCGCCGCGACGGCGGGCCACCGCCGCCAGTTGCCCTAGGACCTCCGCCTCCAGGGCAGCGCGCCACCCGGGGCCGACCGCCGAGCGCCACCCATATCCCGGCACGCGATCGTCCCTTTCGCGCTCGCCAGACCTAGACACCGCCTCCGCCTCCGATTTCTCGGCCGCCACCATCACGAGCACCTCAGCCGCCATGCCCTAGATCCTCCGTCCACCGGTGAACCCGACCCTAGCCGCCTGGGCGTGCCACCGCTCACTTCTCTCCCCTTCCCCGGCTCACCCCTCTTCCGACCGTAGCTCCGCGCGCATAACCCCTCTCCGCCGGAGCAGCCCAGCCGGCGACTCCGAGCTCCCCGCTCCCTCCGCGCTCTACTCCTCTCACTCCGCCTTCTCTTCCGCTCTCCTCTCCGTTTCTTTCTCCCTTTCCATTTTTTTCTCACACTCTCTCTCTCTCTTTGTTGGGAGCAGCAACCGTTTGTTGCTTTTGTGCGCTTTGTTAAGTATTTTTCTCTTTTTTTTTCGTTTGCATCAGCTGTTGTTTAATTATTATTATTATTATTACAACTATCAGTATTGTAATTATTACTATTATTATTATTATTATATATTATTATTATTATTATTATTATCATTATTATTACCATTATTATTACTATTGTTATTATTGGTATTTTAGTATTTTTATTATTATTTTGTCTTATTAAAATATATAGTAGTATTTCTAAATTATTGGTTACAAAGTATAATATTGGGCTTTGAACTCATTAGGGCTTTTATATTACTTTGACAAAATATATATATAAATATTTGTAAATGATTCTAAAAAAGGTTCACGAATATCTTCCTAATTTTATATTATTTATGATTTTAACTACGGATTGGGACTCTAAAAATATTCTTTTTAAAATTTTCTAATCTAATTTTATTATAGTTGGATATCAAAATAATTCCTATGTTTTCAAATATTATTTTGACTACTATAATATAGTTTCCAAATACGATAATTATTTTTTAAATTAGTTATATATTTTTATTTAAACAAATCTCTTCAATTATCGATCTTGTCTCTCTAGTCATATTCATATCTTCTTCCAAATCCTGAACTTATTTATATCGTCCCTAGCTAAGTTGACCGTCCTGGACCCAATGGAACTGTCCGTGCCACCATCAGAGGCCACCTTGCATAGTTGTTTCACCAAAGCCATATGTTCGTGCCACCTTGATCATCGCAGCACACCAGGAGTCCCACCAGGCAAGATACCTTGTCATTTGCTGTTTATTTATTTTAGCTCATATTTCATGCATTATTTATTTTCTTTATACAAATAAACTGTGATACATGGCATAACCTGTTAGAACTTACTATTCATTTATGTTTCCTGCTATGTATTATTTTCTTACACATTAAACCTAGATTTAAGGGACCACCTTTGTGTGTTGCATTCATGGCCTTGACACGTTGTACCACGAAGTTGTGTGTCGCATGTAGAACATGGACGTACGTGATTGGCTGGCCACCAATACGTACAAGCCGTGCGATAGGAATAATCGCTAATAGAGGTTGCATACTAGTTTGACTTAGCGGTTATAGAGGTTCTGTTGTGGATACAACATAGTAGGCATTGGGTGGGGATGACAATTCCTTAGCGTATGGGCTTCGATGCACTTCCTTTGTGACCTGGATTCTCCGCTGGAGATACGGGGTTGATGACCCATGATTACTGACGGCCACTGACGATTCTGCGGAACGTCATGCTCTTACTGATGGAGCCTCTGGTACCCCAAGGGGAAACTATGCCGATCCTATTCAGCCAGGACCCATGCATAGGATGGATTGTTCTTAACTACATATCACTTAGAACGGTATGCTACCTTTATCCGTTAGGTACGAGTAATTTTGGTTTGGCTACTTGTATCTGATCGTGGCTTGGAACAATAACTTATTGCGGATTAGTTCGTCACATCTTGTCCTTGTTTGGTTGTAGGTGTGACTTACGACTTCGATGAGAAGGTATTGAACCTTATTGGGGTCCGAATACCATATTGGATTTATAGCATGGAAAGATACGTCGCCGTGAATTAGTTTACCATCTCCTGTCCTTGTTTGGTTGGGGGGATGGTACGCTCGTTCAATAGGTGTGTATTGGACCATGTTATAATTCGATTGACTTATTTATTAGAGCAATATTTATTCAGTTTATATGGCATGATATTATGTGTCTTGTTACGTCCCTCTGAGGACCTGGTTATCTTTCCAGGTGTGTGCTATTGTCTTTCGCAGGTGCTCTAGCTCTAGCCGTGACCATCTCTATTTCTTCGAGGATGATTGCGCTTGGATCGTTTTTGCTTCGCTCGCCAAAAAAATCATTTATTTTCTTATGCATTTTTCCTTTACTTGTTGGTAGTGGATTTGTCTCCGCCCAACATATTGTATCAAGATAATTCATTATCATTATATGATATCTTTTATACATTTATTTTTGCGTAGATGAGATTAGTTATGGTTCTACTGCATTTTACAGCTCATGTATTCATACGAGGTTTCCATATATTGGAGTATACTTCGTATGAGTACAGCTGGCATATCTACGTTCCTAGTCCTACGTATTTTGGGACCGGGGCGTTACACTGAGGCTAATAACTAGAATAACACAGTAGTCATGAAGAGATTTCCCAGCTACAGGCAATCCCGTTACCGGGGAGCGCTTGGGATCGGTAGCATGCCGTTGAGTAGGGCACATTTTCAGCACACTGTCATATGTTGTACCCTTCAAGCTACTTAAGGGTACATGTATTTCTTGGACGATGTACCCACCTGAATTCAACCCCTAATATTCGACCTGGGTAACCTGGATGGTCTGCAGGGCTTGTGGCTGTGGAATAATCTCGCTGCATCTTGTTAGTAACTAGGCCTATAATAACCCTAGGTAGTTAAAGTATCAAGCCGTAGTTATTGCTTGGCCGTGATTGATTGGATGAAATAACCAGTCTAGTCTTGCCTAGATCCTGTAGTGCCCCGTCTCGCTCAGTCAATCGGAGGAATCGAAAGCCGACGGCGTTCAAATTTAGCCTTGCAACGGCTACTCGAAGACATCGCTCGGTCGAGATGACCGCTCGCTCAGGTGGGGTAGTTTCGGTGAACTTGCCTCATCTTAGCCTTCACATAATAAATTGCATGTTTTCAACTTGCACAAGTAGGCTTGATAATAAAAGAGACGAATTCACATAGCTAAAGGGAATAACCCCGACGGGTCGAATTGAGTTAGAATATGGAAATGTCCAACGGTCGGCTTAGAGTTGGTGCATGGTGTGCTTAGAAAATGACACTCGATCCTTCGTATCGTGGCTTGGGAGAAGGAAAGTTGGTTGAGTAGGCGAAGTTATGAACGTAGCCTAAGTCATAGGCGTCGCCCGCGTAAATGCTCGATAAAGTATGCACGCTTCCATGATGCAAGGCTTGGCATAGCCTTTGCTCGTCGCTTGAGTTAAGTTGTAGGCTTGGTGAAGTTAGAAAAAGTGATGGCGGTCGACCTAAGTCATTCCAAGCATGGTCCGATGAGTTCTACGGCTGAGTATAGCCACGAAGTCCTACGGTTTCAAAGCTAGTCGTATGGAGTATGAGTTGGGCGATAGTGTTGCGTAGAGCACGATGGGCCTAAGACACGATGCACGGACTTAGTGTTTAAGGCATGAACCACGATTGATTTAATGAGTTTTTGGAGAAAGGACTATCGAATAGGCATTGAGTTGAATGAAATGATATGGTAACATGGAAAGAATGCTCGCGACCGTGGGTCGTTGAGGGGTCCTTGAGGGATCTCAAGGATAGTAGACTTGATCTTGGTTTTGGAAAAAGATGATAACACTGAGAGTGCAATGACTGTGTGAGACGTCAGTTTGAGTGAAGGGTCTTACATGGTCATTGGACAACTTGTCGAAAAGGTAGAGTTTCTCCGTAACGGCAACCCAGGGCCATGGGACCGTGTCGGCCAAAAGAAAACACGGTGATAGCTGTGCGACTCGATAACACTGGGTTAGTCGGGGACTTCCAGGGGGCTAGCTACCTTGCGCTGGAAGGGTCCCGGCCAACCGCAAGCTATGTGTCCATGATAGCTTGTCATGCTAGTGACCTCATATAGGTGAGTCGGCACGGACGGCAATCCGCGATGTGCCTTTAGATTAAGTCGAGTATTGAGTATACTATATCAAGGAGTCGAGTTGAATGTGTGTGTATAGTTTGAATACAATGTTGGGCCTAAGATTTGGTCGCAACGTAGGCGACGTGCTTCAGCACGAGATGTGGCGTCGAGTCTTATGTTGTCGGCATATAAGTTGCATGTTATGATTGAGTTGTCTTAAGTTTAAGTCAGGAGATGCCGCTAGGCAAAGTCGGTCGCAT
>JANAVB010019419.1:0-105321 GCA_029216955.1 Iris pallida
ATATAATTCGATTTTCTGTTTTTGACCGAAATCGAACCGTTTTTTTTAAACCGAAACCGAATCTCTTATTCGGTTCAGTTTTCGATCCAAATCGAATAACGCTCCCCTACCAGTTATAGCTGTCAAAATGGGCTAAGCCTGTTGGGCCGCCCCGCCCCGTCCGCCAAAAAGGTGGGTTGGTCCGAGCATTTAGGACCCCCCAAACATGCGGGCCTAGGTGGGCTGGCCCGCTAGTAGCCGGCCCCGCGTGGGCTAGCCCACGGGCCAAGTGGGTTGGCCCGCCATCTTTTTTTTTTATAAAATTTTTATTTTTTTTATTTAGCACATAATGAGATATGTATTATAAATGATAAAAAATTTATTTAATGCAAGTAATGACGTATAAAATATTAAATTTGGTCATTTATTTACATGAATGAAGTCGTTTTAAAGAAATATCTACTATTATAATGTTTCTTGTATTTTACTTGTAATTTGATGCATATAAGAGTGAGTAGAAAATATTATATATGATTTTTTTTTCCTTTTAAGAAACTAAACAATAATTAAAAAAATAGGCTTAATTGCTAATTGCTACCCTCAACTATCACACTTTTTCAAGTTGATACCCTAAACTTTTTTTTGTAACAACTTGATACCCGGATATTATTTTGGACAAAAATGCCCCTATCCCTAACCCTCCTTCCCCCCTGCTCGCTTGCCCCCCCCCCCCGCTAGCTCCGGCCGCCCACCCGCCTGCTGGCTCCCCTCCCCGCTGGCTTCAGGCCATCCCCACCCCCCCCCTCTCGCTCCGGCCGCCCGTCCGCTCCCTCTCTCCCCTAGGGCGTGGCAGCGCGGGAGGAGGGGGCTGGGGGGGGTGCGGGGCGGGAGGCGGGGCAGGGGTGGCCCGGAAGCGAGGAGGCGGGGGGAGGTTGGCCGGAAGCGAGGAGGGGGGGTCGGCCGGAGCTAGCAGGGGGGGATGGCCGGAGTGGGGGAGGGGTGGAGGGAGGGAAGGGATAAGGACATTTTGGGATTTTTTAAAATGTTAGGTATTAAGTTAAAAAAAAATATAGTTGAGGTATCAATCTGTTACGAAAAAAAGTTTAGGGTATCAACTTGAAAAAGTGTGATAGTTGAGGGTAGCAATTAGCAATTAAGCCTAAAAAATATAAAAAAATTAAGCGGGCCGGCCCGCCTAGCCCGCGGCCCGCCGGTGGGTTGGGCTGGGTTGGAATTTTTTCAGCCCGCCAAATGGTGGGTCGGCCCGCCCCGTCCCGCCAAATGGTGGGTTATGGTGGGTTACGGGCCGGCCCGCCCCGCCGGCCCGTCTTGACAGCTCTACTACCAGTACCCCCTCCCCGTCGCGCTGATCCCTCGCCTCGGTGTTGTTGCTGCACTCGCCGCTGCTGCCGCTCGCAAGGTTATAAACGGCAGTAGGCGGGTGCACGACGGAGAGAGTCCGCCTACCGCCTAGGCGCCGCCTAGGCGGTTGATACATTTTGAACATTTTTTACTATTTTACCACTGTTTTTTGCATAATATGCATATTTTAAGGGTGTTCCATGCATAACTAAGTTGTAGAACGAAGATTTATAAAGTTTTTGTGTTGTTAGGGCCCATAATGTTAAAAAAAATCTTTTTGGCCAAAATATTTTATAAAGTATTTATCCGTCTAGGCGCTCGCCTACGCTGCCTCACCTCCGCCTATGCCGCTAACCTCCATTGGCCGCCTACTCCACCGCCTACAGCAAAGCGGTGCGGAGAGGGACCGCCTACCGCCTAGGCGCTACCTAGGCGGACGTCATTTAGAACACTGGCCACTCGCCGCTAGATGGTGCTACACGCCCCCCTCCGTTGCTGGTACCGAAGAAGAGGGGGGTGCTGTCAGGGGTGGGGGGAGGAGAGAGAGGGAGGGGGGAGCGGGGGAGAGCGCGGCGAGGAGGGTTTACGGGGAGGGGGGGGGGGAGAGGGTGGAGAAGACAACAGATGAGAATATTTTGGTCAAAAATTTGGATCAAAGAGGTTGACCGTCAGTTCTAGACAGGTACAGTCAAAAGTGGAAGGGCTCTTATATTATAGAAATTGTGTAGGGTGCATTTTGAATTGTCTTAAAAAAGTGGTGGGCAAGTCATTTTTTTTCTTCTTCTATGGTTCTGTCTGTTTGGTAATACATCTGGAATATTAGGTAGGGGTAGGTATTCGGTTTATTCGGTTCCAACCGCGAATCGAATAACCGAAAATCGAATTGGACCGAAACTGAATAAGCAAAACCGAAACCGAACCGAATTAAATCGGTTCGATTTTTGGTTTATTCGGCTTTTGGGTTTACTTGTATTTTTTTTTTGTTAATATATATATATATATATATATATATATATATATAAACTAAATTTTCTTATTCGATTTTCGGTTTTGGACCGAAACCGAAACCCAAAACCGAAACCGAATAAGAAAATTTAGTAATTTCAAAACCGAAATCGAACCGATTTTTTTTTTAAAACCGAACCGAATCTCTTATTCGGTTCGGTTCGGTTCGATTCGATTCGATTCGATTTTCGGTTCAAAACGGAATAATGCTCACTCCTAATATTAGGCATTCGGAAATGGTTATGATGAGTGAAATAGAAAAATATAGAGAACTATCAGTAATAAGAGATTGGTAATTCATTTGACAGCATAAATTATTCTCGGAAAGGCAGTTGTTTAATTGACATTACGCTTGACTTTACCCTCTTTTTTTGTCATTTTTTCGTTATCGAAGTAGGAATCAGAACGTCAATGAAAAAATTGGAAAGATGTTACTTTCAAACCAGCAAATGACAATCAAAAGGTAAATCATTCAACAAGAACAAGAGAAGAAATCTAAAATCATGCTTGTTCTCACAAAAAATACAGGGAGAAATATACACCACCAAAGATTTTTGAAGGAAATACTTACAGACCAAACCAAAAATCTTACAGAAAATTTTGAAAAAGGTAATAAAAGAGTATTAAATTACATAGAAGATAACATGTTGGGTGAAAGGTAGGGGAAGTAACATGTCGCCGACTCAGTTTGCGACATTGCTGCAATTTTTTTTAAATTTTTTTCAGGTTTTAGTGACGGAAAAGAATGTGTATCTGTTGACCGAAGTTATAGAGCAACCTCTACCACTCTGGAAAAAAAAATAAAAGAAAATAAAAATTACATTCATGTCGCCAACTCCTTTGACACATTACTTTTGTCGTAATTTTTTTAACATATGACCTTCTCTGTAATTTTACACTCTTTTGTTACCTTTTTGAGAATTTTCTGAAAATCTTATTATGACCGTGTAGCATTCAAATATTACAAGGTCTGATGCTATAAAAAGAAATTCAAAATTTTTACTTTGCCCATGTTTCTCTTTGATAGAACTATATACACACAAAAGTGCATAAAAATGGGCAGAAATTTCAGCTAAGAATCAGATTATGTAATCAATACACACAATCTGTGAACACTTCTCATATCCACACTACACCAGAAGCTGCAACAGAATTTCTTCTTTGAGAAGTGCTCGAAGCAACTTGCATAAGCTGGACTACTCGTTAGCTCCAAACCGCTATGGATTGCTAGTCTCATTGCTGTTTTCGCAGGCTTAGAAACGGCTCAAAATGGACCGTATAAACTATATGTATATCATCATTTAAATAAATTAAAAAATTAATAAAAAAGTAACTAAATAATCTTCTATATACTCTACTAATTATTAAAAAATAATTTAATCAAATATTAATATGATATTTTTATAATTAAATAGCTCTAACTCAAATGGTTAAGATGGAAAACATTTTTTTTAGTGTTTGAGTCCAATTCTTAAGAATGACATTTTTTATAATAAATTTATATTTAACTTTTTTTTTAGACGTGCACATTATTAATAATTATTAGACAAACCTGTGCAATGCCCTCTCACTCTAAAGTAAAAGAAGAGTTTTGTTTTTAACAAAAACGAACGCCGTCTGTGGGAATCGAACCCACGACCACACGGTTAAAAGCCGTGCGCTCTACCAGCTGAGCTAAGACGGCTGACGTACAAATTTGGAGTACAATAATCTTATTCTTTTAGAGGTCAGAAATTTTTATTTATTATTATTATTATTATTTTTTTGCCAAATGAAATTTTTTGATACAAACTTTCTGTTGTATTATTTAACTTGATTATTGACAATTTTTCATTAGTATTTTTTTTATTTACTAGAAAATCAATAAATACCAAAAACTAGAATAGGTGTATTAAAAATACACCTTACGAAATAACAGATTCTAGAAGATAATGGGAGAAGTTTGATTCCCGTCCCGTAACTTTTTCTAAACTTGAACTCGATTCCTACGAACTTGTCAAACTACCATGAAATCCCCAATATGGTTTAACCGAATATTTATTTATTTATTATTATTATTATTATTAACTCCTACCATTAATTGATAGAAATAATTTATTTTTCGTTGTTGGGAATCGGATACGCCCTCTTGCGCTCCGATACCGTGTCTGAGACGTTGTCGCAGCGGAAACTTAGGCCAACCCACCTGAAATAACCAACCCCCGTCTAACGAACACCAAGCACAGATAAAGACAAGTATATGGCGGTGACTACGTCACTGGACAAATCCCAATCTCTATAACTCAGATGAAATTACAAGATTGACAAAAACTAATGTTGAACCATTTGTCCTAATAGGTTCAACCCTCTCACCACACTCAAGAAGAAAAGAAAGATTACAATTGAATTCTTTCACCAACCCGTAGCAATCTTCCTAACCGAAGTTGACGACCCCTCGATTAGATCTATTCTTCCTTCTGTCTTGGATGGCGAAGTCCTAAGAGCAAAGTGCATAACTTTCTCTTAGATTTCCTGTGGACGAGCACCTCGAATCTCCACTTTTTGTGCTGTGTTTTGTGCCTCCACCCTCACCCCATATATATAGGATAAGAAAATATATTTTTCGTCATAATAGGATTTCTTAAATAGGAAGCCCTCAAATAAGAATTCTACTAGACCTAAAATAGCCCATCAACATCCTATTTTAGATTACAATATGATCTCTTAAATAGGAAACCCCCAAATAAGAATCCTATTATATCTAAAATAGCCCAGCAGTAATTACGGACATCTAAATTAAATTAAATCAAATATTTAATCAGATTTGGACTCCATAAATATGCTATTACCAAATCCAGACTAGACTCCAACAATCTCTCCCTCCAGTCTAATGAGAGGGTGTTGACCCCATGGCTCCTCAACTGGACTCCATTCATGTCGTCGTGCCACAGAGTTCCTGCTCCCCATGTCACTGATCTTCGATCCCCCAAGATGCTTTGCATCTTCCTTCGTCTCCAGCTCCTCGACCGTCACGTCGACGCTAGTTGCCATGCGTAGCACATCTTGCACCACTGAGATCCTGCCAATATCAATAACACGATCAAGACCGAAGTTCCTAACGATCAGCCTCACCGCAAGTCTCAGCTGCATGTCCCCGACTTCTGTCTTCCACCGAAAAGTGTTAACGTTCCGACGAGCTTCTTCATCCTTGGCTGGCCCAACCAAGCAGACGGTGCGGTCCTCATGAGATTCGAACTCCTGAACCTGTCCACCTTAGTGTCTAAACTTGAAGCTCTCCCATACACATGCGTCCTCGAGCAGAACATCATGCACTGTGCATGTCGTCGATGACCTACAACTCCCCCTGAACTGTGTGAATGATGATGCTCCCGTCTCAGATTGAGTTTGCTGCAAACCTTGATCTCCTTCCTGGCTTAGAATTGCTGAAACCGATGTCACTCCGGGAAGCTTTGGCAAATCACCCGTCGCCAAAACTGGATCCGTAGAGCAACCCCCACCAGGAGATCGACCAGCTGTCATGGGACCGATAGACTGACCCTCAATCTTTGACTCACAACCATCTGTCGCTTTGTCTCGACGAACCGAATCCTCCGTATCCCTCAAAGCACCTAGAAGCCCCTCCTCAGCAAGTTCTCGACGAACCAACTCCTATCGAGCACCCCTCGAGCCTCCATCAGGTGTCTATGGCCTACCTGTACAGCTCAGCGGCTTGAGCCTGTACATGCCACAACACAAATCTTCCCGAGCCATCTGTTGGGAACCCTTCGCAAGCATCCAATCTTTGTCCCCAAACAGACTGCGACAGCTATCATCTGCCAGCCTACCTACCGAAACCAAGTTGTAGCACAAACTCGGTACATGGCGCACACCCTTGAGAATGAGCTTCTCACCGAGCTCAGTTGTCAAGTGCACATTATCGATGCCTACAACTGCAGTCGTCCCCTTGTCGCCCATCTTCACATGTACAAATCTACCGTCGCCGTATGACGTAAAGATCCTCCTATGTGGAGTGGTGTGATACGACGCCCCCGTGTCTATGAACCAGTCGCTGTCATGCCACATGCCACAAGGTTCCTCTGCGTCGGTTGCTATGATGATGATATCTCCCATTGCTGTGAGATCCGCCTGATCGTCCTTGCCTTTTACCTTCTCAGCTTTGAGCTTCATATAGTTCCTCTTGATATGATCCCTTTTGTCACAGTGATAGCAGCCCTCCTTGCGGCCAACAATCGCAAGATTTCGAGAACTCCCCCCTGTCATCGCCTGTGAATTAGGTCTTTCCTTCCCGTAGAAAGTCACCAGAGCGGACTCCTGCGACGATTCTACTTGCTTGCACCGGACCTCCTTATTCATCAAGCTACTTTTGACTGCCTCCATCGTGACAACTCCATCAGACGCGAAGTTGCTTACCGACTGTCCCAAGAAGTTGGGTCTCATGCGGCCAGCGGAGGAGTGGGCTTCATGCGGCTGACGGGAAGCAAGTCCATGCGGTCAAGGAGGAAGGCGGCATATGCGGCTAGGGTGATGGGCGCACATGCGGCTGGCCGAAGAGTAGTTCCATGCGGCTGCAGAAGCAAGGGGGTACATGCGGCTGAGAGCAACTGGGATTCATGCGGCCAGGGAATTTTATGCGTGCGCAGTTCGGAGGAGTTCAGGCATATGCGGCTCGGAATGGTCGGTGTATATGCGGCCAGACTACCATGCGGCTGGGGGAACACTTGCCGTATGAAATGTTCATGTGGTCAAGTCTAAGCACAGTTCATCTTCTCCAAAATTTCGAGAAGAAGAACACCATGAGAGCCAAGTTCTCAAGTTCCATAACTCCATCATCCGGAGCCCAAATTCGAACTTCCATAGGTCAAAATGGGGCAGAACAAAATTCTCTACAACATAGAACCATCAAAACTTAGAAATAACAAGATTAAGTAGATCAAAACTCAAGAAATCCGAAAATAAGATAGACTTAGATCTACAAGAATCAGGCCCTGAAAAGTAAAAATGCTAAGTACTAAGTAAGTCACGCCCCAGAACCAGAATACTGGAGAGCGGGGGCAGACATAGCTAGCTACGTATATTGAAATAGAATACATCTCAACTATACGGTCACGGCTGTCTAGAAATATGAGGGTTTACTACAAGCCAACAGTCTCTTAAGGTCAAGTCTATTGTCTCAATCTCAAGCAAGTAATATAATTACAAGATGTTTGACCACCAAATATACAATAAAAGGCGTCCCAAATATTACATATCAGCTGATCATGAAGCTAGTCATACAAAATGCGAGGACTAGCAAGAGTTTAAGTCATACATGATCAACCCTAGGATTTGTTAATCATGTTTACAGCCCGTAGGCAGACAGTAAGTAAAAGTGCATCGAGCTAACATGTGCTCATCGGCTAAACGCCTCAAAAGAATAACTTTACAATAGAGTGAGCGAAACAAAATAGAAAAACCCACTCGTAGCCCGGGTTCCTTCTAGTCGCCACCATTGGGCTGGAAGCTTGGTAGATCCTCGGGAGCTGCTCCGAAATCTGGCCACACAAAATCAGCTGGGTCAACCCGAGAAAGAGCAAGTGCCACAAGGGGGCCACGAAATAAGAACAAAAGCCAGCAATCAGCACAGAAAATCTAATATTAAAACTAAAATTACGAAAACATGTCAGGATGATATACGACGAGATAACCATGGAACTATTCCGATAGCCAGGTTACAACCCGTAAACCAAACAAGAACCGGGGTTGTAACCCTTCATTGAACAGAGCTTGGTTTCCCACCATTTATCGGCAAGATAAGAATGCAAGAAATCAAGACAGGGAGCAATCTTGTACTGGATCAAGACATGGCTAAACTGGTTATACCTCATTCAATCAATCACGACCAAGCAGATACTACGGCTTACTACTTTAACTAACTAGGGTTATCACATGCCTAATTACTAACAAGATGCAGTGAGATTGTTCCACAGCCACAAGCCCTGCAGACCATCCAGGCTACCCAGGACGAAAGATTAGGGGTTGAATTCAGGTGGGTACATTGTCCAGGAGACACATGTACCCTTAGGTGACTTAGAGGGTGCAACACTCGACGGTGCGCTGAAAATGTGCCCTACTCGACGGCAGGCTACAGATCCCAAGAGCGTCCAGGTAACGTGATTGTATGTAGCTGTGTCATCTCTTCATGACTACTGAGTTATTCTAGTTATTAACCTTAATCCGTTTTAGTAGGTACTCCTGACCGTGGTACTCAGGAGTCCCGTCCTAGACATGATGCAAGACAGGACAAGTGGATTTAACAAGCAAGCAAGAAAGAACTACCCACGGTGTCAAGGCAAGTCAAGTTAAGTTATCAAGATAAATCATGTCAGGGTACTTGTCAGGAGTGCGCCACGACGGGCCACTATCATGTCAGGTTGGTCATGTCAGGAGTGCACCACCACGGGTCATTGTCGTGTTATGCTAGTTCCTTGTCATATCAAACCATGTACAATAGTCATTCCAAACATATTAAGTAAAATCAAGTTCATGACAAAAGGCGTAAGGATATAAAATGGGCATGAAATATCTAATAAAATATCAAAAGACAGGGTTAGAGAAGAGCCAAGCTCAAAGAAATAAAACTAAAACTCCAAGAGCCAATGGGTTAAGCAAGGGGTCAGGGGAGCAGCGTACGAAAAGTCACGCACGCTGAGGGCAGCGTAGGTGAAAAGTCACGCACGCTGAGAGAGCAGTGTACGTGAAAGTCACGCACGCTACAGGGAGCAGCTGCGTGAAAAGTCACGCACGCTCAAGGAGACAGCATACGTGAAAGTCACGCACGCTCAAGGGAGCAGCTGCGTGAAAAGTCACGCATGCTACAGGGAGAAGCTGCATGAAAAGTCACGCACGCTCAAGGAGGCAGCATACGTGAAAGTCACGCACGCTCAAGGGAGCAGCTGCGTGAAAAGTCACGCACGCTACAGGGAGCAGCTGCGTGAAAAGTCACGCACGCTCAAGGAGGCAGCATACGTGAAAGTCACGCACGCTCAAGGAGGCAGCATACGTGAAAGTCACGCACGCTCAAGGAGGCAGCATACGTGAAAGTCACGCACGCTCAAGGAGGGCAGCATACGTGAAAAGTCACGCACGCTCAAGGAAGCAGCGTACGCAGCGCTAAAGAGCGCGTGTAGCTCAGGGTGTGTAAGCTAATTAGCTCTGCACACTGCTCACAGTCTCCTCCAAACAGCAAGAACACCATGGCTAAACTCAAGGCTTCAAAATTCATAACTTGGCCATCCGAACTCCAAATCCAGATTTCCAAAGTTCCAACTTGGGTAGAATTGAATGCTCTTCCACATTAAAACATCAAAAACCCATAAAATCCAACTTAAGTAGCTCAAACCATGCAAAATCCGAAAATAGATATAACTTAGATCTACAACAATGGAGGCTCCAAATCACAAAAACCCAAGTTCTAATGTTGATCATCATGTCCTAATCTATCAAATGGACAAAGAAAAGAGGGTTCTCATGTAGTGGCAAGATGCACTTGCCTAGGGTTGGGAGAGTTGTGGAGGAAGGAGAAGAAGAAGAAGAAGGAATTTAATGGTGGTTAAGAGGAGAGAGAGTGGTAGGTGGGAATATAAAGAGGGGGAGTTGTGGTGGATTGAAGGTGGAGTGTAGGTTAAGGTGATCCACTACATAAACCAAACCGAGCCAAACCAATAAAACCGAGCCAAGCCAAAAACCTAAAATATGAGAAATACCAAAATTCCCCAAGTTGAGAAAAAAATAAATAAAATAAAAAAATACATGCCAAAATCCAGATACGAGTATAAATACGAAATACGGGAAATACGGGAAATGAGGGTGACAAAGTTAAAATGCTGTAAGAAAGAGAATGGAGCAATAAAATTGGAGTTCCTCCATGAAGCAAGTTGTACTTGCCTAAACCCCTCTCTCTCTGGTAGGTGAAGAAGTTAATGGAGGAAAGAAGAAGAGTAATGAAGAGAGAGAAGGAAGTGGGGTTAAGAAATGGTAGTGGTGGTAGGTAGGTGGTTCTCTCCTTGGTTCATAATAAACCAAAGAAAACCAAGCCTAGCCGAACCCAAACCAAGAATAAACCATGTAACGCCCCAGTCCCAAAATACGTAGGACTAGGAACGTAGACATGCCAGCTGTATTCATACGAAGTATACTCCAATATATGGAAGCCTCGTATAAATACATAAACTGTAAAATACAGTAGAACCATAACTAATCTCATCCACAAGAATAAAAGATATTATATAATCAACTATGAATTTGTCTTGATACAATATGTTGGGCGGAGACAAATCCACTACCAACAAGTAAAGAAAAAATACATGATGTAAAAAAAGAATGATTTTGGCGAGCAAAGACGATTCAAATGCAATCATCCTCGAAGAAGTAGCGATGATCACGGCTAAAGCTAGAACACCTGCGAAAGACAATAGCACACACCTGGAGAGATAACCAGGTCCTCAGAGGGACGTAACAAGACACATAATATCATGCCATATAAACTGAATAAATATTGCTCAAATAAATAAGTAAATCAAATTATAACATGTTCCAATACGCACCTACTGAACGAGCGTACCATCCCCCCAACCAAACAAGGACAGGAGATGGTAAACTAATTCACGGTAACGTATCTTCCCATGCTATGAATCCAATATGGTATCCGGACCCCAACAAGGTTCAATACCTTCTCATCGAAGTAGTAAGTCACACCTACAACCAAACAAGGACAAGATATGACGAACTAATTCGCGACAAGTTATTGTTCCAAGCCACAGTCAGATACAAGTACCCAAACCAAAAGTACTCGTACCTAACGGATAGGGTAGCCTACCGTTCTAAGTGAAATATAGTTAAGAAAAATCCTTCCTGCACATGGGCCCTGGCTGAATAGGATCGGCGTAGTCCCCCTTGGGCACTAGAGGCCCCATCAGTAAGAGCATGACGTTTTGCAGAATCGTCAGTGGCCGTCAGTAATCTTGGGTCATCAATCCCGTATCTCCAGCGGAGAGTCCGGATCACAAAGGAAGTGCATCGAAGCCCATACGCTAAGGAATTGTCCTCCCCGTTCAATGCCTACTGTGTTGCATCCACAACACAAACCACTATAACCGCTAAGTCAAACTATCATGCAATCTCTATTAGCGGTTATTCCTATCGCACGACTTGTACGTACTGGTGGCCAGCCAATCACGCACTTCCGTGTCCTACATGCAACACACAACTTCGTGTTACAACGTGTCAAGGCCAATGAATGCAACACACATGGAGGTCCCTTAAATCTAGGTTTAATTTATAAGAAAATAATACACAGCAGGAAATATAAAAGAATAGTAAGTTCTAACAGGTTATGCCATGTATCACAGTTTATTTTGCATAAAGAAAATAAATAATGCATGAAATATGAGCTAGAATAATTAAACAGCAAATGGCAAGGTGTCTTGCCTGGTAGTACGCTTGGTGTGCTGCGATGATCAAGCTGGCATGAACTGCGACTTTGGTGTAATAACTACACAAGATGACCTCTGATGGTGGAACGGACAGTTCCATTGGGTCCAGAAGGGTCAAGTTTGTTAGGGTGGACATAAGGTAGTACGGATTTGGTGACAGAATAGGTATAAGAGGGTTTAGTTACGGGCTGGAGGAAATCGAAGGAATTTTGAATAATTAGATATGTATACTATTTAAGAAAATAATTGTAATACTTGAAATTATATTATTAAAAGATAATTTCTTGGAGAATATTGGAAAAGAACCATAAATTATTTTTAGACTAAAATATTAACTTGCAAAAGTAAATTTGAGATAGTGAAACTACATTTTTATAGGCCAAAATAAATAAATATATATATATATATATATATATATATATATATATATATATATATATATATATATATATATATATATATATATATATATATATATATACAATAATACTTCTATCACAAAATATGGTATGCTACCCCTAATATAACATAATTTGTAAAAATACTAGAATTTTAATAAAAATATAAAAAGGAACAGCAACAACTGTACTGCCCTCCATAATAATATTAGTAATAGAAAATAATAATAACAACAACAACAATAATAATAATAATAATAATATTATGATAATAATAAGAACATCATAATCAGTATTAATAACTAATAATAATAATAATAATAATAATAATTTATAATAATAATAATAATAATTTATAATAATAATAATAATGGTAATAATAATAATAGTAAAATATTACTAATAATATTAGTAAAGATGTACAGTACTGTTGAGCTCTCTCTGTTCGAGAGAGCAATTGCTACTGAAAGAATAAATAAAAAAATAAAAATAATACACAAAAAAGTCAGAACCAATACTGTTCTTCCTGAGCAGGAAGAAAGAGAGAGAAGAAGAAAAAAATAAAAACAAAAGAGTGAGAGAGCTGAGAGGAGAGAGCGAGAAGGGAAAGGGGAAATGGAGAGGTGGCGGTCGGGAGTTTGTAGAGGGGGATCGGCGGAGGCGGTGGAGATGCGGAGCGGCGACGGGAAGGCCGGCCGGCAAGGAGGAATAGGCGGAGGGGAAGGGTTTCTCGGAGGAGTTTGGCCGAGGCTCGTCGGCTGGAGATGTCGGAGAGGGTGGAGAGGAGCGGTGAAGGAGATGATCGACGCGCGGTGGGTTCGAAGTCGGGAGAGGGTTTGGCGAGGGGCTGAGGAAGACGGGGAGTAGGCGGCAAGGGCGGCGCCGGCTAGGGTGCGGAGGTGGCGAAGGATTTCAGCGAGGCGGAGGGATCGGAGTGCGGCGGATCTCGGGGTGGTCCGGCGAAGGCTGGGAGAGGGAAGTCTCGGCCGTAAGGGCGGCGGATCGGACGCGGTTGGCGCGGCGAAGAGGTCGGGGAAGGAACCCACGACGGACGGCGGAGCTCGCCGGCCACGGGTAGGTAAGCGGTGGTAGCGGGGTGTTTGTTTTATTTCTCTTTTGATTTTTGGTGGTCTGTGGTGGCGGCGTTCGCCGGGGTTTCGGCTGTTGATGGCGACGGGGACGCTGGGATGGTGTGGGTGGCAGGGTTTGGTTGTCGGGTGCTGGCCGTGGTGGCCGAGGCTGGACTGTAGGCTGGGGTGGGTTTTGCTGGTGGCGATCGGTCGCGGTGGCGGTGGTGACGGGTTAGTGGTTGGTCGGGTTTGGGTGTGGTGGAAGGGCTCGTCGGGGCAACGAGCAGGTGGTGGCTGGCCGTGGTGTCGATGATGGTGGAGACGGGGTGGCTATGGCAGGAAGTCGGGTTATGGACGGGAGGCGGATCGGGCTGGACGGGGTTAGGGTTAGGTTTAAAGTTAGGATTTTTGTCGTGTCAGATTTGTCGACACGGGGGGTAAATGTATGTGTAAAAAATATGGAATAAGATTATGAACATAGGAACACGGACACGATGCACGATTGAGTTATGGAATTTCTTGGAGGAATTAATAAAAAAAAGTTGGAGGAGTACCTGCCTATTTATAGGATGTGAGAATTTCCAATTGGATAAGAATTAGGATCCCTTAAAACCCAATATAGATATTTCCTAATTTAATTTAAAACAATCAAATCCAAATCCAAATCTAATTTCAAATTAAATATTCAATTTAAATCAAATTAAATTTCTAGTATAAAATCCATGAGATAAATCAATTTCAAATATTTAACTATTTTAAATAAATCCAAAATTTAAATCAAGATTCAAAATGGTCACCAAAATTTTCAAATATATTTTCCAAAAATACCAATAATAATAATTTTGAAAATAATAAATATTAATATTAATAAATCTTGAAAATTATATTTTTATTTAACATAGGCTAGTAAAAATTTTAGGAAATGTATGCACAATAATATTTATCAATAATTGCTATAAACGAAAGGTTTTGTACCAATAAATAAATAAAATAATTAGCTTGAAAGTTTGGTACGATAGCTAAAACAAATTATTACATTTATTATTTTGAAACTATAAAATAGAAAAATATTTTTCTAAAAATATGTACGCTCGCACATATTTGCACTCGTCGAGCAATTTCGAAAATAAAATTTTCGTACACGACGTACAATACGACTACGTAAAATACAAAATTTTAAATCAGTACAAAAAAAATAAGTAGAAATTTTTAGGGGCTTTACAAACCAAGCCATGAAGAAAAGCTAAGCAAGGAATCATGCAATACAAGATAAAATACGTACAAGTATTCCAAAATATGTAATACGAACCACAGGCATTACAACTCTACCCACCTTAAAAGAATTTCGTCCTCGAAATTTAATTAAGAGACTAGAGAGACGAGAACAAGCTATATTAATCATAAGCAAGCTATAACTAGGCAGGCAATCACTCATTCAAGCAAGGAATCGAAGGCATGAGGCATAAGGAAGACATTATATCTCACGAGTCAAACAAGTCGGGATATCGCGATCGGATATCATCCTCACACTCCCACGTTGACTAACCCAAAGAGTGATGACCCCAAGCAACTCGGACTAACTTGATAATCTTGTTGTTGAGTATCTTCTCTCTCCGGTCCAATATAGACACGGGCCTCTCCTCATACGAAAGGTTGGTACCAACAACCAATTCCGAATGATCCAGGACGTGGCTCGGGTCTAGGATATACCGTCGTAATTAGGATACATGGAACACGTCATGCACCTCGCTTAGCGACGGCGAAAGAGCGAGACGATAGGATACATCTCCTACTCGCTCCAGAATGTCGAACGGTCCTATATACCTAGGACTAAGCTTTTCTCGTGCGTCGAAATGAATGACGCCATGGTTAGGCAAAATCCTCAGGAATACATGGTCGCCGACAGAAAACTCGAGAGGGCGCCGATGAGAATCGGTCCAATGGCGCTGGCGATCTTGGGCAACTCGAAGATGATCCCGAACTCTTCTGACCACTTCAACTGTCTGTGCAATCATTTCTGGGCCGAGCATCTGTCTCTCTCCTACATCATCCCAGGCTAGCGGGGATCGGCACTTCCTACCATATAGTGCCTCGAACGGTGCCATCTGGATACTGGCTTGGAAGCTGTTGTTGTACGAGAACTCCACCAGGTACATGTGATCTTCCCACGAACCACCGAAGTCAAGTGTACAGGATCGTAACATATCTTCAAGAGTCTGGATCGTGCGCTCCGACTGACCATCTGTCTGCGGATGATATGCTGAACTGAACTGGAGATGAGTTCCCAAACTCTCCTGCAGGCTACGCCAAAAGTGCGACGTGAATCTTGAATCTCGGTCCGAAGTGATACTAACTGGCCCTCCGTGCAACCTGACAATCTGCCTGAGGTACATCTCTGCTAACTGAGCTGTCGACTGACCGACTCTAAACGGGAGGAAGTGAGCTACCTTCGTGAGCCTGTCAACTATAACCCAAATAGCATCTCGACCAGCGGGAGACCTAGGTAATCCAGTCACAAAATCTATGGTCACATGCTCCCACTTCCATTCTGGAATTGGCAAGGGCTGAAGAAGTCCAGCGGGCCTCTGATGTTCAGCCTTAACTTGTTGGCAGACTAAACAACGAGAGACAAACCGGGCTATCTCCCTCTTCATGCCATTCTACCAAAAGTGTTGACGGATATCACGGTACATCTTCGTACCGTCCGGATGAATGGAATATTGAGAACTGTGAGCCTCTGCCATGATCTCCTGTCTGATATCTCTATTGGGTACACAAAGACGCTTACCATGCCTAAGTGTACCGTCTTCATGAATACACAACTCTGGTCTTCGTCCTGCCTCACACTCTGCTCTGAGTCACTGAAGCTTGAAATCTGCTGACTGCGCCATCCGGATCCTCTCGACTATGGTGGACTGAACTTGCATGCTGGCCATCAATACCACACTGGAAGGGAGAACAACTTTAATACCCATCTTCTGAAGATCTGCTAACAGCTCTGGTTGCGCTGTTAGAAAATAAACTCCGGCTCTCCTGCTCAATACATCTGCAACAACGTTAGCCTTCCCGGGATGATACTGCAAGTTGACATCATAATCCACAAGAAGCTCCAGCCACCTCCTCTGACGCATGTTAAGATCCTTCTGGGTGAAAACATACTTCAGGCTCTTATGGTCGATGAAAATCTCCACCCTATCTCCGTACAAGTAGTGCCTCCACAACTTAAGTGCAAACACTACTGCTGCCAGCTCCAAGTCATAGGTTGGGTAATTCCTCTCATGATCACGAAGTTGCCGTGACACATAAGCTATTACCTTCCCATGCTGCATCAGAACACATCCTAGGCCTCTGCCTGAAGCATCATAATATACTGAGAATCCTCCGGTTCCATCTGAAAGTGTGAAAATGGGAGCCGTCATCAAGCCTCGCTTCAACTACTCAAAAGAATCCTGACATTCTGCTGTCCACGCAAACTGTACTTCCTTGCGGGTCAACTGGGTCAATGGCGCCGAGATCCGGGCAAAGTCTGAAATAAATTGCCGGTAGTAACCGGCCAATCCGAGAAAACTGCGAACCTCTGCAACTGTGCTGGGCACCGGCCATGACTCAGTAGCCACGATCTTCTGGGGATCCACTTCTACTCCTCCTCTGGTGATGATGTGACCCAAGTTCGAAATGCGATCGAACCAGAACTCGCATTTACTGAACTTGGCATATAACTGGTATTCTCTGAGAATCTGAAGAACTACACGGAGATGCTGCTCATGCTCCACTTCACTCCTGCTATAGACCAGGATGTCATCCAAAAACACAATCACGAACTGATCCAAATAAGACATGAAAATACGATTCATGAGATCCATAAATACAGTCGGCGCATTGGTCGCTCCAAATGGCATCACTAGGAACTCCCAATGCCCATACCTAGACCTGAAAGCTGTCTTCGGGATGTCCTGCTCACTGACTCTGATCTGATAATATCCTGAGTGCAAGTCGATCTTCGAGAATACTGCTGCCCCTTTGAGCTGATCAAACAAGTCATCTATCCTCGGAAGAGGGTATTTGTTCTTGATTGTCACTGAGTTCAAGGTACGATAATCAACACATAACCTGGACGTACCATCCTTCTTTTTCATAAGAAGCATCGGGGCTCCCCAAGGCGATCCACTAGCACGAATGAATCCCTTGGTTCAAAGTTCTTCAATCATCTTGTACAAGATCTCCAACTCTGAAGGCACTATCTTGTAGACTCGCTCTGATACTGGTGTTGTCCCAGGAATCAAGTCTATGGTGAACTCGATCTCCCGCTCTGGTGGCATACCTGGAAGCTCTTCTGGGAAAATATCTGGAAACTCTTCAACTATCCGGGACAACTGCACTGCTGCTACTGCCATCCGCAACACTGGGGGAGAAGGCTCAACTGTGCCTCTGGAAAATGAAAACTCTGGCTCTCCGGGAATGCTAACAATAACTCTGCCAATATGGCAGTATATTCTAGCATACTGGTTCCTCAACCAATCCATCCCTAAGACCACATCATAATCGGCCATCGGGAATTCTATCAATCTAGCGGAAAATTCCTTACCGCTAACTACGATCCGACACGAGGAAAACACCCTATCGACTCCCACAAGTCCGTTACCAGTAAGTATATTGAGCCTTACTGATAATGACTCGGGCTCCAATCCTATCCGTGTCGCGAATCGTGCAGACATAAAAGAATGCGATGCACCAGAATCAAATAAAGCTGAAGCTGGAAAGGAGTTGACGAGAATAGTACCTGCCACTACCTCTCCTGGTGCCAATCCTTCCTCTGCGGTCATCACCATAGCCTGACCATGCCCTCGGGGTGCTGGTCTGTAAAACCCCTATTTTTTTAATTTTTTTATATTATTTTATTAGACTAAAAAATGAATTTATACAATTTATGGTTTTATTTTATTTTTAAATGACCTTAGCCATTGTTGAGTGTTGGAGCACTAGACTACCATGAATTTTAGCACGGAAGATGTAGCAGTGTGCCTTGACTAGTGTACTAGCCATGCCGGGGGAAGCCTAGCCACAGTAATGTCCAAACTAGGAAAACCAGGCCAAGCTATGAATGAACTTATTTAAATTATTTTAATTAAATATTATTTTATATATTGATTTTTAGATGACCCGGTTGTGCCAAACCAGTCCGAACTGAATCCGGACCAAATTTAAGCCCATGTAGGCATGTGGTGGGACCAAGATGGCCATGTAGGAATATTTTATGTGTGTACAAATATTTTTAAATAATTTTGAGACTTGTTGAATATTTATTGACTTTTGGTACAAAATTTATATTTTATTAATAAAATGATGTTTTACAAGATGGTATAATTTTCTGGACCCACACTTGGGTGAGCGGTAAAGTTCACCCATATTAACGATTATTATTATTTTATTATAATTTAAGTTATTTCATGGAGATTAAAATATGTTCATTCTATTTAGATATTATTATTATTATTATTGAGATTGATTTATTGTAAGATGAATTTATATATAAATATGTAGATATATTTAAATATATTAAATATTTGGATATGTGATATTTAAAGTGTTATTGTATTTAAATAATTTTTGGAGATATATTTATAAAGTTTGAAAAGATTTAGATAAGAAAAGAAAAAGAAAAGAAAAGAAAAGAAAAGGAAAAGAAAAAAAAGAAAAAAAAAAAGAAACAAACCCACCCCTTAAAGGGGCGGGCCCCACCCCTCACCATGCTTGCTGCGTACAGCAGCAAGCCCCGCGAACATGTTTGTGAGTGGGCCATTGGTATGGGTATTAGTAATAATAGTTGTATTAGGTTTTCACATAATTTGTTTTATATATAACTTCTTTCACAAGCCTCAAAATCCTAATCTTCCAAGACGAAAATTGAGGCTGATCATACCTTCTTCGCCTACGAATTCGTTTCACCAGCGACGGAGCTTTGTGCGCGACGAACGGAGCATCGGAAGTCAGCCCCGCGTCACCCACGGAGCAGTTTTTCCACTCAATGTACCCCACTTCCCCACGGCATAACTTTTTACTCGTAGCACCGATTTTCGATCCGTAAAATGTTATGGAAAGTAGACTTGACCCTCTTCGAGATCCCCCAGGTGGATTTTGACATGGCCATCCAAATTGCTCGAAAAATCGAGACGAAGTTGGAGAAAAACTACTTTTCTGAATATTAAAAACTGTCGTAAAACACCAACTTGTCGGCCACTTTTCTTGCTGTCCATTAAGCTTTCGTAAAAACTAATTAAAGGCTATCAAAGACAACCTAACCGAGAATGTAACGCACCTTTTGGATTCACTTTTCATCTAGTATGTAGAAAGTTACACATTTTTAAAGTTTTCCGAAAAACTGTAAATTCTGTTTTCAAAAAGTAGAGAAACACCCCGATACGGCGTCCATCCCGACAACCCGGACGACGTGGTCGCACACTATACGCATCGAAAGGCGTGTATGGATGTTATTGACGTGTGGGAACTAACGGAACCCGATTTCGTTGCATATGCGCGACGAAATCAGTACGTATCCGTCGAGATACCCCCGTATCGACTCTTTGCAAATTGAGCCACAACTTTGTGTACACTCATCAAATCGCGAAGAAAGTTGCACCATTGGACTCGAAATATTTTTTTGGTCCTGTGAGCCAAGTTTGGTCCGATTCTGAGACCGTTGATCAGGACGCTATTTTGGCGGGCCCACAATCCCACTCAACGGGCGATTTTGTGCACAGCCCACCGAAATCCAAAATTGGACATACCGTTGGGTTTGTCTCATCAAAACAAATCTGTAGACATATAGTTTGACGACTGTAGAGACCGTAGATATTGGCACGTATTTCGGTGCAAAGCGGGTCCAACGACGGACATCGTTTTGACCCGAAATTACGATTTTGCCCCTGTTCCAGAATTTAACTTTTGGACAGGCATTTACTTGGCATATCTTTTATTCCAAACTCGTTCGTGATGTTTGTTTCAGCATCCGGAGCTTCTTGTGGATTTTGACTTTCGTGTTGACGATTCTGATTGTTGGATTTTGCTGCTTCTCGCACCACCCGCAGGCAAGATACCTTGCCATTATACTATTTATATTCAGTTGCATTTTATTACATATCACTGTTCATTATTTCCAGTTCTTGTAGTTCTTGATTTATTGTCTGCACAGTGATATTAGATATACTTTGTTATTATCCTTTGATTGCATATGGACTTAGAGTTAAGAGACTACCGTTGTAGTGTATTGCATATACCTCGACATCGTTGTACCACGAGGATGTGTGAGATGAGTAGCATGTAGAGGTTCTTGTGTGTGGGCTGATCCCCCATGTGCATGCGTTAGGGCTAACTGCTAATAGAGGCGTGTTAGGAGACTTAGCAGTTAGTAGCGATACATGGTCATGGATGCGGCTTGACAGGTACATTGGGTGGAGAGAACATTTTCTTGTCGTATGGGCTTCTATTGCACTTCCCTTATAACCCGGAAGCTCCGCTGGAGATACGGGTACGAGCCTCTCAGGTTGGCCACTGTCGTTTTTCAACGTCATGCTCTCGGTCACTGGTGCCCAAGTGGGAACTATACCAGATCCCATTACAGCCAGGGCTCATACGACGAAAGGTTTGTTCTTAACTGCATGTTCACTTTAGTATGGTTAGAGTACCTTATTTATGTCTTGTCACTTTCTTTGATTGTGGCATATTTTATATTCAGTATTTATATGGCATGTTTATTGTATCTTGTTACGTCCCTCTGAGGACCTGGTTATCTCTCCAGGTGTGTGCTTCTGTTGCAGGTGTTCTAGCCAAGGCCGTGATCTTCTCCATTCTTTCGAAGATGGTTGCACTTGGTTCGTCTCGTTATTTTATCGATCACTTCTTGTACATTTTATTTGAGGTAGTTGGTAGTGGACTTTGTCTCCGCCCAACGATTGTATACATGACAAAACTTAAAGTTGCTTTTATATCATTTATTTATCCAGTAGATGAGATTTAGTTATTATGGTTCTACTGTATTTTACAGCTTATGTATTCATACGAGGTTTCTATATATTGGAGTGTACTTCGTATGTATGCAGCTGGCATGGATACGTGTCTAGTCCTAAGTATTTTGGGACTGGAGCGTTACATGTTTTTGTGGTGGCCCATGCAGGTCGAGTTTGTCACTTCGATTACGTAATTGTACCGATGTAAGCCTGCAACATAGGATTAGAATCTAGGAATCTCATCCATACAGCTTGACCTCTTTCCTTGACTTTAAATTCCGAACTCTTGTTCGACCTCCTTGAACTGCATCTTGCTTGATTCCTTTCTACCATTGATTCTTATTTTCGTGCTTAGTGTCAACTAGGAAGATGACTACACTAGTATATGCTCATAGGTCAAACACATGGCTAGAATGGTTATATTGGCAATTGGAATACATTCAAGACTCTAATTGAGTTAAAAAGGCTTTTTAGTGTGATTTAATGATTAGTAATTGGTAAAGTAGGATATTGCCACGAAAAGTTTTAATCTTGAGATTTCTAAATAGTAAACACCAGAGGATTCATAGAATTTTATACTTGGTTTAAGAAATTGATTGATTTTCAAGATTTGATATTTATGATTTATTGGGTTATAGCTATACATCTTTGAACAAGTATAAAATTGATTGCTTTTTGAGTTGTGAATATTAAAAAAAAATTGTGATAGATATACATCTTTGAACAAATATAAAAATTTATTTGATTTTCGAGTTTTGATGTTTATGATTTATTGTATTATAGTTATACACCTTCGAACGATTATAAATTTGGTTTGAGAATGATCTTATCTTTTAAAAATGGCCGTAAAAATTATTTAAATTGAGTTGTACGACTTGCGATTTTCGTGTTTAGTAAATTTTAAATTTTAAGTGGAAGTAATGATGGTAAATTTGGTTTACAATAAATAAATAAATAAATAATTGAAATTTTTTTTATTTTAAATTGTGTCCTATGATTGAGGATTTACAAATCTATTTAGATTTTTGGTAAAAAAAAGATTTTGACTGATAAGATTATTGGAAAATTTTAGTTTAATGTGAGATTGCTAATATTAAAATTTTTGGGAGAATTTCGAAGGATGTGATGGAAAGTTATTTTGATTGATTAAAGGAAGTTACCATTTAGAAGTTGTAATTTTGTTGAAATAACTTAGCATGAATAGAAGTTAAAATTGATAAGAGCATTGAGCTTAATTTTTTGATATTGCTTTTAATATGCTAAGAGTTTTATTATGAGTTATTTGAAAATCTTAGAGTGTTAAATTTTTTTTTTGATTGATTGTGAAAGTTTTATGGAATCGTAAATTATGAACACTTGAGTTAAATAGTTGAACTTAAACGTTAATTTTGGAAAAGGTTAGTAGTAACGTGATAAAATTTTGCATTGAGATTTATGAGAGTGATTTAAATTTTTATGATGAATTTGAACGGCTTGGAGTGAATACAAATTTTGGGTGGTTTATTTTTGAAAGTTTATTTTTAAAACTTTTTGGAGGAAACTTGAATTAAATTTTAATGGTAGGCCCCAAGATAACCCTACTGAGTATTCCACACTAATTGCCATGTCATCCATGACCATGATAGTAGTATATACACAAGTGTTGTTGGTCATCTACCCAGCTATGTGACTGTATTTCCACCTCGGCGTACTCGACCGTCCTTTAATTCTAGATCTTTTAATTGGACCTTCTAACCCATTTGCATTTGAATAATGATTTAATTGTTCCTTAACTGTATTCATTTAGGATACTATCTTCTCACTAGAACTGTTCCCCTAAATTATTATTTTTATGGATTCTTTAATTAATTTTATTTCATGCTTTAACTTGATCTTCTTTAGTTTTGTGCATTAATTATCACCTCATGAACTCCCACTTCCTATTTTAGATCTTTTGGCGTCCCTTACCGTGACTTGGATATTTGGAGAACAACACTAGACTTTTCCTTCCAACAAATTTAATGTGTAAGGCCTAGACAAGTCTACCTTCATGTAGATATATCATGTCCCACTAAAACACGTCTCCTTGTACTCTATTTCTTGATATGACCTTATGGTCAAAATGGCCAAACTATAACCTTTACCATGATACCGATATTTTTACCACGGATAGAGATCCAACGTTGACTCAATCCCTTAACCCGATAGGTGAATTTTGTTCTACTTAGTTCCTTAAATGCTTAAATTGTACTCTATCTTGATTGCTTGACCCATTGTCCTATGATACTATTAGTTTAACTCTTGTAAGTTGGGTAGAATACCTCACAACCAAACAAACCTTTTTCTCGTGAACCACATTGGTAAGTTCACTTAAACTATAATTCAGAGGACCCTACTTATCTAGTTTACCAAGACATAAATGAAGAAACACTAGGACAACTGTACAGGCCCACACTTCGGGCAAGACTCGATTTTAAAAGATCTTGGACTATTTAAAATTTTCTTCAGCAGTACCTCCCTTGCTCATATGTTGACTATCTCATGCTGCTAATGTAGCTTCAGTTTTGCAAGCTTATTTCTTTACCAAGCTTGATCATGACATATTTTATTTGGGTGCACCCACTAACATATTGTCTAATCAGAACCGGTGCATGATGGTCTGATCAACCTATTGCACTTTGGTTCGCTTATCACATATTATACTACGTGGATGAAGACATAGTAAACTTGCCTTAGAGTCTCATCCGCGACAGCCTTGGCAATTCTCTTTTGAATTATTTTCGCCGCCTATGAACCCTGCAATTCGTACTCAATATATAACACTGTCTTTGAGACCTTTGTTATTCTTGTCTTTTACTTATTTTGGAAAGACAAGACACTGTACTTGATAGATAGACTCAAAGTACCGCCTTTAGTTGTCCCACCATCTATTGCCAAGATAGTTAGCCATGGACCAACCAAGGTGACTATATCCTCGCTTTGAACTACTCGTCAATTCCATACCTACTATCGCGACCTTCTAATCATTCTTGATACTTGAGGATGATTCAAATCGTTCTCTTAATCATGCCCGCAACCTGGACGACCAATATACAACTATTCTCAAGGAACCATCTCTCTTAAGTCTCTAAATTATTTTTCCCCTTAATCTACTCGATTCTTTTCTATTCTTTGCAGTACTCGTATTTTATCTTGAACTACTTAAAACCCTTGATCATTTTTATTCTTGCATTAACTAGCCATATCAATGATTATTTTGTATTTATCTAAATCACGATTTTCTAATTCATGTTTTGTGAACGTTGTGATTTGATGATTCCTCATCGATATACCCATGTGACCTTTTTAATCCCTACTTATTTTTAATTTCGAGGACGAAATTCTTGTAAGTTGGGTAGGATGTAAAACCCCTATTTTTTTAAAATTATTTTTTATTATTATTTTATTAGACTAAAAAATGAATTTATACAATTTATGGCTTTATTTTATTTTTAAATGACCTTAGCCATTGTTGAGTGTTGGAGCACTAGACTACCATGAATTTTGGCACGGAAGATGTAGCAGTGTGCCTTGACTAGTGTACTAGCCATGCCGGGGGAAGCCTAGCCACAGTAATGTCCAAACTAAGAAAACCAGGCCAAGCTATGAATGAACTTATTTAAATTATTTAAATTAAATATTATTTTATATATTGATTTTTAGATGACCCGGTTGTGCCAAACCAGTCCGAACTGGATCCGGACCAAATTTAAGCCCATGTAGGCATGTGGTGGGACCAAGATGGCCATGTAGGAATATTTTATGTGTGTACAAATATTTTTAAATAATTTTGAGACTTGTTGAATATTTATTGACTTTTGGTACAAAATTTATATTTTATTAATAAAATAATGTTTTACAAGATGGTATAATTTTCTGGACCCACACCTGGGTGAATGGTAAAGTTCACCCATTGGGACGATTATTATTATTTTATTATAATTTAAGTTATTTCATGGAGATTAAAATATGTTCATTCTATTTAGATATTATTATTATTATTATTATTGAGATTGATTTATTGTAAGATGAATTTATATATAAATATGTAGATATATTTAAATATATTAAATATTTGGATATGTGATATTTAAAGTGTTATTGTATTTAAATGATTTTTAGAGATATATTTATAAAGTTTGAAAAGATTTAGATAAGAAAAGAAAAAGAAAAGAAAAGAAAAGAAAAAGAAAAAAAAAAAGAAAAAAAAAGAAACAAACCCACCCCTTAAAGGGGCGGGCCCCACCCCTCACCATGCTTGCTGCGTACAGCAGCAAGCCCCGCGAACATGTTTGTGAGTGGGCCATTGGTATGGGTATTAGTAGGGCTGTGCACAATTAAGTCAAACCGACCAAATCGAACCAAGCCAAACCGAACCGATTGGTTTTAAACCGAACCGATGGTTCGGTTGGTTTGGTTCGGCTTCAATTTTTTCAAAACCGACCGGTTCGGTTCGGTTCACGGTTTGGTTATGCCAAAAACCGTCTAAATCGAACCGAACCGAACCAAATCATTGTTAATTAATTAGGGTTGGCCGGTTTGGTATGGGTTCATTGGTTGTATTATACATGTTTGGTTCATTTATTCACATCACAGCCATTTATCAAGTTAAAGTTGAAAAAGAGATCTCTCTCTCTTTCTAGTCTCAAAGAGGAGTGCTGACGGCTCCTATTCTTTTCTAATTCCTCATGTGCATATGAAAGGGACTTTTGGTTGAATGTATATCATTTTTTTATGTATAATTGGCATTTTTCTCCACCTGCAAAGCGCAAGTTGAATTGAAGCTGCTGAATTGTATTTACTGTTGCAAAGTGGAAGTTGACTGAGGTTTCACAAAAGAAAAAAACATACAGCCCATTTTTTTTATGTGATCAAAACCGACCAAGTCGAACCGATCCAAACCGAACCAAGTCGGTTGGTTTTAAAACCGAACCGACCATTTGGTTGGTTCGGTTCGATTTTGTTTATTTTTAAACCGATTAACTTCGGTTCGACTTCGGTTGGGACCAAATAGGTCGACCACCGACCGATGCACACCTCTAGGTATTAGTAATAATACTTGTATTAGGTTTTCACATAATTTGTTTTATATATAACTTTTTCCACAAGCCTCAAAACCCTAATCTTCCAAAACGAAAATTGAGGCTGATCATACCCTCTTCGCCTACGAATTCGTTTCACCAGCGACGGAGCTTTGTGCGCGACGAATGGAGCATCGGAAGTCAGTCCCGCGTCACCCACGGAGCAGTTTTTTCACTCAAGGTACTCCACTTCCCCACGGCATAACTTTTTACTCGTAGCACCGATTTTCGATCCGTAAAATGTTCTGGAAAGTAGACTTGACCCTCTTCGAGATCCCCCAGGTGGATTTGACATGGCCGTCCAACTTGCTCAAAAAATCGAGATGAAGTTGGAGAAAAACTACTTTTCTGAATATTAAAAACTGTCGTAAAACACCAACTTGTCGGCCACTTTTCTTGCTGTCCATTAAGCTTTCGTAAAAACTAATTGAAGGCTGTCAAAGACAACCTAACCAAGATTGTAACGCACCTTTTGGATTCACTTTTCATCTAGTATGTAGAAAGTTACACGTTGTTAAAGTTTTCCGAAAAACTGTAAATTCTGTTTTCAAAAAGTAGAGAAACACCCCGATACGGCGTCCATCCCGACAACCCGGGCGACGTGGTCGCGCATTATACACATCGAAAGGCGCGTATGGATGTTGTTGACGTGTGGGAACTGACGGAACCCGATTTTGTTGCATATGCGCGACGAAATCAGTGCGTATCCGTCGAGATACCCCCGTATCGACTCTTTGCAAATTAAGCCACAACTTTGTGCACACTCATCAAATCGCGACGAAACTTACGCCATTGGACTCGAAATATTTTTCTGGTCCTGTGAGCCAAGTTTGGTCCGATTCTGAGACCGTTGATCGGGACGCTATTTTGGCGGGCCCACAATCCTACTCAACGGGCGATTTTGTGCACAGCCCACCGGAATCCAAAATTGGACATACAGTTGGGTTCGTCTCATCAAAACAAATCCGTAGATATATAGTTTGACGACTTTAGAGACCGTAGATATTGGCACGCATTTCGGTGCAAAGCGGGTCCAACGACGGACATCGTTTTGACCCAAAATTACGATTTTGCCCATGTTCCAGAATTTAACTTTTGGACAGGCGTTTCCTAAGAATATCTTTTATTCCAAACTCGTTCATGATGTTTGTTTTAGCATCCGGAGCTTCTTGTGGATTTTGACTTTCGTGTTGACGATTTTGATTGTTGGATTTTGCTGCTTCTCGCACCACCCGCAGGCAAGATACGTTGCCATTATACTGTTTATATTCAGTTGTATTTTATTACATATCACTGTTCATTATTTTCAGTTCTTGTAGTTCTTGATTTATTGTCTGCACAGTGATATCAGATATACTTTGTTATTATCCTTTGATTGCATATGGACTTAGAGTTAAGAGACTACCGTTGTAGTGTATTGCATATACCTCGACACCGTGTACCACGAGGATGTGTGATATGAGTAGCATGTAGAGGTTCTTGTGTGTAGGTTGATCCTCCATGTGCATGCGTTAGGGCTAACTACTAATAGAGGCGTGTTAGGAGACTTAGCAGTTAGTAGCGATACATGGTCGTGGATGCGGCTTGACAGGTACATTGGGTGGGGAGAACATTTCCTTGTCGTATGGACTTCTATTGCACTTCCCTTATAACCCGAAAGCTCCGCTGGAGATACGGGTATGAGCCTCTCAGGTTGGCCACTGTCGTTTTTCAACGTCATGCTCTCGGTCACTGGTGCCCAAGTGGGGACTATACCAGATCCCATTACAGCCAGGGCTCATACGACGAAAAGTTTGTTCTTAACTGCATGTTCACTTTAGTATGGTTAGAGTACCTTATTTATGTCTTGTCACTTTCTTTTATTGTGGCATATTTTATATTCAGTATTTATATGGCATGTTTATTGTATCTTGTTACGTCCCTCTGAGGACCTATTTATCTCTCCAGGTGTGTGCTTCTGTAATTTTGCAGGTGTTCTAGCCAAGGCCATGATCTTCTCCATTCTTTCGAAGATGGTTGCGCTTGGTTCGTCTTGTTATTTTATTGATCACTTTTTGTACATTTTATTTGAGGTAGTTGGTAGTGGACTTTGTCTCCGCCCAACGATTGTATACATGACAAAATTCAAAATTGCTTTTATATCATTTATTTATCCAGTGGATGAGATTTAGTTATTATGGTTCTACTGCATTTTACAGCTTATGTATTCATACGAGGTTTCCATATATTGGAGTGTACTTCGTATGTATGCAGCTGGCATGGATACGTATCTAGTCCTAAGTATTTTGGGACTGGGGCGTTACATGGTCCCCTCTGCTGAAATCCTCGCTGCCTATTCTGACTCAAGACTTGGGCTTGAGCATGCTGCTGGGGGTGTTGTTGCTGGAACACCTGGGACTGAGGCGGCAAGGGCCTCGGCAATGGATACTGCTGCTGCTGGACCGGAGCTGGTCCTCTCACCGAAGAGCTAGAAATGTTGGACGATGATGAACCACCCCTATTCGGGCAGGATCCAACCCTATGGTCTGTCGCTCCACAAGCCAGACACAATCCCTGTGCCCTGCGACACTCTGCTACTACATGGCCTGGCTTCCCACAATGAGAACATCCCACTGCGAAAGACTGCTTCTGCTTCTGCTGCTGTTGAGGGTACGTCGGGGATGAATGCTGAACCGACGTTACTGAGGCCCCCCGTCTCGGAGCTCCAATAGTCAAAGCCCTGGCTGCAGGGGCTGGGGCTGAAGACTGATTCATCTGGCCGTGGGATCTCTTCCGACCTTCGGTCCTATCCATAACCCTCTGGGAGGTATACTAATGCCTCCTAGCTGCTCTCAAGAATGCATCAAAAGTTTGATGCTCAAACTGCTCAACTGCCAACAAAATCTCCAGGTGAAGCCCTTGCTGAAATCGATGGGCTCTATCATACTCGGTCGCCACCAAGGTAGGAGCAAACTGACTGAGCCTAGAAAACTCGGCCGCATATCCGTCGACCGTTCTACCCATCTGCTTCAGATTGGTGAACCTCGTCTGTAGATCGTACCGAGCTACAATATCAAAATACTTGGTCTGGAATCTCTCTCTGAATACTGCCCAAGCAATGGGTGCTGCTAATCCAACAGCCTGAGCCGCCCACCAGCTGCGGACAATATCTAGTAACTGCAAGTGCACCACGGCTATCTTCTCGTTCTCTGGGGTCCTGGCTGCTTCTAGAATCACCTCTGTGTCTTGAAGCCAAGCATCTGCAGCGATAGCATCTTCACTGCCGTCAAAGAAGGGAGGGTTCAAGCGCTTGAAGCTGTTGGCCGCGCTGTTACCCTGATGACCTCCTCTGGTTAGAGCATCCGTCACTGCCTGGTGCAAGGCATCTCTTCGACGATCTTGGAAAGCTATCAAGGTCCTGACGAGACCTACCAAAGTGCCATCATCAGGCTCGGCAGGCTGGACTGGTGGCTCTCCGCCAGAAGGCACGACTCTGGAGGCTACTCCGGAATACTGGACTTGATCCCCTGGTTGCTACTGATCTACGGGAAGTGCTCCGCCTTGCTGACCGACAGGTCCAGGAACGATGCCGCTGATGAAAACGACATGGGAAACAATAAGGAAGGACCAGGACAGATCAACGATACAAGCATATGATCAGGACAAGATTCCAGGGATTCAGAAGATACGAGCAGAGATCAAGGGCGAATACTGATTGAGACATCTATTCGGTAAACCCTCACATATCTTGATTTACAAGACCTGCATGGGCCACCACTTAAACCATGTCACACCCCAGAACCAGAATACTGGAGAGCGGGGGCAGACATAGCCAGCTACGTATATGAAATGGCATCCATCTCGCTATACGGTCACGGCTGTCTAGATACATGAGGGTTTACTACAAGCCAACAGTCTCCTATGGTCATGAACAAGCCTAGTGTCTCAATCACAAGCAAGTAAGTAAAGTCACAAGATGTATGATCATTAAATATACATTAATAAGGCGTCTCAAATATTACATATTCAGCTGATCATGAAGCTAGTCGTTACAAAATGTTAGGACTAGCAAGAGTTCAGTCATACATGATCAACCCTAGGATCTGTCAATTATGTTACAGCCCGTAGGCAGACAGTAAGTAAGTGCATCGAGCTAAACAGGTGCTCGTCGGCTAAACGCCTCAAAAGAATATTTTTACAATAAAGTGGGAGATCAAAAATAAACCCACTCGTTGCCCTGGTTACGTCTAGTCACCACCATCGGGCTGGAAAGTCGGTAGATCCTCTGGAGCTGCTCCGAAATCTGGCCATACAAAACCAGCTGGGTCAGACCCCAGAAAGAGCAAGTGCCACAAAGGAAGCTTCACTTAGGAACTAAAACCAACAATTAGCACAGAAGATAATAATAATAGTAAAACTGGAGAAAATATAACATCACAAGGATATATGGTAAGATAACCATGGGATCATTCAGATAACCAGGTTACAATCCTTAAACCAAAGAAGGACCGGGATTGTAACCCTTCGTCTGAACCGAACTTGGTTTCTCCTATTTATCAGCAAGATAATAAAAGAAAATCAGAACATGTATTAATCTATACAGGATCAAGGCAAGACTAGACTGATTATTCCCCATTCAACAATCACGGCCAAGCAATAAGTACGGCTTGATACTTTAACTAGCTAGGGTTATCACAGGCCTAGTTACTAGCAAGATGCAGTGAGATTATTCCACAGCCACAAGTCCTGCAGACCATCCAGGTTATCCAGGTCAAAAAATAGGGGTTGAATTCAGGTGGGTACATCGTCCAGGAAACACATATACCCTTAGGTAGCTTGAAGGGTGCAACACATGATAGTGTGCTGGAAATGTGCCCTACTCGACGGCAGGCTACAGATCCCAAGCGCGCCCAGGTAACGGGATTGCCTGTAGCTGGGAGATCTCTTTATGACTAATGTATTAATCTAGTTATTAGCCTTAGTCTATTTCTGTAGGTACTCCTGACCGTGGTACTCAGGAGTCCCCTTCTAGACATGATGCAAGACTGGATTGGATTATTTGTACAAGCACAATCGCCCACGGTGTCCAGGTTACTTATACAGGTCATGTCATGTCAGGTAGCCGTCGCAACAGCTTATCAAGGGGTATCATGCCAGGTTATTATGTCAAGTGTACTTGTCAGGAGAGCGCCACGACGGGCCACTATCAGGTCATGTTACTTGTCAAGAGTGCACCACTACGGGTCACTGTCGTATTCAGGATACATGTGCAGGGCATCATAGTGCAAGCATTCAATCAGGGGACCCAAGTTAATCTGAGGTTACAAGACATGAATTATCAGTAAAGATCAAATAATAATAGAGAAATAATAATAATAATAACAATAATTAAATAGCAGGGCAAGGCACAGGAAGGAGCCCTACGGCTCAGGATTATTAGAACTCATGCAGCCAATAAGGAGAGCGCATACAACTTGGTAAGGACAGGGACATGCGGCTAGATAGGCAAGGGCGCATGCGGCTAAAAGGACAAGGGCACATGCGGCTAGGGAGGCAGGGGCGCATGCTGTCCCAAGAAGTTGGGTCTCATGCGGCCAACGGAGGAGTGGGCTTCATGCGCCTGACGGGAAGCAAGTCCATGCGGTCAAGAAGGAAGGTGGCATATGCGGCTAGGGTGATGGGCGCACATGCGGCTGGCCGAAGAGTAGTTCCATGCGGCTGCAGAAGCAAGGGGGTTCATGCGGCTGAGAGCGACTGGGGTTCATACAACCAGGGAATTTTATTCGTGCGCAGTTCGGAGGAGTTCAGGCATATGCGGCTCGGAATGGTCGGTGCATATGCGGCCAGACTACCATGCGGCTGGAGGAATACTTGCCGTATAAAATGTTCATGCGGTCAAGTCTAAGCACAGTTCTTCTTCTCCAAAATTTCGAGAAGAAGAACACCATGAGAGCCAAGTTCTCAAGCTCCATAACTCCATCATCCGGAGCCCAAATCCGAACTTTCATAGGTCAAAATGGGGCAGAACAAAAATCTCTACAACATAGAACCATTAAAACTTAGAAATAACAAGATTAAGTAGATCAAAACTCAAGAAATCCAAAAATAAGATAGACTTAGATCTACAAGAATCAGGCTATGGAAAGTAAAAATGCTAAGTACTAAAGTAAGTTAAAATGCTGTAAGGAAGAGAATGAAGCAACAAAATTGGAGTTCCTCCATGAAGCAAGTTGCACTTGCCTAGACCCCTCTCTCTCTGGTAGGTGAAGAAGTTAATGGAGGAAAGAAGAAGAGTAATGAAGAGAGAGAAGGAAGTGGGGGTTAATAAATGTTAGTGGTGGTAGGTAGGTGGTTCTCTCCTTGGTTCATAATAAACCAAAGAAAACCAAGACTAGCCGAACCCAAACCAAGAATAAACCAAGCCATGAAGAAAAGCTAAGCAAGGAATCATGCAATATAAGATAAAATACGTACACGTATTCCAAAATACGTAATACGAACCACATGCATTACACATGCACCAGAGTAGATCCTCCATCCTTGGCTTCCAAATCGCCCAGTTTTCCCCTATGAGGGTAATCATACGAGTGTTCATCTGCTCCATAGACATGGTTGCCAGAACCTCCAAAGCTCTGATACCAGATGTTGGGAATTGGATACGCCCTCTTGTGCTCCGATACCGTGTCTGAGACATTGCTGCAGCAGAAACTTATGCCAACCCACATGAAATAACCAACCCCAATCTAACGGACACCAAGCACAAATAATCACAAGTATATGGCGGTGACTACGTCACCTGGATAAATTCTAATCTCTATAACTAAGATAAAATTACAAGATTGACAAAAACTAATGTTGAACCATTTGCCCTATTAGGTTCAACTCCCTCACCACTCTCAAGAAGAAAAGAAAGATTACAATTGAAATCTTTCACCAACCCGTAGCAATCATCCTAACCGAAGTTGACGACCCATCGATTAGATCTATTCTTCCTTCTGTCTTGGATGGCGAAGTCCTAAGAGCAAAGTGCAAAACTTTCTCTTAGATTTCTTGTGGACGAGCACCTCGAATCTCCAATTTTTGTGTTGTGTTTTGTGCCTCCACCCTCACCCCATATATATAGGATGAGAAAAACCTATTTTAGGTCATAATAGAATTTCTTAAATAGTAAGCCCTCAAATAAGAATCCTACTACACCTAAAATAGCCTATCAATATCCTATTTTAGATTATAATAGGATCTCTTAAATAGGAAACCCCCAAATAAGAATTCTATTATGTCTAAAATAGTCCAGCACTAATTATAGACATCTAAATCAAATTAAATCAAATATTTAATCAGATTTGGACTCCATAAATATGCTATTACCAAATCTAAGCTGGACTCCAATATTCGTGTGATCGAACTCACTCAACCATGATACATAATGTCTCTACCTGCTTAGCCACGAGGGCTAAAACTAATAGAAAATGCTAAGTTTACTATCAAATATTTACACCTTTCTTATAACCCACATCCAGCTCATGCTAATATAACTCCCTAAACCGATATTTTGTGAATTTCAAAAAATTTTCCTAATTTTTTTATTTGAAAGAACAATATTGTTTCCTGTGTAAAACTTAATTTCTTAAAACAAAGGTATATTTTCCAAATTAATTCATGATTAGATTTTCCATTAAATGAATAAGCTTGACAATTAATAAATCAATTTATAAACCTTTAATTATTATCTATGAAATATTTTAATTAATAGTTAATTATGTTTATTGATTATTATTTCCAAAAGTCTGCTGTTATTTAGCTAAAGCCTTTTTCTAAGTCATTTACTAATAGACTAGAGAGGAAGGTTAAAGCAGTTATTTATTTTTTTAAATATTTTTAATTAATTGTAAATTAACTAATTATTTCTGTAGTTAGTTATTAACTAATTCTGTAATTAGTTGGTTGTAGCTGCAATTATTTAGAAATAACTGATTTATGTTATACCTATTTTTCCTTGCCCCTAGATCTATTCTAAATTACTGCTAATGCCACTATAGAGAATAACCCCAGATCTAATTTTAATTACTACACTGCCACTCTTCTGTACACACACATACTAGATTATTTTATTATAAATATTACACGTATTTCAATGTTATGACACATCACATCATCACTGACACATTTACTCTCTCTCTCTCTCTACTCTCTCTCTCTCTCTATACATTTACTCTCTCTCCTCTCTGGTCTCTCGACCGAGCACCGCCGCGAGCCACCACAGATCTCGCCGGAGTGTCACTAGAGTTCTCACCACCACCACTCTCGTCAACTGGATCTCTCGACCGCGCCACCAACCTCACCATCACCACATGATTTTCGCCACCCTTGAAGACCGTGTCGACACCTCGTGGACGAGCCGCTGCCCTCATGTGACGTGCCTGACCCTTCGAGACTCGAAAAGGCGTCTCGAAGTTCCTACTGCCCCTTCGAGGACCGAAGAGCTGCCTCGAAGACTACGCCGCCGTTGCCGCTTCGACAGCAAGCCACCGTCGCCGGAGTTCCTTCACTTCGTCGAACCCCCGGGGACCACCATCCGAGCCGAGGAGCCACTGACTTCGTCAGAGCCTCGCCGACGAAGCCGTACCGCCGCCACCTTCAGATCTGGACCGGATCTGAGGTTCTCGAGCTCCGTCGAGAAGCCGTGGCTGACCGGATCTCATCCATCACCAGATCTGCCGTGGTCGGATCTCCTCCGCGGACGTCGCCTGGGTAAGCTTCCTCTCGATCTCTCGAATCTCTTCTTCTAGCTCTTGGCTTAGGAATTTGTGGGTTGTGTGTGGGGTCTGAGGCCATGGGAGTATAGTAGATTAGGGTTAGGGTTTGAAGTGCAATTTTGAGGAAGAAGAAGGAACTAAAAGTGGAGAAGAAGAATAATTAGGGTTAGGGTTCCGACTGTGAGAAGGAGAATAGTTTTGGGGAGGGGCTGAGTTTTCTATCGGTAGGGATTGTGAATATTATGAGTGAGAGGAGGAAAGAGAAAGGGCTGGGGTGATATGGTTAGGTTTAATAGATTGGGCCGGGTCTTTGGGCCAAGGAAAATGGGCTGTGAGTACATGCAGGATTAAATAAATTGTTTCTGAATTAACTTGGACTGGTTTCTTAAATGTTGTAGCTGTCTATTTTTGTACGGATGAGAGAGATATTGGGAGCATGTGAGGAGCCTTTATTATTCCCCACTTCTTTTTAAGTTTCATACGTTTATTTGCTTGAATCTTCAAATTGAAGAATGAATATGGGTCTGTAGGTTGGGTTGAGTGAAGAGTCTCTATTTCATTCCTTTCCTTTCATTGTCATAATGATCCTTGAGCAGAGAGTCAATCCCTGTCCTATGTGGTGTGACTCTTCGAAATTCGAAGAGTCATATCTCATTTAATATGTTAGCTGTTCAGCTGTGAGAAATGTGGGGGGGGGGAACAATGAATGAAAAGATGAGGTTGGGTCAGAGTTTGGGCTTGGATTATTGTGGGTCGGGTTAACTCTGAATTATACATCTATGGTTCTAGTTTGGAGTTAGCAATGTAGATTGGGATGAGTCTTACATATTTTGTTACCAAATTAAATACAGTTTTGGTAGTAATTGTCACGATCCGCACCCATTGTAAGGGTACGAGAACGTAACAACGCCCAGCCTACGCCGCAGTGTCGGCGGTAGAACGCTGTCCTAGGTCAACATACAACTAACAATATCATTCTAAACAGTTTATACTCCCCGAAATGGGGTGACATAGCAGTAGTAAACTCAATCACAACTAAGGAAGAGATAGCACGATATGAACAGAACTCAAGAAAATGAAATAGATGAAAGCAGTCTAAGATAATCCCAGCAATATCCAACAGTACAAGGTCTCAAATAAAAGAATATATACAAACTGAACTCCAGAATAAGTCTAACTAGAACATGTCTCCAGACTACAAATGATAAACAGCCTAACTAATCTAGCCTAGACAGTCGGGGAATATCCTCAGCTAGAGCTGGGTCCTCCTGAGGGTCCAGCTCGCAGGTGTCATCTAAGGCTGTCCCGTAGTAAGTATCCAGACCAGCCTCCTCCTCGTCCTCTGTAATATTTTCAACAGGTCCAGTCAGGACAGGAGCGAGCACAATACATCTCATGCAGTTCATATCATGTCAGGAAATATAAAGCAGGCAATAGAATAAAATACATGAAATACTGTAAGAAGATGTACATGAAAACAGGAGAGATATTTGATAACTGGAAATATATATACATGATAAGTAAGAACTGTAAGTGGCTAGTGATTTAGAGTATGAGATGGCATGTAATTGGCTTAGGTTGTACATGATGAACATGAAAAGTAACAGAGTGTATATGATGGGTAAATCACATGGCCATTTATACTCACCCCTACCCAAAATCAATACACAAGGATCTGTTCAAGTTACGTTACGGACATGATGTTTTGGTTATACAAGAGACACATGGACAAACACGAGCGTACATGAAAGAACATGAGAGTACATGAACGTACATGTAAGAACATGAGAGAACATGAGTGTACATGAATAACGCAGAAGCAAGGAATACATGATGTACATGAAACACATGTCATAAAGTATCTGATGCGCCCGCTAAGGGGGATAACATCCCAAGAAGAGATCCATATAGTACCAATCCGTGATGATAACGTGACAGCATCAAGTAAAAGTAATCTAGAGCGAGAATATAAATCGTGACAAGTATGAAACGATCAGAGAATGTACTCGCCTGTATCTGAGTGTCCAATATGAAAAGTACCGTCCGAGGAGTGGTGTCTGGCTCCTAATCAGAACAGCACAAGTCACAACAAGTCCAGAATAGCAAAATGGAGTCCTACTATGCATTCTACATGATTCTAAGTCAATCTAGGCCAAAGTCAACTCTTGGTCAACTCTGGTCAACCCTAGAAGTCAAACTAGGTCAACCAAGTCTAATCAAGTCTAAACTCAACTATCTAGGTCTAACAAGTCATGCCAGGCTCTAACAAGGCTATACACACAACATTCAAGAATTCATAATACCTATGTATATACACTATATATAGATACACAAAATGAACCACACTAGGCATTAGGCTAAACACTATGCATACACATATAGATATACTCTCACACATATATATCTACACTACACATATGCACATAGACAATTGATATACTCATAAAAACTTATGGGAAGAAAACATGTGTGGGTGTGTACTTGTGTGCACAGGAACTACAAGTGAAGAGTGTGTGGGTGCACATGAAGGTAGCTAACAGTTTAGAGTAGTGTGTGTGTGGGTGATACATGAAGTTGTGTGTGAGTGTGTAAAGGCAATGGTTAACAGTTTAGAGCCAGTCCTCACATGTGCCTATGTGTGCACAGGACATGACAGTGGTTAATTTAGTGAAGAAAAGCATGTAACTAGTGTGTGTGAAATAATCAGTGAAGGGGGTGCTATAAACTGGGAAAAATTAACAGTGTCCAATGCTTAAGTGTAGAAAAACAGCAAGGAGAGGAGACAACCAATGCATTTTCATCAACTGGACCTAACTTCAGTTATTACAAAACTGAGTTAAATCTCAGATTTATACATTAACCATGGGACTTTAAACCTATCACAAGTATCATTAACCCCTTTCAAATAAAAACTGGAAGAAATTCTCAGGTTTTCTTTACCAGATAATTCAGCAATGAAGGAGGTCATTAAAACTAAAATCAACTCTTGTGAAAACAACTAACTGATTCTCATATATTTGCCAATGTTAACACATGGATTCATTAGGAAGAAAGAAACAATTCATGAACATCTTGAACTGGAACTAAGTTTATGAAAACCAATGGCTAGGGATTCAACCCCAGCTCTCAAAATCAAACCCAAAACTGGACATAATCCCAGGTATGCATACCAGACAATGCAAGAGTGAAAGGGGAATCACTAAAACTGGAAATTGAACATTACTGTTATGCTTGAATTCAAAAATCAGATATCAAACCATATACTTCCCATTCACAGTCCACAACCCTCCAAACATTCTAGGATTTGATTCACATGTGGGTAGCATATAGGAAAACACATTAGAACTTTAAAACATGCATTTAACACTAATTTACAGGCTAATTAATCTATTAAAACTCATGTTTAAAAGTCTGGAAATATAATCACTGATACTACATTTCAGAAAAAAAGAAAAAGAGTGGCAAATACTAATGAATTGATTTAAAACCTAAAAACAGAGGTTGGTATCTAATAATCATAATTAATACATGCTACACAACTTGTTTGTGTCCATGAAATTGGACACAAACGTGTCCACACAACTGTGCACCAAGACAGTGCCTACAGTGCAGTGTCCTCATGCACGTGTGCACAAGGCTCGTGTGCACAACAGGGGTCGAACTCAATCTCGTGCTCATTAGCATAGGTTAACCACCCATAGGGCTATCCATAGGACACCCTGCACCGCCGTGTCGTGTCGCACAGGCGTGTCCACGCACGCGTATCAGAACGAAAAAACACACACAGCACAGAACAAAGAGTGACTCGTGCGTCGAGGATTTCTCGCTCGAAACGCCACGTGGGCCCATGAAACTTGACACATGGAGTGTCAGTGGGTGCCCCGTGGCTCCCACAAAGTTTCATGTCCAGAGGGTTTGTGTCGTGTCCGCTACAGGGCCCGATAGGCAGGGGATCCCTGTAGCAGCGCGCGGCCGTGTGCACGCGCGTGTCCACAGCAAGAAATCGACACAGGACGACACGGAAACTAGGACACAAGGACAGGAAACCAAAGGGTGGACCTAAAACCTATTTCCTATTCAAAGAGAATGGGTTAACATGATCGACCTGCCCTCTGTGGCATTTGATCGAACACCCTGTCCAGGACACTGATACGTGTCCAGAATGGACACGAATCATTCGATACTGGACACGAATCCATTCCTGACCTTAGGAGGATCACTTAGGGTTCCTATTGATGAAGATTAACAGGAGTTTAATGGAGTAATGAGGGTTATACCTATTGATGCACAATGAATAGAAAAGTCCTCAAATGGAAGAAACTCCTCAAGCCTCCAAGCTCCACAAATTGTTATTTCCCTACAAATAAAATATACCAGCAGCAAGAGGAAGAAATTTAGGTCCTAATGGAATTGGTTTGAAGGAAAAAGGATTTGAAATGGATTTCTTATGATTTTTGAATGATGGAACTCACCTCCTTCCTTAGAAATTTGCTAGAACCCTAAAAGAGGCTAGCCCTAAAAACTAGGAGTGTATTTATAATGGGGGAATCCCTAGGTTCAGCTAGGGATGGCTGACCACTTGGCTTTGGGTTAGGGTTGAGCTAGGTTTGAGTCCAATCTAGCTAAGTCACATAATGACTAGTGAAACCACAAGCCATTCACCAAATCAAATGATTTCTAAATTTCTAATTCTAGTTCTATGAATTACTAACCACTAACTTGAGTCACACTAGGTTAGACTAGGGTCACTTGACCTAACCAAGCCCAACTAACCGTGGTTAGTTCCTAGGTTGGTCTACATGGGTCAAAACTGGCCAAAAAATCAAACTAGTCCAAATAAATCCAAAATAATTCCTAAAAATTCCCATAAATTCTAATAAATTTTATTAAATCTAAATAATAATTAATAATCCCAAATAATTCTTAAAATTACGAAAATGACTAAAATACCCCTCAGTCTGGAAATCATAAGTCATGAATTTAAATAGTTTAAAAATAATTAAAAATCACTAAAAATCATAACATGAATAAATATCATTAAATAATAATTATAATTATAAAATTTTAAAATTACCCTCTTGTGGAAAACTGGGTGTTACAATCCTACCCACCTTATAAAAATTTCGTCCTCGAAATTTAAAATAGTAGTAGTCCTTCTAGGTCATACGCCCCACAATCAGAGTCTCAACATACCGTCAGATAATCATATGCGTCTGTCCAAAATCATGATACTCAGAATCTTCGTCGTGTTAGTGAGCATGGCTACGATAATCACAGTGTCCTTGACTAAGGTCTGTATCCTTAGGTTCATGGTATTTAAAATTTTCGCATTGTCGCATGCGATGGCGAAAACCTTAAATTCTCATACCCGAAAAATACATCCAAAATCTGACTATATGTCCTCACTATGCCAACTAACACGACCATCAAAGATTCTAGATCCCATAACTGAGGTGACCTAGCCCATATGATTTCTCAGAAGAAAAAAAACATAACGAAACACCAGATCAAACTTATCAACAATGAGGAAACAGATAGAAATAGATGGAATAGAATTTCAGGATAGGTATAATGAGACAAGGTAGAATGGAATCGAGAAGATTAGAACCTGCTAGCACCTCTCCTACTTCCTGAGCATCCTCAAGTGTCATGGCGTAAGCTCGTCCTTGCTGGCCTCCCCTGGCCTGCTGCTGATGCTGTGCGAACCTCTGTTGCTGAGTCTGCAATGCTGGTCCTCTCTGTTGTCCTGCCGGAGCCCTAGCTCCTGCTCCCTGAGCTGTCCGTCCCACAGACTTGGGACACTCTCTCAACTGATGATCTGATGATCCGCAGAGTAGGCACTTGCCTAGCCTCAGCCGGCATTTACCCCAATCGTGCCCCGGTTTCTTACAGAAGGGGCAAAAGATAACATGCTGCTGCCTCTGCTGCTGCTGCTGTCTCTGCTGGAATAGCTGCGGCTGGAACTGCCTCGGCTGCTGGTGCTGAAGGTGAGGCTTCTTGGCCTGGCCTCCGCTGCTGCTGCCCCCGACTGGGTCTCGCCCCCTCTTGAGCCTAAGCTCAAGATCATCCTCTGCCAACAAGGCTCCCGTCAAGATCTCCTCGAATGTAGCATCCCGGTTGCCCTTGGTCAAGGACTTGACCTCCTTGACTAGACCCTTCCGGAACCTCTGGGCCTTTGCCGTCTCGCTCAGACCCTCAACAAACCTGTCGAGACGGCCAAACTCTCCCACATACTCCTCAACAGAGAGGCTCCCCTGGACCAAGCTCTCAAACTGCGTCTCCAAGGCTCTGACTGCCGAATCTGGAAAGAACTTCTTCTTGAAGAAGCCCCTGAACTGCTCCCAAGTCTGCCCCGGTACCCCCACCTTGGGGTCCGACTGATACCAGGTGTGAGCAAGATCTCTCATCCGGCTAGCTGCAGCCTCGATCTGAAGGTCTGCTGGAATCCTGGCCAGGCGGAAGATCTCCTCTATATGCTCGATCCACTCATCGGTATATATGATCCCCTCTGTCCCCAGAAAGTCTCTGGGGCTCATCTTCTGAAACTGCTCGATCCCCGGTGTCTTCGGCTGCTGCACCACTGGTCGAGCTGCGGCTGTCGTGACGGCCAACTCCATGCCTCTGTCCTGTCGAACCTGCTGTCGGTCCATGAATTGCTGGAAATATGCGAACATCTGAGCTGCGTCCACATGTCCTGGAGGCGGTGGCGGCTGGAAAGGATCCTCTGGAAAGACCGGGTCCTGCCTCCCAGTCGGTGGATGCATACCCCCTGCTGTGGCTGCCGAGGTCTCAACACGAGCTGAGGTGACAAGAGCTGCAGTCCCCTGGCCTCGCCGTGCTGGCTGAGAGGTAGCAGTCCCCTCTATAGCATCCTCATAGATGGCACGCTGCGATCGAGTCTCTACCATCCTGAAGATAGACAAACAAGAGTATCAATTTCTGAGAAAGAAGCGAATAACAAAGGCAGAAAATTATAATTCGAAGGATCAGCTGACAAAAGGATTTAGATGGCAATAAAAGGAATTTTCCTAAAGTGATTGAGTATCTTAAAATTAATATCCTATATCCTACTGCAGGCTGTAGTGATATTCTAATTCGAATACCACTACACTTCTAGTCGAGGACCTGCATGGGCCACCACTAAAAACGTGTCACGACCTGCACCCATTGTAAGGGTACGAGAATATAACAACGCCCAGCCTACGCCGCAGTGTCGGCGGTAGAACGCTGTCCTAGGTCAACATACAACTAACAATATCATTCTAAACAGTTTATACTCCCCGAAATGGGGTGACATAGCAGTATTAAACTCAATCACAACTAAGGAAGAGATAGCACGATATGAACAGAACTCAAGGAAATGAAATAGATGAAAGCAGTCTAAGATAATCCCAGCAATATCCAACAGTACAAGGTCTCAAATAAAAGAATATATACAAACTGAACTCCAGAATAAGTCTAACTAGAACATGTCTCCAGACTACAAATGATAAACAGCCTAACTAATCTAGCCTAGGCAGTCGGGGAATATCCTCAGCTAGAGCTAGGTCCTCCTGAGGGTCCAGCTCGCAGGTGTCATCTAAGGCTGCCCCGTAGTAAGTATCCAGACCAGCCTCCTCCTCGTCCTCTGTAATATTTTCAACAGGTCCAGTCAGGACAGGAGCGAGCACAATACATCTCATGCAGTTCATATCATGTCAGGAAATATAAAGCAGGCAATAGAATAAAATACATGAAATACTGTAAGAAGATGTACATGAAAACAGGAGAGATATTTGATAACTGGAAATATATATACATGATAAGTAAGAACTGTAAGTGACTAGTGATTTATAGTATGAGATGGCATGTAATTGGCTTAGGTTGTACATGATGAACATGAAAAGTAACAGAGTGTACATGATGGGTAAATCACATGGCCATTTATACTCACCCCTACCCAAAATCAATACACAAGGATCTGTTCAAGTTACGTTACGGACATTATGTTTTGGTTATACAAGAGACATATGGGCAAACACGAGCGTACATGAAAGAACATGAGAGTACATGAACGTACATGTAAAAACATGAGAGAACATGAGTGTACATGAATAACGCAGAAGCAAGGAATACATGATGTACATGAAACACATGTCATAAAGTATCCGATGCGCCCGCTAAGGGGGATAACATCCCAAGAAGAGATCCATATAGTACCAATCCGTGATGATAACGTGACAGCATCAAGTAAAAGTAATCTAGAGCGAGAATATAAATCGTGACAAGTATGAAACGATCAGAGAATGTACTCGCCTGTATCTGAGTGTCCAATATGAAAAGTACCGTCCGAGGAGTGGTGTCTGGCTCCTAATCAGAACAGCACAAGTCACAACAAGTCCAGAATAGCAAAATGGAGTCCTACTATGCATTCTACATGATTCTAAGTCAATCTAGGCCAAAGTCAACTCTTGGTCAACTCTGGTCAACCCTAGAAGTCAAACTAGGTCAACCAAGTCTAATCAAGTCTAAACTCAACTATCTAGGTCTAACAAGTCATGCCAGGCTCTAACAAGGCTATACACACAACATTCAAGAATTCATAATACCTATGTATATACACTATATATAGATACACAAAATGAACCACACTAGGCATTAGGCTAAACACTATGCATACACATATAGATATACTCTCACACATATATATCTACACTACACATATGCACATAGACAATTGATATACTCATGAAAACTTATGGGAAGAAAACATGTGTGGGTGTGTACTTGTGTGCACAGGAACTACAAGTGAAGAGTGTGTGGGTGCACATGAAGGTAGCTAACAGTTTAGAGTAGTGTGTGTGTGGGTGATACATGAAGTTGTGTGTGAGTGTGTAAAGGCAATGGTTAACAGTTTAGAGCCAGTCCTCACATGTGCCTATGTGTGCACAGGACATGACAGTGGTTAATTTAGTGAAGAAAAGCATGTAACTAGTGTGTGTGAAATAATCAGTGAAGGGGGTGCTATAAACTGGGAAAAATTAACAGTGTCCAATGCTTAAGTGTAGAAAAACAGCAAGGAGAGGAGACAACCAATGCATTTTCATCAACTGGACCTAACTTCAGTTATTACAAAACTGAGTTAAATCTCAGATTTATACATTAACCATGGGACTTTAAACCTATCACAAGTATCATTAACCCCTTTCAAATAAAAACTGGAAGAAATTCTCAGGTTTCCTTTACCAGATAATTCAGCAATGAAGGAGGTCATTAAAACTGAAATCAACTCTTGTTAAAACAACTAACTGATTCTCATATATTTGCCAATGTTAACACATGGATTCATTAGGAAGAAAGAAACAATTCATGAACATCTTGAACTGGAACTAAGTTTATGAAAACCAATGGCTAGGGATTCAACCCCAGCTCTCAAAATCAAACCCAAAACGGGACATAATCCCAGGTATGCATACCAGACAATGCAAGAGTGAAAGGGGAATCACTAAAACTGGAAATTGAACATTACTGTTATGCTTGAATTCAAAAATCAGATATCAAACCATATACTTCCCATTCACAGTCCACAACCCTCCAAACATTCTAGGATTTGATTCACATGTGGGTAGCATATAGGAAAACACATTAGAACTTTAAAACATGCATTTAACACTAATTTACAGGCTAATTAATCTATTAAAACTCATGTTTAAAAGTCTGGAAATATAATCACTGATACTACATTTCAGAAAAAAGGAAAAGAGTGGCAAATACTAATGAATTGATTTAAAACCTAAAAACAGAGGTTGGTATCTAATAATCATAATTAATACATGCTACACAACTTGTTTGTGTCCATGAAATTGGACACAAACGTGTCCACACAACTGTGCACCAAGACAGTGCCTACAGTGCAGTGTCCTCGTGCACGTGTGCACAAGGCTCGTGTGCACAACAGGGGTCGAACTCAATCTCGTGCTCATTAGCATAGGTTAACCACCCATAGGGCTATCCATAGGACACCCTGCACCGCCGTGTCGTGTCGCACAGGCATGTCCACGCACGCGTATCAGAACAAAAAAACACACACAGCACAGAATAAAGAGTGACTCGTGCGTCGAGGATTTCTCGCTCGAAACGCCACATGGGCCCATGAAACTTGACACATGGAGTGTCAGTGGGTGCCCCGTGGCTCCCACAAAGTTTCGTGTCCAGAGGGTTTGTGTCGTGTCCGCTACAGGGCCCGATAGGCAGGGGATCCCTGTAGCAGCGCGCGGCCGTGTGCACGCGCGTGTCCACAGCAAGAAATCGACACAGGACGACACGAAAACTAGGACACAAGGACAGGAAACCAAAGGGTGGACCTAAAACCTATTTCCTATTCAAAGAGAATGGGTTAACATGATCGACCTGCCCTCTGTGGCATTTGATCGAACACCCTGTCCAGGACACTGATACGTGTCCAGAATGGACACGAATCATTCGATACTGGACACGAATCCATTCCTGACCTTAGGGGGATCACTTAGGGTTCCTATTGATGAAGATTAACAGGAGTTTAATGGAGTAATGAGGGTTATACCTATTGATGCACAATGAATAGAAAAGTCCTCAAATGGAAGAAACTCCTCAAGCCTCCAAGCTCCACAAATGGTTATTTCCCTACAAATAAAATATACCAGCAGCAAGAGGAAGAAATTTAGGTCCTAATGGAATTGGTTTGAAGGAAAAAGGATTTGAAATGGATTTCTTATGATTTTTGAAAGATGGAACTCACCTCCTTCCTTAGAAATTTGCTAGAACCCTAAAAGAGGCTAGCCCTAAAAACTAGAAGTGTATTTATAATAGGGGAATCCCTAGGTTCAGCTAGGGATGGCTGACCACTTGGCTTTGGGTTAGGGTTGAGCTAGGTTTGAGTCCAATCTAGCTAAGTCACATAATGACTAGTGAAACCACAAGCCATTCACCAAATCAAATAATTTCTAAATTTCTAATTCTAGTTCTATGAATTACTAACCACTAACTTGAGTCACACTAGGTTAGACTAGGGTCACTTGACCTAACCAAGCCCAACTAACCATGGTTAGTTCCTAGGTTGGTCTACATGGGTCAAAACTGGCCAAAAAATCAAACTAGTCCAAATAAATCCAAAATAATTCCTAAAAATTCCCATAAATTCTAATAAATTCTATTAAATCTAAATAATAATTAATAATCCCAAATAATTCTTAAAATTATGAAAATGACTAAAATACCCCTCAGTCTGGAAATCATAAGTCATGAATTTAAATAGTTTAAAAATAATTAAAAATCACTAAAAATTATAACATGAATAAATATCATTAAATAATAATTATAATTATAAAATTTCAAAATTACCCTCTTGTGGAAAACTGGGTGTTACAGCAATATTTCCAACATATGATGTGTAATTAATTTGGTTATTTTTAGTGGCTGTTTAAAATAATATTACGAGTATTATTATTAAATTAGTATATTTTTTAGCTTGCTATATTACTCTTGTAAATAGATAGCATTCTAAATTATCAATATTTCTAAATAAATAGGTTAGATAAATTGGAATATTATTGTTTGGTATAAATGTTTTTATGTGTATGTATATATACTAGTATTTTTGGGTATAAATGTTATATATATATTTTATAGTTATTTAGTAAATGTTTTCCATATCTATATATTACTGGAACATTATCTAGATAATATCGTATCAACAACATTTTGGTAAAGAAATTAGTTTTCAAGAACGATTTTTTGTTAAAACATAGTTAAGTATTTTACTAGTATTTATTTCTTCGAGGCTATATATATTTTCTAAAAATATTGGTTAGCTATGGACAGGTTTCCAAATTATTTTGTGGCAAGTTTCTATTTAGAGAGAATATCTAAATATTATTATTTTCAAAATATTATGACTAGCAAGATGAGTAGATAACCAGTTAGATATAATTAGATAATTGTCACTAACAAATTGTACAAAATATATCAGGTGATCATTACATCCATGCAGTACTACTCCCGTGCTTCTAAGGCGAGGCAAGTATACCGACTCGACTTTTACTTTGTATTTCTGTCTTACTTTCCTGTGCCATGTTCTCATATCGGACACGAGATACACACGATTGTCTTGTACCTTATTCATTGCATTGTGAGTCATTGTTTATTGAGGGGACTAGGGGAAATATTAGCTTTTGTGTAACCACACCCAACATAGGTATTGTGGATAGCCTAATCGTACAATTCATGTACGATTAAGCCGGATCTTGTAGAAATGATTGTGCATTGATTGATTGTGGATTGTGGTCCTAAGCCGGTCACACATTAGTTTAATATTTAAAAATGTCACACTTGCATTGATTGTCGTGTTCATCGTATTGTTCATTGATAGCCGTGTTCATTGTCTTTTGTATATTGATTGTCGCGTCCATTACCTGCAGTTTTATATTTTATTTCTGGTACCATAGTTTCATTTTCAGTTCTGGTATTCTGGTTTCACCTTGTATTATGTACTATAGATTACATTGTATATTATTCTTGTCGGGGTTGTACTTTGCTCTTTTTCTGACATGATACGTTGCAGGTGAGCTTGAGGCCACATGGAGCATGATGGTATCATTGGTTATTGCGGGATTTATTTTATTTTAATTTTCTGGATATTGTACTTTGTATTTTTACGATTTCATCATTGTATATTTTATTTTATCGAATTTGTCTCCAGATAACATTGTATAATTTGATTAATTGATATTGGTGATCTTTCTGGGAACGTTATATATAAAGTTGTGGATGTTTATATTATATTGTGACTTAGAGTTTTCTTTAGTATTGTACAGCTTACTTCTTCGTGTCCATCGACGAAGGCTGGACGTGTCTGACTCTTGTCCGATTATTCGAGAGCGGGCCGTGACATGTTTTTAGTGGTGGCCCATGCAGGTATATCCTAATGACACTTAGGCAATAAAGTGTTATTGGGGGACCAACGAAGCTAAGGAAAACTCATCACAGCATTGGATCCGTGGGAAAATGGTTATGGTTATGGTTATTGATATTTAAATTTGAAATTTGATTTTACTTATGATTTTTAGTTTAGTTTATGATTTTTCTAGGACATAGCAATCAATGGTTTATTTTCTATTACAGGATGGTCGCCACAAAGAACACTGGGACTAGCGAGCAGCCTACACCCGATACGCAGAAGTAGCTTCTACCGCCTCAGCCTCAGCCTCAGTCGCTTCCTCCAACGATGACATTCGACGGTACCCAGATGATGGCCATGTTCCAGCAGTTCATGGAGGCACAGAACCACCAAGCCACGCAGTTTCGGGCGACGATCATGGACGTGCTCCGAGTTAGGGAGCCAGCTCCACCAGCTCCGCCAGCACCACCGGCACCACCTGTACCAGCAGCGCCGAGGCTAAGGACCGCCAGAGACTATCAGAACTTCTGCCTGATAGATTTTTGGGGCCATGAGGGGATAGTCTACGCAGATGAGTGGCTAGAAAATACTGAGCGGACGTTGAAGATGGCGAGGATTCCAGATGATCTGAAGGTCGAAGTTACGAGCATGCAACTTTCTGATATTGCTAGAGCTTGGTATAGAGAGGAGCCTCAGTTGGCCGAATCCTAAGTTCTATGGAAGGATTTCAAATTGCTGTTCCAGGAGAAGTTCTTCCCGGATGTGGAGCGGGAGGAGCTTCAGATGCAGTTTGAGACATTGCAGCAGAGGAGTATGACCGTGGCCCAGTATACATCGGAGTTCACCCGACTCAGCAGGTTCGCGAAGAACCTAGTCAGCACACCACAGGAGAGGGCTTAGAAGTTCAAGAAGGGCCTCACTAGAGAGTTGCGGCATGCAGTGGCTATCAGCCAGGCTACTACCTATGCGAGCATCCTAAAGGTTGCTCAGCGAGTAGAGAAGGAGATGGACCCGAAGCTCAAGCTGGACCGAGACATTGTCGCCAGCAGTTTCCAAGGTCCATCGAAGCGGACCGACACTCAGCAGAGGCCACCTCAGCATCAGTATCATCCTCATGTTCGAGCTCCGACATCACCGAGACAGCAGAAACAGATCCAGACCCCGACATACTTTTCTTACGTATACTGCAAGAGGCCGGGACACCGTGTCGAGTAATGCCACAAGAAGTTAGGGCAGTGCTTGGTTTGTGGGTCTACCACTCACCAAGTGAGAGATTGCCCTGCAGCTTTCACTCGTCAGGGACCGGCACCACAGCTGCAGCAGGAGGATCCACCCATTGAGGATCAGTAGCCGCAGGGAGCACAGCCGGACGGACCGTTATCTTCCTTATGTTGCTTGTAGTATTTGGATTTTTTTTTGTAGTGCCTATTTTAAGACTTGTCTCAGAGTTTTCTTGCATTTACAGTCTTTCATATTGTCTAGTGACTACTTGTTAGTCCTTGTTACTTTTGTTATCCAAATAAAAATCTTTTTACTCAATTGTTTCTTAAAAACTCTTTACTTGATTTTGTGCTCCCCTACAAAATCCTTGAAATTTCGAGGACGAAATTTTTGTAATGGGGTAGATTTGTAACTCTCTAAACTGATATTTTGTGAATTTCAAGAATTTTTCCCAAATTTTTTATTTGAAAGAACAATATTGTTTCCTGTGTAAAACTTAATTTCTTAAAACAAAGGTATATTTTCTAAATTAATTTATGATTAGATTTTCCATTAAATGAATAAGCTTGACAATTAATAAATCAGTTTATAAACCTTTAATTATTATCTATGAAATATTTTAATTAATAGTTAATTATGTTTATTGATATTTCCAAAAGTCTGCTGTTATTTAGCTAAAGCCTTTTTCTAAGTCATTTACAAATAGACTAGAGAGGAAGGTTAAAACAGTTATTTATTTTTTTAAATATTTCTAATTAACTGTAAATTAACTAATTATTTATGTAGTTATTTATTAACTAATTCTGTAATTAGTTGGTTGTAGCTGCAATTAGTTAGAAATAACTGATTTCTGTTATACCTATTTTTCCATGCCCCCAGATCTACTCTAAATTACTGCTACTGCCACTATAGAGAATAATCCCATATCTAATTTTAATTACTACACTGCCACTCCTCTGTACACACACACATTAGATTATTTTATTATAAATATTACACGTATTTCAATGTTATGACACATCACATCATCAATGACACATTTACTCTCTCTCTACTCTCTCTCTATACATTTACTCTTTCTCCTCTCTGGTCTCTCGGCCAAGCACCGCCGCAAGCCACCATATATCTCGCCAGAGTGTCACTGGAGTTCTCACCACCACCGCTCTCGTCGACTGGATCTCTCGACCGTGCCACCGACCTCGCCACCACCTCGTGATTTTTGCCACCCTTGAAGACCGTGCCGACACCTCGTGGACCGAGCCGCTGTCCTCGTGTGACGTGCCTGACCCTTCGAGACTCGAGAAGGCGTCTCGAAGTTCCCGATGCTCCTTCGAGGACCGAGGAGCTGCCACGAAGACTACGTCGCCGCCGCCGCTTCGACAGCAAGCCACCGTCGCCGGAGTTCCTTCGCTTCGCCGAACCCCCGGGGACCACCATCCGAGCTAAGGAGCCACTGACTTCTTCAGAGCCTCGCCGACGAAGCCGCGCCGCCGCCTCCTTCAGATCTGGACCGGATCTGAGGTTCTCGAGCTCCGCCGAAAAGCCGTAGCCGACCGGATCTTAGCCATCACCAGATCCGCCGTGGTCGGATCTCCTCCACGGACGTCACCTGGGTAAGCTTCCTCTCGATCTCTCGAATCTCTTCTTCTAGCTCTTGGCTTAGGGATTTGTGGGTTGTGTGTGGGGGCTAAGGCCATGGGAGTATAGTAGATTAGGGTTAGGGTTTGAAGTGCGGTGTTGAGGAAGAAGAAGGAACTGAAAGTGGAGAAGAAGAATAATTAGGGTTAGGGTTCCGACTGTAAGAAGGAGAAGAGTTTTAGGGAGGGGCTGAGTTTTCTATCGGTAGGTATTGTGAATATTATGAGTAAGAGGAGGAAAGAGAAAGGGCTGGGATGATACGGTTAGGTTTAATAGATTGGGCCGGGTCTTTGGGCCAAGGGAAATGGGCTGTGAGTATAGGCAGGATTAAATAAATTTTTACTGAATTAACTTGGACTGGTTTCTTAAATATTGTAGCTGTCTATTTTTGTACGGATGAGAGAGATATTGGGAGCATGTGAGGAGCCTTTATTATTCCCCACTTTTTTTTAAGTTTCATACTTTTATTTGCTTGACTCTTCAAATTGAAGAGTGAATATGGGTCAGTAGGTTGGGTTGAGTGAAGAGTCTCTATTTCATTCCTTTCCTTTCATTGTCATAATGATCCTTGAGCAGAGAGTCAATGTAATGACCCGCTCCGCCCTAGCGGAACGCCGATTCAAACGGCAAGTACAACGACTCAAACGAGCCGTCGACCCGAAGAGTTGGCATCGACCTGAAGAAGAATCGATGCAAGGCTTACATTGGCTCGTCAAAGATGAATCCAAACTTAGAATTTCAAACGCGTGCTCGGAGTATCGCTCGGCCGATGCGAACATCGCTAAGGTGGGTGGCTCCGATGAACTCGTCTTTGCTTAGCCTAGACACATAACAATACGGACACTATCACGAGAATCGCTAGGCGATAACCCCGTGCATGCTAATAAAGGACTCAATGCACCTAGCTAAGGGAATAATCCCATCTTGTATGCTTGTATAGAATATGGAAAAGAACATGAAAAATGTGAGATCTCTCGTACCGCGCTCTACGCTCGTGCTAAGGCACAAGCTTACGTTTATATTCCTTATGTGTTCAAATAATGAAACAATGAATGGGTTACAACAATGAAACGGGAAGACTGTCAATATAGTCGTTCCGAGTAGAGTATAGCAACATTGAAAGACTATGGGACCGATGGGTCGCCAAGGCGACTCCCGCACGGAGAGTTGCATAATGAATGAATGATTGAAAATGTGAATGAACCAACGAATGAAAGAATGAATAAAAGATAAGAAAGAAAAGAATAGTTAGCGGCAGGTGTGACGGGCACGTGCAACGGGGCTCGCTACCCGCGCTGCACGGACGCCAACCTGGTCGATAACGTAAGAAGGCTAAGGGTTAGCCTACGGCTCAGAGACAGCCGTTAAGTTAAAAAGACAAATTAATACGAAATGGTCGTGGACAAACGGTACGGGCGAGGGGTGACGATGCCGTGGCCGTAAAAAAAAAGGGATTCTGCGGCATGATCAAAGGGGGGATATGCCGGCCTAGGCAGAATCAAAGGGGCTTACGAGCAACCTGGGTGCGGGCTTAGCCACTACAAGAAATGTAAGTGCGGGGTATTTTAAAGAGACTATCTAGGTGTTCCAGCCGCACGCTATGATAGGTGAGAAATACCAAGGGGAGAACATGTCCAAAATGGCTTGTGATGCCAGCGACCGGTGCATATAGAGTTAAGTGAGCTTTGCTGGTGGCAATCCACGTGCAAGTCCTTGCATTGAAATCAAAGTAGTCTAAGTTAACTAAATGAAGTGCCTTCTGAACAGGCTTGAGTATGACACACCAAATAATCGAGAGTACTTCGGCAAAGGAGTTAGAAAACACGCCTACGACGTGCTAGGACCCGAGGCAGGGACACACCCTTGACATTGAAAGTTCACATGAATTACGTAAAGTCATTTCATATAAATTATTGACTAACTTGGTTTACTTTGGACAGGGAAGGCCGGACGGTAAGTATGGGTAAGTCATACATATATTTCCATACGACACTCGTATTCAGCAACACGAGATAGGCTATGATATATGCCATAAAACTGATCCTAAGGCAAGATTAGAAAGATAATGAATGATAGAGATGCACAAAAGTAAATAGAACGTGTTTGGTAATGATAGCATTGTGGGCGAGCTAGCCTCCCCACCAGTGCATAACAATGTACGATAACCCCACAGTCTGCATGCAGGATGCAGGAGACGTCGACGGGTGCGGAGCTTCCATCGAACGTGCTAAGGCGCGGAGCCAACTCTAGGGCCTTGGAACGTTGCAAGAAGCTGAAGCACCCTATACAAGACATAATGTATCGGAACATCGCTATGAATCATTCCATCTTGTAAGCCACTTGGCACGCCTTTTATGTTTCAGAGAAAGAGAGCTTGAGCGACTTGTAAACTCGGCCCAGCGCCGCTTGTAAACTTCTTGAATATCAATAAAGAGTTTGAATTCGCTTCAATTTGTGTTCATTTACTTTCCGCTACAAATGGGGACACTCTGTGCGACTCTGTGGCCTAGCTCAAATCGGTCGTTTCTGGACTTAGCCTTGCACGGGCGCAACCTAGGCCCGTACGGCATCACGCCTTAGCGAGGACGATCGCTCCTGCGAGAGCAGGGCGTGACAGATTGGTATCAGAGCAAGGCTTTACGTCCTTGGATATCATTTCGATTTTCTCAGTTTTAAAAGCTCGTTTGGAAATAAAAGAAGTGTACGCTCTCTCTCGTTGTGCCTTGGGATGTTCCATACAATAAGTCTAATATTTTCAAAAGCTCGTATAAGTACTCGGTTGAACGGAATCGATAAGCGAAGGCCTTTGTGCCGAACCACAACGTACTTGAGTTGGAAGGAACCGATGCTAAGAGTTAGCAAAATGCAAGACGTGCTTGAATAACCTTACGCTGACATTAGCGAACGAGTACACGAGACCGAAGTATAGTTTGAACGGGATGGTTATGCACGCAGCCTTTTTGGCTAAGTTGTGCCAAGTATCGCACACCTAGACTCTATGGTGCAAACGAGTTGCGAGCGAGATTGACTATCGCTCGGACAAGAATAAGGGAGACTTAGAACGTATGTCGATAGAGACGCTATTTGACCAACGCTAAAGCGAGCACGAGAGATGGTTCTTAGACTTTGAGGAATGGACGAACGCGCGATTGAACACATCGATCGGGAATTGAATGATCTTTTTGAGGATTTGTAGAATGACTTGACTCCGAGTGGTGTATGTGATAGCTTCGAAGAAGGAAAAGAGCGAGTGTCGGTGACTAGTCGAATGGCTCGAACCCTGAGTGGTGTATGGACGTTATAGAAATTGTTTGAGCGAGACTAAAGGATTTACGAATAGAACGAGTATGTCGACAAGCGATGATATCGTGCAAGCCTTGGAATGAGTAACGCTTAGTTGGTTTCGAATTCGATAGTCTCAAATGAGATATCGTTCGGACGAATTAAGAATGCGTAGTGCGAACTTCAAAACGATTGAATAGAGAGTCAGAACGATAAAACGAATAGAGGTTTTGGTCGAGGAAACATAGAAGATCGTGCATGCGATTTTGAATTTAGTCGAGGGGATTGAAACTTGAGTTAAGGTGAAATACCCATGGACGAGATCGAAGATAGCACGATCGGAAGATAGCGTGCATGGAAAACGTTGGTTTGAAGATACGAGGATGACTAAGGATTTGGGATAGATGTTGCTCAATGAAGAGTTAGCATGAGACAATACAAATTGAGGAATTAAGTTGCACGACTCGGAATTCGTTGCAAAAGGAAGATCGTCAGGTTATGTACATCATCGATGGTATTGAGACGTATCAAGGATCGATGTACGATAACTCGGGGGTACTCTGATTCGATAAATGAGGATCGTGTTAGAAGTTATTGTTTTGAGGGATGCCATGTTGGAGATTTTGATAGAAATGAATGTTTGGATGAAGAAGGGAAGTGACTTGATTGTTCGGTGATAACCACAACGACAACAATCTTGTCTTGTGCGAGCGCAACTCCAGCCTCGCGCATGCGTTACGTCGGATTTGGGACGATCGTTCCGCATGAGCGTTGGCATGGTGATTCATGTCCAGCGGGAATGATCGAACTCGAAATACCTTGACATAGCAATTTTGATTGCTTCGACTTGTGGTTTGAAGCGAAAGCAAATCGGAGGATTGATCGGACTTATGAGGGACAACGAAGAAAACTTGAGGATTGAGTAGACCCAATCCGCGTATCGAAAATTTGTAAAGTCTAGATTCAACGCAAGAGTTACGTCCCGATGAGGACGATTATTCCACGGGAACGTTGATATGGTGATTCATGTCCACCGTGGATAATCAGACTTGCGTGAGATCGGGGCACAATATATTGCAAGGCTAGACGACCTTGTGATCGACTATGTGAATTGGATAGGATGGATAGGTGAATTATATCAAACATACTTGAAGAGATAGACTATGGTAATTGCTAGTACGGACGCACGAGATTGACATGTCAAGGATTTGATTGAGGACAACCTATCGTAGGATGACTTTCCTAAACGAGCTCAGACATGGAGCGAAGAATGTGTTGATGCGAATAGGAGGAACACTGCTTGATATTTAGAAATTTGAGTGAAACAAACTTGGGTAGAAACTCCCGTACAAGCGAACAAATGGTTTGACCATAGGATTTGGGGCGAGCGTCGTACAACGGCCTTGCATGATGAGCAATGGACTTGACATATAACTATGACCTTGTGAGCTGACCTAGCGGATAGACGGACGACCCTATGCTGAGTGATTGAACCTGTGCGATGGCATTTACAGTATCGTCTGGACGGACGATAGACTTGGACAACAAGACTTAGTGTAGGACGGGAAACTGGGAGTGTGCGTGAACGACGGCGAGATTGGCCCAAACAAAGGAAATGATAGAAATGGATGATACGCAAAGTAAAGTTGGTATAGCGAATCGAATCATCTCGAGGACCGAGATAAACGATATATGATGCACACATGAGTTCGATTTTAAATCGAAGTTAGCAAACGATCGACAAATCAAAACTATCACGAGTAGTTTGTCCGACTTCGCTAATCGCTAAGCTTGGTTGAAATGTCCGTATTCGGGGGACGCCTTGAATATGTGTACGATCCAAACTCAGCGATGTGATAAACTCGAATGCAGCTGCGAGTGGATGTTGCGATGCGCATGGATGATGGAGTGAGTTTGCCTCAGCCTACGACCCTCACGTTTGATGAATCTCGACGTGCCTCGTGTGACTATTACAGCCCCATAATAAGGTGCAATAGCAACCAAGTCGAAGAAATCCTTGAATTGAATAAGTACCATCAACTCTAAAATGAATAAAAAGTTATTCAATAAAAATCGACCAAACGTATGCGACACGGAACTTGGAAAGGTACCGAGCATGGTTCGATGCCATCGAACGATAAAGCCATTCGATAAGGATTGTCTAAGAAACGTGACGACACGAGTCAAGGAACGGTAGGATGACCTGCACTCAGAAAGTCTCGAGGACGAGACTTTGAGTGGTGTATTATGTAATGACCCGCTCCGCCCTAGCGGAACGTCGATTCAAACGGAAAGTGCAACGACTCAAACGAGCCGTCGACCCGAAGAGTTGGCATCGACCTGAAGAAGAATCGATGCAAGGCTTACATTGGCCCGTCAAAGATGAATCCAGACTTAGACTTTCAAAGGCGCGCTCGGAGTATCGCTCGGCCGATGCGAACATCGCTAAGGTGGGTGGCTCTGATGAACTCATCTTTGCTTAGCCTAGACACATAATAATACGGACACTATCACGAGAATCGCTAGGCGATAACCCCGTGCATGCTAATAAAGGACTCAACGCACCTAGCTAAGGGAATAATCCTATCTTGTATGCTTGTATAGAATATGGAAAAGAACATGGAAAATGTGAGATCTCTCGCACCGCGCTCTACGCTCGTGCTAAGGCACAAGCTTACGTTTATGTTCCTTATGTGTTAACAATGAAACAATGAATGGGTTATAACAATGAAACGGAAAGACTATCAATATAGTCGTTCCGAGTAGAGTATAGCAACATTGAAAGACTATGGGACCGATGGGTCGCCAAGGCGACTCCCGTACGGGGAGTTGCATAATGAATGAATGATTAAAAATGTGAATGAACCAACGAATGCAAGAATGAATAAAAGATAAGAAAGAAAAAAATGGTTAGCGGCAGGTGTGACGGGCACGTGCAACGGGGCTCGCTACCCGCGCTGTACGGACGCCAACCTGGTCGATAACGTAAGAAGGCTAAGGGTTAGCCTACGGCTCAGAGACAGCCGTTAAGTTAAAAAGACAAGTTAATACGAAATGGTCGTGGACAAACGGCACGGGCGAGGGGTGGCGATGCCGTGGCCGCAAAGAAAAAGGAATTCTGCGGCATGATCAAAGGGGGGATATGCTGGCCTAGGCGGAATTAAAGGGGCTTACGAGCAACCTGGGTACGGGCTTGGCCACTACAGGAAACGTAAGTGCGGGGTATTTTAAAGAGACTATCTAGGTGTTCCAGCCGCACGCTATGATAGGTGAGAAATACCAAGGGGAGAACATGTCCAAAATGGCTTGTGATGCCAGCGACCGGTGCATATAGAGTTAAGTGAGATTTGCTTTGGCAATCCACGTGCAAGTCCTTGCATTGAAATCAAAGTAGTCTAAGTTAACTAATTGAAGTGCCTTCTGAACAGGCTTGAGTATGACACACCAAATAATCGAGAGTACTTCGGCAAATGAGTTAGAAAACACGCCTACGACGTGCTAGGACCCGAGGCAGGGACACGCCCTTGACATTGAAAGTTCACATGAATTACGTAAAGTCATTTCATATAAATTATTGACTAACTTGGTTTACTTTGGACAGGGAAGGCCGGACGGTAAGTATGGGTAAGTCGTGCATATATTTCCATGTGACACTCGTATTCAGCAACACGAGATAGGCTATGATATATGCCATGAAACTGATCCTAAGGCAAGATTAGAAAGACAATGAATGATAGAGATGCACAAAAGTAAATAGAACGTGTTTGGTAATGATAGCATTGTGGACGAGCTAGCCTCCCCACCAGTGCATAACAATGTACGATAACCCCACAGTCTGCATGCAGGATGCAGGAGACGTCGGCGGGTGCGGAGCTTCCATCGAACGTGCTAAGGCGCGGAGCCAACTCTGGGGCCTTGGAACGTTGCAAGAAGCTGAAGCACCCTATACAGGAAATAATGTATCGGAACATCGCCATGAATCATTCCATCTTGTAAGCCACTTGGCACGCCTTTTATGTTTCAGAGAAAGAGAGCTTGAGCGACTTGTAAACTCGGCCCAGCGCCACTTGTAAACTTCTTGAATATCAATAAAGAGTTTGAATTTGCTTCAATTTGTGTTCATTTACTTTCCGCTACAAATGGGGACACTCTGTGCGACTCTGTGGCCTAGCTCAAATCGACCATTTCTGGACTTAGCCTTGTACGGGCGCAACCTAGGCCCGTGCGGCATCACGCCTTAGCGAGGACGATCGCTCCTGCGGGAGCGGGGCGTGACAGTCAATTCCAGTCCTCTGTGGTGTGACTCTTCGAAATTCGAAGAGTCATATCTCATTTAATATGTTAGCTGTTCAGCTGTGAGAAATGTGGGTGGGAAATAATGAATAAAAAGAGGAGGTTGGGTCAGAGTTTGGGTTTGGATTATTGTGGGTTGGGTTAAATCTGAATTATACATCTATGGTTCTAGTTTGGAGTCAGCAGTGTAGATTGGGCTGAGTCTTACATATTTTGTTACCAAATTAATTACAGTTTTGGTAGTAATATTTCTAACGTATGATGTGTAATTAATTTGGTTAATTTTTAATGGCTGTTTAAAATAATATTTCGAGTATTATTATTAAATTAGTATATTTTTAGCTTGCTATATTACTCTTGTAAATAGATAGCATTCTAAATTATCAATATTTCTAAATAAATAGGTTAGATAAATTGGAATATTATTGTTTGGTATAAATGTTTTTATGTGTATGTATATATACTAGTATTTTTGGGTATAAATGTTATATATATATTTTATAGTTATTTAGTAAATGTTTTCCATATCTATATATTACTGGAACATTATCTAGATAGTATCGTATCAACAACATTTTGGTAAAGAAATTTGTTTTCAAGAACGATTTTTTGTTAAAACATAGTTAAGTATTTTACTAGTATTTATTTCTTCGAGGCTATATATATTTTCTAAAAATATTAGTTAGCTATGGATAGGTTTCCAAATTATTTTGTGGCAAGTTTCTATTTATAGAGATTATCTAAATATTATTATTTTCAAAATATTATGACTAGCAAGATGAGTAGATAACCAGTTAGATATAATTAGATAATTGTCACTAACAAATTGTACAAAATATACCCGGTGATCATTACATCCATGCAGTACTACTCCCGTGCTTCTAAGGCGAGGCAAGTATACCGACTCGACTTTTACTTTGTCTTTCTGTCTTACTTTCCTGTGCCATGTTCTCATATCGGACACGAGATACACACGATTGTCTTGTACCTTATTCATTGCATTGTGAGTCATTGTTTATTGAGGGGACTAGGGAAAATATTAGCTTTTGTGTAACCACACCCAACATAGGTATTGTGGATAGCCTAATCGTACAATTCATGTACGATTAAGCCGGATCTTGTAGAAATGATTGTGCATTGATTGATTGTGGATTGTGGTCCTAAGCCGATCACACATTAGTTTAATATTTAAAAATGTCACACTTGCATTGATTGTCGTGTTCATCGTATTATTCATTGATAGCCGTGTTCATTGTCTTTTGTATATTGATTGTCGCGTCCATTGCCTGCAGTTTTATATTTTATTTCTGGTACCATAGTTTCATTTTCAGTTCTGGTATTCTGGTTTCACCTTGTATTATGTACTACAGATTACATTGTATATTGTTCTTGTCGGGGTTGTACTTTGCTCTTTTCCTGACAGGATACGTTGCAGGTGAGCTTGAGGCCACATGGAGCATGATGGTATCATTGGTTATTGCGGGATTTATTTCATTTTATTTTTCTGGATATTGTACTTTGTATTTTTATGATTTCATCATTGTATATTTTATTTTACCGGATTTGTCTCCAGATAACATTGTATAATTTGATTAATTGATATTGGTGATCTTTTTGGGAACGTTATATATAAAGTTGTGGATGTTTACATTACATTGTTACTTGGAGTTTTTCTTAGTATTGTAGAGCTTACTTCGTCGTGTCCATCGACGAAGGTTGGACGTGTCCGACTCGTGTCCGATTATTCGGAAGCGGGTCGTGACAGCTAACATGATCTCACCCGGTCCCACTCGGTCCCCCCTCCTCCAATCAATGGATACCACGTAGGTGGTTGTAAAACTTACAACCAAAATTGATTGTAAGCATAGCATTTTCCCAAAACTAATATAGTTTAATCGTATATGAAGTAGAAATAATATAATCTAATCGTATATGAATTTCAATACAAATATGTAAAAAAAGTATAGCATATCATGGGGCCTATGTGGTATGTCTACAATTACTAAAGTATCCTTCTATACTTTTGAATTTAGATGACATGATGGGACAGTAACTTTTTATCTCATTTTCTTTCTCTGCCAAGGATTGTTGACTTGTATCTCATTTCTGGTTGAGCCCTCGAAAAGTTGGTGATAATGGAATTGGTAATATAGTCTCACATCAGATATAATGTGGGATCATGGGGTATAGATAATTGGAATTGGTTCATACCTTACATGAGAATTTTCTTTTAAGACATATGGGTCAGTCTAATATCACATCTCATGTGTTGGCCCATTGGTCATGATCATACCTGATTTTGATAATCAAAGCCAACTTTGGTCGATATGCAAAATATACATACCGCTATAGGTTTACATGTTTCAAGACTGCACCTACCACTGCTATAAGCTACAAAAGTCTCGTCGTCATCAAGGACCAAACGCAATGGAATCAAATATTAAGTTTTACATATTCATTCTGTATTTTTACTTTTGTTGAGTTTAGAAAAAAAATATGTAAGATTGATCAGGATCGGTATTGACTTAGTTATTTCTCAATCCACAAATATATAGCCTTATTATCCACAAACTTCCATCCAAAAGTCCGCATTCCAAATTAGCCCAAAACCTATAAATTTGGCCCAATACTGGTCAGACCGAAATTGGCCCGAGTTCGGTCAGGTTAGTTTGAACAGATTTTTGAATTTCCTTCAAATCTGCATCTAACGTTCGAATGCGAGATTTCTGCATCATAACTCTGTCTGAACTATGTCCGAATTCGATCTACAAAAATACTATAAATAGAGAAAAACTTTCATATTTCCAAATCACTCATTCCTTCTATTCTCTCTTCATTTCTGAGTGTTTTCTACGGGCTACACTTTCAAATCAAGCATATACTACTCTTAACCAAGCCAGTACGATTTCTGTTTAATCTAGATTTTGGTATTTAAGGGTTGTATCAGAGGTTGCATTCAGAAAATATTCCAGTTTTTAAATTGTCTTATGGAGTCGGTCTTGCACTCGTCGCCAACCACGATGTTGTAAAGTCGGTCGTGCACTTGTCGCCAAGTACAATGTTGTAAAAATTGTAAGCACTTAGTTAAATCTTATGCCATAGTGGATTAACATCGAGCAGGAGTACTCGAGACTGGACTAGTCCTCTTAGAGAAAAACCAGTATATATCGCTGTGTCACTGAGTTTGATCTTCTTAACTCTTACTTTACTGCAAGTTATTTACTGTCATATCATTTGCTTTTACCTGCCATAGTATATAAGTTTAAATTTTTAATTGGTGATATTTTCTGCTGCACACGCACACACTCTATTTATCCCTTCTAGAGGTGCTCAATGATCCTACAACTGGTATGAGAACGAATTATACATATACATAACCATCTACAGAGTATATATCTATGGCAGCCATTAAATCTATATTCAACGGTGAATGACAATCCACAAATAGACCCCCACTTTTGATGGAATAAACTATACATATTGGAAAACACGGATGGATTTCTTTCTAAAGTCACTAGACTTCGATCTTTGGTTTATAGTTATAGACGGTTACAAAAAATTGCCTAGAACAGTGATTGATGGTATTGTATTAGACAAGCCACATGACAAATACACTAAGCATGAAAAGACACATGCTAATCTAGATGTACGAGCCATCAATGCACTATTCTGTGCAATTGACAAAATCGACTTTAATCGCGTATCCACATGTACGACATTTAATGAAATTTGGAGACTTCTTGAGGTAATTCATGAAGGAATTTTTCAAGTGAAGGAATCCAAAATTAGTAGATTGACACAGAAATACGAGTCATTCAAGATGAAATTCGGTGATTCAATTACATATATGTTCACTCGTTTACTTGATATTACTAATCTTCTACAATCTCTTGGTAAGAAATACAGCAATCACGAGAAGATCAGGAAGGTACTGCGAGCTCTAACAAAGAACTGGAACCCGAAGGCCATCGCGACCATAGAAGAAAATGACCTCACCATGATCATATTGGAGATACTGATGGACAAGCTCATGACCTATAAGCTGGACCTACAAGACTTTGAAGAGCCAAATTCCAAAGAAGAATCAATCGCCTTCAAAGCTCAAGCCAGAAGAGTCTCGTGCAATAATTTTGACGAAAAATATTTAGATGGTGATGAACATGTCCTACTGGTCAACAATAAGATTCAGATGGTGATGAACAAGCCCTACTGGTCAAGAATTTCAAAAAAATTTAAAGTTTGAGAGATCAAACCGAAAGAAGAAAGACATCCACGAAAGCAACGAAGAAGAAACTATCTACTTTGGGTGTAAGAAGTCAGTGCATATGAAGAAAGATTGTCTACTAACGAAGAAAAGCAGTCCATACAACCGATCGAGATCGAGCAAAAAAGTTACAATTGATCGAAAGTACGCTAATACCAGCATCTGGCATGAAAGTGAGGCCAGTGAGTCAGAAGAGGAGGACAGACCTAGTAGCAGTACAAATGTTTGTCTAACGACATACAAAAAGGTATCTAAGAACCCTCTTTATGATGATTTTACTTTCGATGAGCTAGAAAATTCCTTGAGCAAACTACTTGAAGAGCACATAAATGTGTTGGACAAGTATAAACAATCTTGCAAAGAGATTAAGGCATACACAACCGAAGTAGCTAGATTGTCTAATCTTCTAGAAGATATCAAAGAGACATCTACTACCAGTAACACGGAGGAGATAGCCAAAATTAGATTGGACTATCATGAGGCTATCCTCACTATAGATCAAAAAGAAAAAGACTATGTCAAGGTGCAAAAAATTTATGACATAGAGAAGAAGAGACACCTAGTCACTAAACAAAGACTCACGGATATACAGCAAAATTCGAAGAGTCTTGTGCCATCTCTAAAAAATTTAGAGATAAAATTAAGCAAACATGTCATTCCTGTTACACGGCCGAAGGTTAGTCCTAACACTATGCACACACCAAAATGGACTAAACCAAAGAAAGCACAAAAGCAACACATTCCTCACAAATATACTTTCACATACAAGTTTCCAAGGAAGCCACACAAAAAGTATGTCAATACAGAAACGAAGAGCACTATTTCTAAAATCATATGCATATACTGTGGTGAACACGAGCATATATCATAGTACTGCAGAGCTAGAAATCTAGTTGACACAAATGTACTTGCTTGGATTCCAAAACTAATCATGCTGGACCCTTGAAGAAATGGGTATCAAATGTTACATATACTCGTTTTGTAGGTAGACCCTCAACCCTCTCATGCTAAAAGCAAGTGGATACTATATAGTGGATGTTCGCGGCACATGACAGGTGATGCATCATTATTCGCTACGCTATCAATCAAGAGAAAAGGGTATGTTTCCTTTGGCGATAATCTTCGAGGTAATATTATAGGAATAGGTACTGTTGGTATGTCTCCCTATCCAGAAATAAAAGACGTTTGTCTAGTCACGGAATTGAAACATAACCTACTGAGCAAAAGTTATTTGGCATATAATGGTTATGGTACCAATTCTATGAAAGATAAATGTTCTATATATTGAATGTCTACTGGAAATCTTGTATATGAAGGGATCGGGGAAGAAAATATTTATGTTTTCTGTTTAAAATGTACTAACAGTGCAGCTAAGTGCCTAGTAGCCAATCAAGATGAAAGCTAGCTATGGCACATAAGACTAGGACATGCAAACATGGACACTATCTCACGGCTAACAACTAAAAAGCTAACAAAAGGACTCCCAGAAATCTCTTTCAAGAGAGATATGGTATGTTCTGACTATGAAAAGAACAAGACAACTAGTCAACCTTTAAATCCATCAATGATGTAAGCACTTCTAGACCTTGCAGTTAATTCATATGGATTTATTTGGTCCTAGTAGAGTCGCTAGTCTTGGCAGTAAACTCTACGTCTTTATTATAGTTAATGATTTCTCTCGTTATATATGAGTGTACTTTTTATCAAATAAAAGTGATGTCATTTTTAAATTTCAAGTATTTTGTAAAAAGGTATAAAACGAAAAAGGTTTCATGATTACTCGAATTTGAAGTGTTCATGGTGGCGAATTCAAAAATATTGATTTCAAAAAGTTTTGTGATGATAATGGATATTACCATGAGTTTTTTGTCCTAGAACTCCTCAACAAAATTGTGTTATGGAGCGGAAGAATCGTACTCTTAACGATATGGCTAGAGTCATGCTTAATCAGCATAACCTTCCTAAATATTTTTGGACAGAAGCTGTAAGTACAATATGTTATGTTTTGAATAGGGTGTTAATTTGACCTATATAGAAGAAAACCCCTTATGAATTTTGGTTTGGAAAGATTTTAAATATTTCTTATTTTGAAGTTTTTGATTGTCGCTATTTTATTCTAAACACCAATGACAACTTGGATAAGTTCGACTCGAAGGTAGACGAAAAATATTCCTCGAATATGCTGCCAAGAGTAAGAGATATAGAATTTTTAATAAAAGATCTATGATTGTTGAAAAATCTATTAATGTTTCCTTTGATGAGCTCAACATTAATAGATATAGCAATAGTGATGACGAGGATGTACAAAACAAATCCAAAGTACCTAAAGATATTGCTACCAACGAGAGCTATCTAGAAAGTCTACCTAAGAAGATGAAATTCATACCAAACCATCCAGAGACACTTGTAATAGGTGATATATCTAAGGGAGTAGGTACGTGCTCTTCTACTAGAGACATAATAGCAAATGTAGTCTTCATTTCTCAAGTAAAACCTAAATCAGTAGCATATATTTTTTCTGATGAGTTTTGGATTAATGCTATGCAAGAGGAACTTAATCGATTTAAGAGAAACCAAGTTTAAGAGCTTGTTCCCAAACCTATTGGTCAATCAATAATTGGTACCAAATGGGTATTCCAAAATAAACTGAATGAGAATGAATATATTCTACGCAACAAAGCATGTCTAGTGGCACAAGGTTATAATCAAAAAGAAAGAATTGATTATGACGAGACATATGCTCATGTTGCTAGACTAGAGTCTATTCACATATTTTGTGCATTTACACATTTTTACAATTTTAAACTTTTTCAAATGGATGTGAAAAGTACATTTTTGAATGAGTTTTCAAAGGAAGAGATTTTTGTGAAGCAACCCCCTAGTTTTGAGGATTTTCAGAAATCTGATCACATTTTCAAGCTTAGAAAAGCGTTTTGTGGACTCAAACAAGCACCGCGTGCTTAGTACGAACGACTAAGTACTTTTCTACTTAAAAATAGCTTTTTTAAGAGGAAGGGTTGATACAACATTGTTTATCAAAACTTCAGTTGACAATATTTTACTTGTGCAAATTTACCTTATGACATTATTTTCGGTTCTACTAACAAAAAACTTTATCAAGATTTTGCTAAGTGTATGCAGAGTGAGTTTGAAATGAGTATGATGAGAGAGCTCAACTACTTCCTAGGACTCCAGATCAAACATCACTCGCAGGGAACCTTCACCAATCAAGCCAAGTACACGAAGGATTTACTAAATAAGTATGACTTCGACAACGTAAAGCCTATCGGCACGCCAATGGCAACATCAATTCGACTTGATATTGATAAAAGTGGCAAACCAGTCGACCAACATAAGTATCGAGGTATGATTGGTAGTTTATTTTATTTAACTTCTAGTCGGCCTGATATAATGTTTAACGTTTGCATCTGTGCACGATATCAAGCTAATCCTAAGAAATCACACTTATGTGCTATTAAGCGTATCTTTCGATACCTTAAGGAAACTTCTACTGTGGTTTATGGTATCCTAAAACCATATCATTTGTCCTAATCTGTTACTCAGATGCTGATTTTGCTGAATGCAAAGTAGACTGTAAAAGTACCAGCCATACATGTCATTTCCTAAGAAAATCTTTAGTCACTTGGTTTAGCAAGAAGCAAAATTCTGTAGCATTATCAATAACTGAGACTGAGTATATCGCCGCAAGATGTTGTTGTACGCATATTTTGTGGATAAAACAAATCCTAGAAGATTGTAATATGTACTACACTAATATTCATATTTACTGTGATAACATCACTATTAATTTGACTAAGAACCCAGTATGTCATTCACGCACAAAACACATATAAATACGTCACCATTTTCTACGTAATCACCAACAACACGGAGATATTAGTCTAGAGTTTATTGACACAGATTATCAACTGGCAGACATATTCACAAAACCACTAGCCGAAGCTTGTTTCAACTATCTGCGTCAAGAGATAGACATACTTGAATTTTCAAAGTCGTAATGTGTTATGATTAATAAAAATACTTTAAAAACTTAAGATTCAACGATTTATTCATAGAAGTTATTTTGGGTACATATCGAAAGGGTCATTCTGTCAACAAGACATAAAAGCCTAAGCGATACGGTGCCAAGTGTCTTTGGACTACTGCTAGCTGGGATCCGTCCCCTATAACTAACCCAAGGTGATGAATATTAATTAAATCATAGATTTACAAGGTTACGAGTTATTTTTATAATTCATAACCCAAATATGACCTAAAATACAAATGGCCGAATTCAGACTGAACTCTATGGGGGGACACTTTTTATAAACAACAGCAGGAACAGAAGCCCATTTCTCCTTCTTCTTTCTTACGAACAGCTGCCCAAAAAATTAAAAAAAATCCTAACCCTAGTTCCTAGAAATCCCTTTCTAAGGTCTTCCTACCCTAATTTATTGGATCTAAGGCTCTAAGAATGCGTTCTCTACCGTTTTTGATATCCATTAATGTATATTTCTCATTTTTTTATCAAATTTCATAGCTCCTAGAATTTTAAAGAGGAAGAATTAAAACTAGACACCGCCTCATCTTTCACATCAGAATATGAACCCATCAACATGTTCAGTCCCTCTCGTCCCAATGATGATGAGGACTACGATCTCAACCTCTTTGTTTAATCCGAGAGATCAACTCTTTGGTTCGATCATTTTCGGTATCAAAAAATTTGTCTGGATAAAATGATAAACTTTACCATTTTCTCGGAATATGCTATCACTTTTGAAACCCTAGGACTTCGAGAATTTTTAGAGATTTTAAATTCAATTTATGATAATGCAGTCCGCATGTTTTATTGCAACATGTAAGAAGTAGATGGTTGTATTCATTTATCTGTTAGCGACAAGGAATTTGAAATCTATTCTGCCGACTTAAGCAAATATTTTTTATGCCAGACACTGGTGACGCACTCATCGATATTATGAAGGTTCAATTTCCTGCCAACATGACCCTTGAGTCCTTTAAGGTTGCGTTGTGTCATCCTGGTCTGGTTCCCCAAAAATGGTTGTTCGTATGTCACTTTAATTAACAATTCTATGAGCAACACTGTATTATCATTTCATCTCTGCTACCTAAGACGAAATCCACTGACGAGATCACGCTCTTAGAGTTATCTGCTATGTATCATATCCATTTTAGGATTATCTTTTCTTTTTCCAAGACAATGATATCATTTATGACCAGTTGTCGGAGGGCAAGCCGTAACCTTCTCTATTCTATGCATCTGGCGGCCAGTTTCCAAAAATTTGACATCAATTTAGAGTTGTCCTATCTCTGGAACGCCTTCAGAGCTTTTTAGGTCTAGGAAGTTCCCTCACCCTCATGGTGATGCTCCATCTCCACCCCCACCTGCTGCAGTCGTAGCCCCAACAGACGCTCTAGCCCCTGCAGCTCTGGTTCATACCATTGATGAGCTCTATCAACGGCTCGACGTTTTTGTCGCTCTCCACGGACAGCAGCGTTAGGCCGATCTGACTCGTTTTGGTGATGCTGAGTTCCGTCACATTTTTCAGGCTCAGGCCTTGAGAAATATGATGGCTAATATCCAGTGGACGATGGTTCACCATCCTACAGCTCCGACGACCATATATCATTCGTCATCCTGATTTTGATGGACAAAGACTTGGTGATGCTCCATCGTATGTTTACTTCGATCCGATGACCGCTTATTTTGATCCAAATGAGCCTTCTACTGTTGTTCCATCTGCTAATTCTACTGGTGCTGCTGATAGCTGATCAGATGTTTTGGTCTAGTATTATGTTTTGTGGATCTATCTGTCCGCTGATGATGATGTAGTGACACTTTATTTTTTTATGCATTCTGGACTATCATTTGTAGTAATTTTTATATTATGTACTTTAGAACTCTCAGTTGTAGTGGCATTTTCATTTATATGAGTTATTAGCTTTCATTTACTGCTGATATTTATATTTTTGCTAATGTTGATGGTCTCGTATAATACTTGAGCTATTGACTTGTTTGGTACTACGCTATTTTTTTTCTTCTTTGTTGATGTTTGATTTATAAATTGCGGGGGAGCCGTATTTTGAGTACATAACAAAGGGGGAGAAGAGCATATACCAAAATTAAATTTTCAAAAATTTCTTCAGCCAAGTCAGGTATAAAATCTCAAAGTTAAATATTCGCTATATTTTGGTATAGACTCAAAGTTTGTCAATTATCAAAATATGAGAGATTTTTGGCCCATTAGTCATGATCACACCTGATTTTGATAATCAACATCAACTTTGGTCGATACGCAAAATATACATATTGCTACAGGTTTCAAGTCTGCACCTACTACTGCTACAAGCTACAGAAGTCTCGTCGCCATCTAGAACCAAATGTAATGGAATCAAACATCAAGTTTTACATATTTATTCTGTATTTCTACTTTTATTGAGTCTAGAAAAAATATGTAAGGTTGATCAGGATCGGTATTGGCTTAGTTATTTCTCAGTCAACAAATATATAGTCTTCCTATCCACAAACTTCTATCCAAAAGTCCATATTCCAAATTAGCCAAAAACCTATAAATGTAGCCCAATACTAGTCTGACAAAACTCGGCCCGAGTTTGGCTCGAGTTCGATCAGGTTAGTTTGAACATATTTTTGAATTTCCTCCAAATCTGCATCCAACGTTCGAATGCGAGATTTTTGCATTCGAACTCTGTCCGAATTCGATCTACAAAAAATATTATAAATAGAGAAGAATTTTCACATTTCCAAATCATTCATTAATTCTCTTCTCTATTCATTTCTCAGTGTTTTCTACGAGCTACACTTTCAAATCAAGCATATACTACTCTTAGCTAAGCTAGTACAGTTTCTGTTCAATTTAGGATTTGATATTGAAAAGTTGTATCGAAGGCTGCATTCAAAAAATGTTTCAATTTTTAAATTGCCTTATGGAGTCGGTTGTGCACTCGTCGCCAAGCACGGTGTTGTGAAGTCGGTCGTACACTTGTCGTCAAGCACGATGTTGTAAGAGTTGCAAGCACTAATTGTAGCTTGTGCCATAGTGGATTAGCATCGAGTAGGAGTACTCGAGACTGGACTATTCCTATCAGAGGAAAACCAATATATATTGCTATGTCACTGAGTTTAATCTTCTTAACTCTTACTTTACTGCAGGTTGTTTACTGTCATATTATTTGTTTTTACTTGTCATAGTATATAAGTTTAATTTTTCAATTGGTGATATTTTCTATTGCACACGCACACATTCTATTCACCCTCTCTCTAGAGGTGCTCAACGGTCCTACAACGGGCCAACTCCGGTGCAGGTCACACCGAGTTTCCAACACGTGGTATTAGAGCCCAAGGTTACGCGGTTGATTTGATTGGCTCTAATTGGTTTGAGACAAATGTATAATCGGATTATACAAACTTTTCTCAAAATGGAGTAGGAGCATTATAAGATGGTCTGAAGACGGATCAGACGGGTTAGAGATAACTATACAAAATTAACTTCAAATGTGGGTCTGGTGGACCAAGGTGGAGTAAGACGATGTGGCTGGTACACAATGATGGTGTGGATGAACGTGTCAGTTTGGTTCTGTAGTTGAACGGATCGAGATGACAACATATTGGATCTTCTGGGGGCTCAGCTGTCAGAAACGAGAAAATGTAACAAGGATGCTAAGATTGATCGGCTGGTGGGAATAAGCAAAGGTAGCATGAGTGTTACGGTCGTTCGGCTAACAGGAACGAGTTAAGGTATAGATTGTTGGATTGTATCTCGTTTCCAGTTGAGCACTTAAAAAGGGGATGATAATGGAGTTGGTAATTTAGTCCCACATCGGGTAGGAGGTGGGATCATGAGGTGTAAATAATTTAGATTACATTAAAAATTTCATTTAAGGCATATGAGCTCAGTCCAATATCTCACCTCATGGGTTAACTCCGGTTCGGATCAGACACCGAGTAGGAATGGGTTATACATTCTCCCTTCCACAACATCTGTAATAAAGTCGCCTTCATCACCTTCCATTGCACTTCATTCTCCATGACCGTCCAATACTCTTTGGTATCAACGTCTGGGTCATCCATCAACCCTTGTGTTGAATTAGGTCTTACATGAAAATTTTGTTTTAAGACATATGTACAAAGTCCAATAATGTACCTGATGGGCCAACTCCGATTTGAATCACACTACATTTCCAACACTGCATTTTTCGTCAGCTTTAGTCGTGACATCCCACCTTATTTACATTTCAGGTTAATATGTAGTTATTGTTGTCATGCCAAGAGCAAGAAATTATCATTTCCGTTATCAAGTTCTAGGGTGTCTCATCCTTTCAAAAATAATAATAATTAACTCCGACGTATGGACCTTCATCAATTGTTTGGGTCCTCTATATATATTGCAAATTCACGACGCTACTATTTGGACCGTCGTAGGGGCTGGCCCGCACTGGCCTGTGGCCACACGGCGCGTTGGCATTGGCCTCCCGGTCTGAAGTGAGCCCGAGTTAGCAAGGAGGTTAATGACCGACCACTACGCAGGCGCAGGCCAGCGTAGACCAGCCCTGCGGACGATCAAAGTAGACTTTTCGGCAAATTCGTTTCGCATTTTAGTAATTCATTTGAAGCATTCCTTGGAACTCATGGTATTACCTACCAATAAACTTGCCCCCATATCCCATATCCCAGAGCAGAATTGGGGTGTCGGAACGAAAACATAGACACTTATTGGAAATGAGTCGAATACTTTTTGTCCGTCTACTAGTGAATATGTATAAATTATTTTAGGATCCCTTTGGATATGAATCCAGATTTGGTACTTCCATATCCCATTTTTGTTTATATGCATACATAACATGATATTAATATATCTACACGCGTGTTTTAAAAATTGGACCGGACCGGTCGTTCAACCGGTTCATCCGTGAACCAATAGTTTTTCGATCTGATTCAATATTGGTACAATATTTTTTAAAAAACTGATATTTTTATAAAAATTAGTGTACACAAGAGATTAAGTTTGGGTCACTTAGATTAATTCAGTGGTTGAATCACTGATTAAACCAACTAGTTGAACCAATTTTACCCGACGACACACTGTCTTAGCCGGATCAATCTACCGTCCGATTTTTAAAACACCCATCTATACTTCTAACATCATGGAGGGTTCTATTTGTGACTAAACTTATTATATTTGAAGTATATATTATTACTCAGACGTAAGTAATACTTAAAAGAAGTTATACGAAATTATCAATTCTTTTACTAATCAATATTTTAGTTTCTAAAAAAACAACATTATCTAATTCTTATTCGTATTTGCTTATCTGTGTCCCTTAAGTCCTATCTGCTTAGAGCATCCACAATGGTAACACTCCAAATCATACTCCGAATCACTTCAAACCATACTCCAATAATTAATTTTGGAGTATTCCCTTCATATTGGTACACAATGGTATAGTCTAAATAAATATTCCAAATTGACAAGTGGCAACACTCCATTTGTTTTCCTCCTTATTTTTCTTTCATAATTGACAAGTGACAACACTCCAAAAAAAGAATGAAGGAGAAAAGTAAATATGGTGGGCCCGCAAGTAATATAGTTCAACTAGTGGACTCTCCAAATTTGGAGAGTCTTTTAGCTTTCTACCATTTTTTAAGTATAGATAAGAGTCTATTGGAGCCATCAAGTGCTACAAAATTTAGCTAAAGACTAAATATAGCACTTGAAATTAGTTCCACTGTGGATGCTCTTAGGTGCTCTATTCGCTTCTTTCTCGTACTTAGAAAACCCCTATAATAAAAATCAAAGCAAAACAGTTTGCTCTCGTATGTACTTTTTTTTAGTTGTTCGATGTGAAGTCATTAAGAAAGGAAAGGAAATCAATTATTTGCTCATTTTTTTGGGGATATTTAGACTTTGAATTTCAAATATGTTTTGAAATTAATGTTTGAGTCACTATATTATATATAATTAGTATTTGGGTCTCAAAAATGTCACTAATGTCTCAAAAGTGTCATTAAAAGTGTACCAAAAGTATCACTAATTATTTTTTGTGACACTTTTGAGACCCAAACACTAATTATGTATAATATGGAGACCCAAACACTAATTTAAAAACTTATTTGAGATCCAAAATCTAAATATCCTTTTTCTTTCCTTTGAAAAATTATAATTCTCATCTATTTTTTTTGTGTTTGGAAAGGTCAAAGAAATTGGAAGGGAAAGTGAATCCCTGGAATGGGAAAGTGAATCCCTAAGTGGGTGGAGGGGGAACCTAGCTCGGAGCCATTTTTCGGTATAGGGCTGGCCGGGCTGAACTGGGCCCGCGTCGGGCCGGTTCAGTTTTGGACCGGGCCGGTCCGATTTTTTTGGAAAAAAAACTCAAAAGAATGAAAAATATATAATTTTTTTTAATAATTTAACAAATTTATTTCAATTAAAATTCAAATATGCTATAACATTTACTAAATTTTTTTTGAGAAAATATAAGTTAACAAATTTTTATTAATGTCAAGATAATTTAATGTAGAAGCATTTTTTTTTCCATAAAATTCGTAATAAATGTACATGTTGCAAACTTATATTTTATTTTTGAAAAAATTGTAAAAAATGTACAAGTATTTTTTGGTCATCCTTCGTCCGTCGTCGGTCTTTCCACCAAGTTTATTGTTCAGTTCCTCCTTCAGTAGTGTCCTCCAAAATAAGATATCATGATCCGGTCTTGGACCGGCCAGACCGGTTCAGGGTTGGGTCCGGGCCGACCTGACTTTTCAAAAAAAAAGAAAAGAAAAAAATATAAATGTTATAAAATTAAAAATTGTAAAATTATAACACGCAAAATTTAAAGCCCAAATTTATTTGCATAATTTGAATGTTAATAACACACAATTAATGACTCATACAAGATTTTATTAATGACTCATACTAATATTACTAGTACATAAGTTGTAATTGATGACTAATACAGGATTATTAGATATCCATACAATTTTCAGATGTCTGCGTAGCTTCCTTATACCATAGCTATGATCCCATTTGATTCATTTTCTACAATACAAACATTCAACAAGAACTTTAGTGGAGTGTCTTCTTTTTGTATCGTCATTTTTGTGCTCATTGTAAACTCCGCTGAAATGATATCAAATGTTCGAATTTGATTTCAGCTCTTGTTGCGGTGCACGTTGAGGTTGCGGTTGCTAACATTCTCGTTACTGTGGTAGTTGATCATTATCCATGATATTAAATAACCTCTTCACACTAGGTTTCTTGTAAATATTGTAAGAGGAAAAAAAATTGGTATGATTAACTTTGAAGATTTATGGCCTATTTATAGAAATTTTTGGGTGCAAAATTACTCCTAATATCCTTAAAATATAGTTATTATAAGGGTATTTTTGGTCATTTTCAACAAAATAACCAAAATATCCATAAAATGGTCAAAATGGCCCTTAAAATAGGGCATTTCAGTCTTTTAGGGGTTCAAACGTTAAAAAAAACAACCACCAAAAACCGATCCAACGGGCCTTAGACCGGGCCGATCCGGACCGGCCCGATCGGGTTTACCCGGCCCAAACCCACAGTCAAACCAAACCCACAGTCAAACCGGGCCGGGCTACCGGTTCAAAATTATGAACCCAACCCGGACCCGCGGAGTACTCGGGCCGAGCCGGTCCGGGTCGTTGACCGGGCTCAGGCCGGCCAAGACCGAGTTTGATCGGGCAGGGCCCGGGCTAGAAACCGGGTCGCCCAGCCCAACTAACACCATGAAATATACCTCCGTTGTTTTAACTAGATTTTGAGAGTTTGATAAAAAGAACGAGAGTATTTCTTATTTTTTTTAAAAGATAAATTTTGAGTTATCCCCCATTTACTTTACCATAATTCAAGGTGCATCCCACAGAATTACCATAATGTACAAAATCTCTCACTTTTAACAAAAGTTGTTAACGATTAACAGTCAATTTCTTTGACCAACATAAATAAAAAGAGAAAAATTGAGTTGCACCTGACTTATTTTAGCATAATTCTAGGTGCACCACACTTATTTGAAGGTATTTTGGTCATAAGTCAAAATGTACCCTACTAGTTTTCAAGGAGTAGACTGTTAGTCCTTGACGGTATTCGTTAAAAATTGGAGATATCATCATTATGATAATTCGTTGGGGGTGACCTTGAATTATAAGTAAAACAAGTGGAGAATAACTTAATTTTTTTTATTTTTAAAATAGTAGAAGTATCTACTAGTTTTCATATTTTAAATGTAATATTTGCTAAATATCCCAAATAAATATCATAGTGGGACCCTATTTAGCTTGTAATTTAGAGAAAGTTCAGAGTATTGAAATGCAAATTAGCCTGAAACATGGTATCAAATCATGAAAGAGAGAGTATTGAGATTTTAGTAATGTTATCAAACCAATGCCACTTACAAGTTTGTTGTGTTGTGCAAATATTCTTCTCCAGACACTGGAAATAAGCCAGCTTCCAGGTCAACTGTAGGTGGTTTGTAATATAGTATTTTGCTTCTGAACTTGTACCAAGGAAAACAGTAGGAAAAAAAACTATGTTGGATTAGTGCGTCAAGGGTAAGCTGCTACCATTGAATAGTGATTACTGTTCCAAATGCTACAACTTGATTTTTCAATATATGAAAAAGACAAAAAATGAACTTGATGTTGGCACTTGTAACTCCCTTCATCCTTTATAATTGATTATTTTGATCAATTGTTTTTGTCAATTAACTTTTTATCTTAGAGCACAAGGAAAAAAATCATGGATCATTTAGATCATGTTCCTAGTTATCATATATCTAGCATATATTACAAAATTCTCTCCATAATAAAGAATCACCAATATTGTCAAGATCTGTAGAATGTGTCTTTATGGGTACATCGATCTCACAACATAAAGGCTATCTTCATGGTCTTCTCATGAGGAAGAAGGGGGTTGTCGAAAAATCTCAGGGCCTGATCGGGGTATGACCCAAAGATTTTTATGGCTGCGCTAGAGCTCATTGACGAAGAAGCTCTGTTGGAGACGAAGCATCACCACCTCTTGGGTACAAAAAATATGTGTAAGAATTTCATGACATGACATTAGTCTCAAGGATGTTTTGGTCTTTTTAATATATATATAGAATAACGTGACATTTTTTTCACTTTTCTATAACGTCATATCCTTACCGTTAGAACGGAAGAGGATAACAGTAATTATATTAAAAATGGATGAAAAACAGAATTATGAATTAAGAACGGAGGAAAATACAATAACTACAAAAATTAGGTTTTTTCTAAGGGCACCACCATTTTTGCTTGGGGCAACCCTTACTTGGGGGCAGTCCAAGAAGGTGGAGATTTTGCTAGGAGGCACCCACATTTTGCTAGGGGCAGTCCAACCCCCCCAAATCCTTCATTCCTTCCCATAACCCATTCTACACTCTCTCTCCACCAAAAGAAAAAAGAGAACTCTTCCTCTCCCTCTCCCAAAACCCTACTTTCTTCTTCTCCACCACTCCACACCCAATTCCTCCACCAAGATTTATTCAACAACATTCCTAGATTCGAAGAGATGATACGCAAGTCGAAGCAACCGGAATCTAGAAACGTTCTTTCCTAATTTCTTCAAGAATTTTCTACATTCTATTCAAAACCCTAGAATAATTTTAATTCTCTAAATAGTTTTAATAAATTAGGTTTAGAATCTCTTTAGGGTTCATGAAAGAAATTTTTGAATACGACAAACCCACATTTTTTCTTGAAACCCTAACCCTAGAAGACGACAAACGAGCATCTCGTTTTGGCCGTTCGACTAATACAGTCGGGTTGAGTACATTAGGACTGCCAGGCCTGTGGCAGTCCTAATATAAAGTAGGAATGCCACAGTCCCTGCAGTCCTCTTGTGAAAAGGACTGCAGGGACTGTGGCAGTCCTACTTTACATTAGGACTGCCACAGGCTTGACAGTCCTAATGTATCTTATTAACCCGACTTCAGATTTCACGGGGAGCTCAAGCTTCTAGTTGAAAGTAGTAGAGCATATATGAGTTTTATAATATAACCACTTGTGGAACAATGAAAATGAGCTAGGTGAATTAAAATAAAATGGCAAGGGAGTTACTTCTCAGGAATACTTCTAAGAAAGTCCAGGACAAACAAAATTTGCTCCTACTGTTCGAATGCTTCAACAAAGCTAGATGAAGTAAAAATAGCATGGACTTCAACCATTCTCAAGATGCCAGAGGACAGAAATTGTTCTTGCTGTTCAAATATCACCATCTCAGAGCTCTTAAGTAGGACTGCCAGGGACCTGGCAGTCCTACACTTAAGTAGGACTGCCAGGACCCTGACAGTCCTAAATAAAACTTGCTGTAAGTGTAGGACTGCCAGGACCCTGGCAGTCCTAAATGAAACTTACTGTCACAACAAGTTTCAATTAGGACTGTCAGGTCCCTGGCAGTCCTACTTAAGTGTAGGACTGTCAGGTCCCTGGCAGTCCTGGGTGCTGACATGTTCATTCCAGGCTTCTATGACATTTTCAAGGTGCTAACCATCTCTCTATCACGTGCAAGTCACATGCAAACTTTTTCTTTCCCAACCATTACAAAAATTTGAATTAGTCACAATATCACAACGAAGTAGCATTCCATTCATTTCTGTTTCAAAGTTATGACATAGTGGCTGACAGTAGAGATGCACAAAAAGATTTGGGAAAAGAGTGCTAAAAAGCATTGAAAAAAGAAGCTTAGGAGAACCACAAGGTTAGGTAAACTAAAAGACCCTTTTGCTTTTTTTGCTTCTGCTTGAGGAAGAACAATTCCAAGCTTAGGAGAACCACCAGGCTAAGCAACATCTCCATAAGCCATTTTGGCAAAGATTTGCACTAGATAGAAGTGGGAATGGAGGGGCTTCACATTGCTGTTCTTGCCATGGTTTTTCTTGAGTGGTATCCTTGTTTTAGTAGGGGTGAGGACCCCTACAGGTTCTTCACTTGGAGTATCAGCTATGGTGACACATCACCACTTGGGGCCACACAACAGGTTTACAACTTGGGGTAGCCCTACAGGTTCTTCACTTGGAGTGTCAGCTGTCACGACCCGCTCTCGTAGGAGTGATCGTCCTCGCTAAGGTGTGATGTCGCACGAGCCTAGATTGCGCTCGTGCAAGGCGAGTTCCATAACGACCGATTTTAGCGGTTGCGACAGGGTCGTCGCACAGAAGTCCCATACAGAGACATTGAATAATAGCAGCAGAAATTAGAAGAAAACACAAGTTATGCAAAAGAAGCTCTTTATTGATATTAAAACAAAGGTTACAATGGGGTGCAAGGCCAAGATTACAAGTCTCTCAAGCTCACTCATCTCACATTACAAGTGACTCAGCTCTCTCTCATCTCTCAATACATGTCTTAAACCAGCGGATGCTTCGGAAGGCGGCATCTATACATTATGTCCCGTATAAATCTTGACTCCATGCGGTCGCACGCTTCGAATCGCCAAGGAACTCCGTGCCTCGACGCATCCAAGCGAGCTCCGCGCCACGAGCTTCTACCTGTGCCTGCACATGAAAACTATGTGGGTGTCAGTACTCAACTGTAATGGTGGAATGAGCTCCTCGCCCATCCATACAAAACCAACACGTTAGATTTACTTCGTGCAACATAGTCCCTTCTTATCAATTGTCTTTCTAGTCTTGCCTTAGGATTATTTTAGGATCGATGCCTTGGCCTACTTTGTGTCTCTAGACCATCTCGTGCTTGCGACGACAATGTTAACCCACACCTTGCCTCAAGACCCTTCTCGTGCCAACAACGTTAACCTATCAAGTCGTGCTTGCCTTTCAGCATAAAATAAGAGACTCAACTACGAGGTAGTACCCAATTCCTTGTGACCGTGCTACAAATTCATCATACCGTGCCTCGCAACTCAATATGATTTCACCATATCGTCGTCTCGCGGCCCTTGCTACTTCAATCACCAACAGACCCAATCAAGACTTTTGGACTAAGTATCACTTGACCGACTTCGCCTTACAGCGTTTTCTGACTTAAACTCAAGATGACTCAAACCAACTTATGCAACATATATGCCAACAACTTAAGACCCGACGCCGTATCTCGTGCCGAAGCACGTCGCCTATGTTGATGCCAAATCTTAGGACCAAACCTTGTGTTCTAACTGTACACACATTCAACTGACTCAATCCAAAGGCACACACGCGGATTGTCGCCCGTGTCGACCCATCTATATGAATTAGTCACTAACATCACAAGCTATCCTGGACTACAGTCTTGCTACTCGGCGACCCTTTCAACGCAAGTAGCTAGCCCCGTTAAAAGTTTCTGAATAACCTGAGCGGTTCGTCCAGCTACGGCTATACCTGTTTTCCTCCGGAACGACGCGGTCCCATGGCGCCCAGGGTTGCCGCTCGTGGAAACTCCTCCTTGTCGACAAGTTGTCCAATGACCATGCAAGACTCGACACAAACTGACGTCTCACACAGTCATTCCTCTTCCAATGTTACCATCTCTTTCAAACCAATATCCAGACTTCTATCATTTGAGACCCCTCGATGACCCACGGTCACGAGCATTCTTTCCATGTTTCTATATCATTTCATTCAACTCAATGCCTATTCGATGGTCCTTTCTCTAAAACTCATTGAATCAACCGTGGTTCATGCCTTAACACTAAGTCCGTGCATCGTGCCTCAAACCGACTTCTGATCTACGCGATGCTATCGCCCAAGTCATAGTTTATATGACGGGCCTCACTACCAGAATAAGTCATTTTAGCGACGCCTAAAGACGTCGCTAAAACGATAAATTACGTCGCTAAAAATATTTACCGACGCAATTACAGACGTTTTGGACTTGTCGCAAAAATGTAAGTCGCTGATCTTTAAAACGTCGCCGAACGTCACAAATACCGACGTTTACCGACGTATATTTACGTCGGTATATCCTGGGATATTACCGACGTCTACCGTCGTTTCGTTGGTGGATTAGCGACGTGTTGAAAGTTGCTACATGTCGGTAAAATCCTGGGAACTTACCAACGTTTACCGTCGTTTAAAATGTCACTAAATGTCGGTAATTCCTGGGATTATTACCGACGTTCACCGACGTTTACCGACGGTCTCCGACGTATATAGACGTCGGTAAACGTCGGTACCTTGAAAATTTTTGCAGATTTATCGACGTTTACCGACGCAAACGTACGTCGGTGGACGTCGGTAAATGTCGATAAACGTCGGTAAATCTGCAAAAAAAATAAAAAAATAAAATACAGAATGTCCTTTTCTCCCTGCAGTTTAAAAAGATAACCATAAAGACACAGTATAACAGATATCTATTTCTCTCTGGGTTCGCCGACCCCTTCGGTGGAACACTCAACACCGATAAACGTAAACCACAGAAGCACATTAACATCCAATTGAAACGAATAATAACATAAATAACAGTATAACACAATGTGGCAGGCAACAAATAGAATGGGATCCAACAAATAGAATAGGATACAACAAATATCCAAATAACCAAGTCTACGCCAAATAACAAAGTCTACAACCAAATAACCAAATTCTACACACAACCAACAAATAGAATAGGATCCAACAAATAGGATCCAAACATCCAAGTCTACACAACCAACAAATATCCAAGTCACAAACAAAGGATCAAACAAACACAAAAAAACTGTCACCCCCAGTTTCCAGAAACAGGGGTATTTTTGTCATTTTTCACTTTTGAATATTTTTGAAATTATTTATTTATTTATAATAATATTTTGGGGTTATTTGAGTCGGGTTCGAATTTCAGCTCAATCCGACTTGAAACGTGGACCCGGGGTAGTGTTGACCCTAGTGGGACCCACACACTAGTTAGCCATGGCCCACCTGTTAGCTATTTTAGTTAGTGACTAGGCTAATTATTTTGGTTTGGATTAATTTGGATTAGTATTTTTGGAATGACTAAACTACCCCCCGACTTAGATGCCCTTCCATGTATTAACTAATAGATTAGTGTAGGGGGCTTTTTGACCTTTCCTAATAGGACAAAATAGCCCATTTAGGCTAGCCATGGAAGAAGGGAATAAAGGATGAGTCATCATCATCTTCCTTTTCATTTTATCCATTCCTTTCTCTCTCATGTTTTTCCCCAAAATTCTAGAGAGCAAACCTATTAATTTCATCTCCAAATCCACCATTTCTTCCACCAAATATTATTCTTTTCTCTTCTACTCCATGAAAGGAAGGAGCTAGCCAAGTTTGGGAGGATTCGGAGCTCGTTCGTGTCCTTTTGGAATCTCTACGTGTCGGTGTCGAGTCGGAAGGCTTTTTCCTTTGAATCTCTCTCCCGGAAGGTATAATCTCTCCTCTAATCCACCCCAACATGCATATAGGATTATTTTGGACCCGTAGGAATGACCCCCATGGTTGTATCTCCATTTGTGTCCATTTCGTATCCATTTGGGGGTCATAGGAGTGTCCTTTGTGTTGTGCTTTGTGTCCTAGTAGAAAAAATCCCTATTGGACACATGTATTTTATTATATATTGTTTAAATGATTATTAGAGATTTAATCCCAGATTTTTATTGGTTTATAGATGTGTTTTTCCATAGTATCATAATGTATCATATTTCTAATATTATATATATATATATGGATATGTATTATGGTGGTGTGAATGTGATACTTGATGTTGGATGGGGGCATGAGGATTTTCGGCCAAGGATTTGGGATTGGGGTGTAGATATGTGTAGTTTAGAGTATTGGTTGTGTGTGTGCATATATGTATATATATGTATGAGTGTGTGGGTTTGTCTATATATATATGTGTGTGAAAGGGGATGGGGGGAAATAGATAGTTAGAGAGAGTGTGGGATAGAGAGAGAGAGTTAGAGAGGGGCAGTACAGCTGCTAATAGCAGCGGTATGGTACTGCTGTAACAGCAGTTTAAGGGGGAGGACAGGGGATCACCAATGCACCCTAAAACTGTTCCAAGCCTACCATACATGACAGCCACATAACCACTCCAATACAGTCCTAATTGGTCCCCTTAAACCTGTTTGCCATTAAATTGTTTTGATTGAAATTTTAATACAAACAGAACAGTGATACAATACAGGACTTAGATGTAGTCCTAGGAGTACACTTTTGTTTAAGCTGGGTCCTTAGTGCCAATGGAGCGAGTGGTAATGCGTTGACTCCGTTGACCGGCTGACGACGGTTATCGGTTCTCTGAAGGTGTTGATTGCTCTGGATGCTGGAGCTTGCTGAGAGGAGGAAGACGTTGAGTGTCTAGAACTGCCTCTCCGGTGATTCTCTGTTGTAGATTTTCTCTGTGTTGTGAGCCTCTCTGTGTGAAGGAGATGATCCTTCTATTTATAGTTTTGCAGGCTGGCTGCTCATGCACGCATGCAGGATGCACCGGTGTGGGGACGCCACGTGGAGGTTGCTGATAGAGGCGCACGGATGCTGCGCCCTGATCGAGGGAGAGAACTCTTCATACTGCTGTTGTGAGCCGGCACGTAGCAGAGAGAAGATCTTTCCGTTGCTGAAATCTTGAACGAGTTGAGTCAAAAGACACGTGTCGTCGACTCATGGTTCGAAGATCTCGGATTTGGTGGAGAGGAGTGAGCTGCGCCTTGGATTGGGCACAGGAGGAGGCTGCGGCTCATAACCTTTAGGAGTTACAAACCATTTGGGGCGCATGGCTTTTGAGGCGCATGCAGGCGACTTTCCTTCTGTCTTTCGGGATCAAAGAGCAGCTTGGGGCGCATGGCTTTTGAGGCGCATGCTGATTTGGACGCATGGCCGTAGAGGCGCATGCGGTTGGTTGAGTGGCCACGTGGCAGTAGCCGTCGAAATAAAGTCATGATGATGCTGACGTTATCGACGCTTCGTTTTCTGAAAACTGTCAACTGTTCAGACTTTGGAAGGCGTGCTGCCAACTCTGTCAGTTCAGCATTTAATGTTGGTGACGTTCGATGGACAGCCGAGTGGGCACGTCGGTTGGCGTTCCACTCGGTATGGAGATGTGTGGGGGCGCACCCTCTGTAATGCGCCGAGTACTGTAGGGCGCGTCTGTGTGATACGCCTGATGCCGAAGGGCGCGTCCGTGTGATACGCTGTCTGGCTGGCGTATCGGACATGTCTTTTAATGATGCGGCTGTCTCGCTCTTCGAGTGCTATAAATAGCCGTTTGGCTGAATTCGAGGCGTCCGGTTCATCCATTTAATGTAAATTCATTGCACGGAATTCGGAGGGCCATCCACTTGGCGCGTGGGTTTGATCTGCCCGGCCTATAAATAGTGGCATGGAGAGAAGATTTGCTTCTCATTCCCTCACGTACTTCCAATATGAACTTGAACATGCGGGTGCATTCTGTTGACGAAGTGCTCCCGAGGGTGAAGATGAGACGCTGTGTTGTCTTCGATGCACTTGAAGGTGACTGTTACATCTAAAAGACGGAGTCGAGGGCTTCCGAGGCAGGCGGAAGGTGCCTGTTGCATCCAAAGATAGGGATGCTCGGGCCTTGTCTCCGTTATTCCGGAAGAGCCGTAGATCGGAATGGCGGTGCTAGGCTCTATCTTCCTTCGAAGTGGGGTTTGCCCACTTTGGTTGTGTTGAAAGCTGCTCCTTTAGCCGCGGTTTCGATCACGGTCTTCCTTCGCCTTTGGAGGCTCTTTCGAAGCCTCCCCTGGCCACAGCATTTGCGGTGCTCTTCTCTTCCTTGGTTCCAGCCAGAGGGTTAAATGCTTTGCTTGACGAAGCACTTATCAGGTGAGCCTGGCTGGAAGAGCGACACATAACTGGGCTGCTGAAGGGATGCACATAACTGAGCTGGATGCACATGACTGAGCTGCTGAAGATATGGTGGGATGTGCCTGGTTGGAGGCGCATGATGTCTGCTGCGCCTGACTGATGGCGCATGGTGGCTGCTGCGCTTATCTGGAGGCGCGTGGTAGCCGCTGGCTGTAGACTTAGGATCTTTTCTTTGTAGAAATTCTCCTTTGTACAACCTTTTCTTAGACATGTAATAGACTTCTGTATATCAAAAAAGTCTTCTTTCGAATGTCTATCTTTATTGATCTTGCTGTGAAGTTCTTCGTCTGAGTTCTGGCGCATGTAGTGTCTGGCGCATGGGCTTTCTGGTTGTGAAATTCCATGCTTCTACAAGACCCCCTTCAAAGTTTTCAAAACCTTTGAATAAGTTTTGGAATACTTTGAATAAGAAGCATGGAGGTCAGGGCGCATGATTTTTGGGCGCATGCCTGTTCGGGCGCATGCTCTTCTCAGTTAATGATGATGGTGCCTCGGTAACCGAAAAGATTAATGATGATCTTTTGGTTTTATTTGCTGCTATCCTTGCACAGAACCCGAGGCGACGGCTGAGATCACACGTCATCTGTTCACGCGTGCGACCAAGCCCTATAAATAGGTAAGAGTTGGAGAGAGAAAGGGTTCTTCTTCTCTGTGCCTCTGCTTCTTTAGAGTTTCTTCTTCAAAACCCTAACTTCTCCTTCCTCGAGAGAATGGCTCCCAAGACTCCTCGCGGTGCTGCCGGCAAGGGGAAGGAGAAAGCGAAGGAGTCCGCGGAAGTTGCAGCGGCTGTCGTTCCCCGTCGGCCTGTCGAAGTTCGGTCGGAGGTGGTTGGTAAGTCTCATTGTCCGTACGCCAACGCACATAGGCCTTGAGTCTTTAATGATGTGCCGCGGTCTTTGCCTGCCGACGCGCATGGGTTTAAACCCTGGTGATGCGCCGAGGCTATACTGCTGACGCGCATGGGTTCAAACCCTGATGATGTGCCGAGGCCATGCGCATGGGTTCAATCCCTGATGATGCGTCGCAGTTTTCTCCTTTAGACACATTGTGTGTTCTCTTCTGACTTTTTCTGATCTTTTGTTAGTGTCGATGGCAATCCCGCTTTTGAGTGAAGTTTTCTTGGAGGCTGCCTTCAACCAAATGGGAGTAGAGCATAACGAGGAAGTGATAAACCCTGCTCAAGATGCTCTTATGCTGGATCAGCCTCCTGAGAGAATGACCCTAATCCGTGAACAGCAGTATTGGTTCCTCAAACGGATGATGGAGCGTGGAGTCATTAAATCTTCCACATCTGATAAAGTGACCTTCCTGAAGCCTGAGTTCCTGTTTGGAGACCGTCTCACTTCTACTGACTCGTCAGTGCTGAAGGTCAAGGAGGACTGGTTCTTTACTGCGAATGGAGTGCATATGACTGTTAAGCAACTTGAACGTCAGTGGCCTTTGACGTCCTTCTGTCGCCTTATTTCCCAGAGGAGGATGTCTTGGAAGCTTACCCCTTCTCAGGGGGGAGCGGTGACTGGTGTCATCCAAATTGATTCTACTTCCGACCAAAGGGATGCTTTGACCGTTGTACGGTCTGGGTCTTCTTACACTTGGCGGACTTTACGTCCTGGGAGCCTCTACAGTGATGTACCCATTGATACGCTTGCTTATAGTGCTTCGACTTTTACACATCGTATATTTTTGATGGAACGCTCCTACCCGACAGGAGAGTTTCGGGTGGAGGGTTGGTGCCATTACGTCTCCAAATGGGATAAACTGACGCTCTGGATCTTGTCGCGATTTCGGACTAAGCTCCGAGAGATCGGGTTGACTGCCGCGATCCGTGCTACCCAGGCGGGTGTTGACCTTAATAGGCACATGTTCCTCAAACTCCTGGAGATGTTTGATATCCATACCGGGACCTTCTTTACTCCGGTAGGGGAGTTAGGGCTCGCACTTCATGAGATGTATGAGGTGTCTAAACTCCCTTGGGGGTCGGAGCCCTATGAAGAGTACTTTCCAACCAATGAGGAACTTCAGGTCCTGGGGGACAGAGCTGATGAGATGACGGCCGTCTTCAAGGAAGTGGCGAGTCATCATTACTATGTGCAGAGGAGGGATAAAAGCGGGTCGCAGCCCCATGTGACCGCTTGGAGAGATTATGTCTTTAGACAAGACAAAGAGGATTCTTCGAAGTTTTCTACTCCGCCGGCGCTCTCTCGTAGCGAGGTGCTGTCCGAAATGAGCACGTTAGGGGAGAAGAATCCCCGAGGAAATGAAGACCAGCAGTCAGATGCACGCTCCTACAGCTGCTTCTGGCACCTTGCTTATCCAATGTCATCCAAGGCGGTTTTGGTCGCCTATCTGATCATATGGCTCCGGGATTGCGTGTTCGCAGGTGGATCCGGTGCCGTCGAGAGGGTGACTCGAAACTTAATCCTGCCAGCCGTAAAATTGGTCTTCGGCCGGCGCTTGGCTCTCCTCCCCGTAATGGTATGTAACCTGCAGCGAGGTTTGCGAGAGTTTGCTGGAAATGTGATTCATGATAGAGGCAGAAAAAATAATTTCCCGCGCGCCGAACTGCCGTTTCACTATTTGATGGGATGGCTGATTCTGCATCATCCCAGTGTGATGAGCCCAGGCTCGGAAGAAGATTATAAGGCTGGAGATGCATTCCTTCGTCGTTTCCATCGGAGGAGCTGGTCGCATACTGGTGTCCCGGTTTGTAGAAAGGTTTTATCCCGTCTTCAGGGTTGGGAGATCACCAAAGTTGGTCCCATCTATTTGGGTTTTGAGGCCAACGAGGATTTAAGGGACCTGGGCGAAGGTACCACCACTCTGCCTCAATGGGGATTCCGCTGGTTGCAAAGTATCCGGCCGTCCCATCTGGTGTACCGGAACAGGAATCAGTGCTACCTGGAACCGTACTTGCCGAGCCGCTTTGCGCGGCAATTTGGTTATGCTCAGATGATGTTGGATAACCCCAGTATTACCCTGGGGTATGTTGGAAGTTTGTTGGATGGTGCACGAGCTTGGCATTACTATAATGCCGGATGTACCGAAGCTCGTTTTACGTTGTCCGTCCCCGATCCGCGGCCGCCCATTCTTTACTCGGCCGCCAAATTTTACTGTGTTATGGCTGCCCCGTCCTCCGGATATGACAGGGAGACCAGCCTTATCGCAGGCACCCAGTTAACAGCGACTGGGGATACACCAGTGAAGGCCCGGCCGCATCGTCCGTCAGGGGTGGGTCAACGGAGTGCCCCCTCCGCATCACAAGCGGAACCCTCGGGCGATCGATCGAAACGATGTGCAGATACAGGGGCTGAATCTCTTGTGTCGAAGAAGCAGAAGAAGGCATCGTTACCGACGGTGTCATCGGATTCGGCGTCCGAAGAGGTAATGACATCCTACTAAATCTGATTTTGGTTCCGCCACTTACGAGGCCCCATCGTCTTTTGTAGGAGCCGCTAAAAAGAAAACCTTATACCCCAAAGTCGGGTGGGAGTAGGCGAGAAGAGATGGCGAGCTCGTCTGGAGTGCGTATCCCGCCGACAATGATGTCTCTCATGGAGGAAGATCCGGAGGATACTGTCATCGTGGAGGTTCCGGTATCCCCGGGTTATGTCAGGAGGGAACCTGAGGGTGCAGCAGCTTTCGAGGTGACGAAGGCCACAGCGGAGGCTTCACATATCGAAGGTTTAGCAAGTGCACAGCTTCCTGGTGATGAAGAGGAATGGAGTTCATCATCTTTCGATGACATCGCTCCGGAGCTGCAGGAGTCTGTTGCGGGGACAGCAGAAGCAGTGAGGATAGAGGAGAGGGTTGATTCCCCTCCTGGTCATGATGAAGGGAGGTCGGCTGAATCATTGCCAAATCCTTCCTTGGCTTCAACCATGGACATAGAGATGGCTACCGATCAGGCGGTAGCGACAGATTTTGTCCCTGTAGAGGGACTTGAGAAGAATGAGACCCTTCTGCCGGTCTTGTCTCCTGGGGCTGGCCAGGAGATAAATGTTGATCTTCCCGTTTTGCCGGGGGAGGTAGCTGATGCTGATAGAACGTTGGGGGTAGAAGAGGTGGCCATTGACGTCGGTAATTTCTCCGGGCTTGAGAAGGGTAAGGGTGTGGAACCCTCTGTTGCTCCTTCCACTTGGGGTACTATCACGATGCATGTGCCGGCTCCTTCTGTTCCTTCGGCTCCTCGGGCTAGCAGTCTGGCCCCTGTTGATGAAGAGCCTATTGCTGCCGAGGTTCAAACCTCTCAGATCGAGGTTGGCGGATCTTCCTCCGGTCCGCAAACTGTAGTAGCTCCCCCAACTCCTGCTATAACGCCGCAGGTGCTGGCGGATGCCGACGAGTATGTGAAGTTCCTCGTCGAGGGAGTGTACAAAATGCTGGAGAAAGGTGTATTTGCAGTGATGGATGCCAAGGGAAGCTTTACGACAACAAAAGCTTTGGCAATGCCTTGTATCGAGCTGATCCGTGTTCACCAAGGCCATGACCATATGGCCGAAATTCTGGAGGTTTCGGTGATTGAGCTGGACAAGCGGCTCGCGGAACTGCAGCGCATCCAACGAAATGACCTCTCTGTCTTGATAGATGCAGAGATAGGGAAGTTGATTGCTGAAATCGAGGCTTCCCATCGAGCCGATGTGAGCAGTTGGGAGCGTGAAGTGGCTGGGACTGAGGCTGCGGCGGAGCAATTGTCTCAATCTATGAAGAAGACGACGGAGAAGCGGGCTGCGGTGGATGCTAACATCGCAGAGGTTGATGCTCAGATGCGCCGTCTTGAAGACCAGCGGGCCCAACTTCAACTAGAAGCTGATCGTGTCCTGGCTGAACACGTGGCATTCAAGCAGGAGGAAGCGACTCTTACTCAGCGGACCCTTGCTTTGGCTCAGCAGCGACGACAGCTTGATGAGAAGTATGAGAGTAAAACTTCCGCTGAGGCTGTCGGATTAATGCGTCAAGAAGCCGAGCTCCGAGTCCAGGCGACTGTGGAAACTCGCACTGCCGACCTGAGACGTCGAGTCAGAGAGCTCTCATCCCACCCTGGAGAGGATCGGGGACTGTAGTTTCTCTTCTTTTTATGTGTTTTTGCAACTCTTGCTGGGGAAATAGCGTATTTCTGTACTCCCTTTTTTGAAAAATAAAGAAATACACTATATTTTTTTTTGTGATGTGTTCATTTTGATCTCATGAACTTGATGATTTATGTGGACCTATTATCTTTTGCGCACCTTGGTTTTTAGGTACAGATAATAAGTTTGAAGGAACCAACATGTTTGCTCCGAGGTAATGTGGACATGGCAATCATTAGGTTCAAATGATAGAATCTTCCTACTCAGAGGTATTTATGGACGTGGTAGGAATGATCCTGGGGGATACGCTGAACAACTCAGAGGTAATATGGACGTGGAAGTTCTGCGATCAATGTACGACAACACAGGAGTTGTTTGTACGGGATGTTTACTCAGAGGTAATGTGGACGTGGTAAACATGAAGGATAACGTAAGCTCACGAAATGTAAGGTTCCGCTTTGTAGGATGTAGAGAGACAACTCAGAGGTAATGTGGACGTGGTTATCTTTCTACGGAAGGATGCCACGGAACAGCTGGGTTCCGGAAGCGTTTGATTTTGTGAAAAGAGGTTGTTTGGGGAAATACATGTCTTGGAGGATGTCAAGAATAGTACTTCTTTAGGAACTTGCCGTTGGTGGGCATCATGAACAAGTCCCCATTGGGTTTGGCAAGGCGGTAAGCACCGTTTGAGTATACCGTCTCATTGATGAAGGGTCCTTCCCATTTGGGCTCGAACTTCCCTGGTGTCTTGTGAGTTAACACCATTGGCCTTCTGACTGCTAAAACCAGGTCGCCAACTTGGAAAGTTCTTTGCTTGACCTTCTTGTTGAAAGCCTGTGATATACGGGCTTGGTAAAGTTCGATGCGTTGTTGAGCTAGGAGACGCTTTTCGTCAAGTGCCTCCAGTTCCCGCAGACGACGACGTTGATTGTCCTCTTCTGTGAGTTTGTTTGTGATCGCTACTCGGAGTGAGGGGATCTGGATCTCGAGAGGCAGTACCGCTTCGCTCCCGTAGACCAGGGAGAATGGTGTGTTGCCTGTTGGGGTCCGTACCGTTGTGCGGTAGGCCCAAAGACATTCGCCGAGCTTTTTGTTCCAGTCGCGTTTGTTGGATGACACGACCTTTTTGAGCAGCCTGACGATAGTTTTGTTGAACGCCTCGGCCAATCCGTTTGCTGCCGGATTGTAGGCGGTTGAGGCCACGTTTTGAATACGATTCTTGTCACAGAACCTACTGAAAATGTGGCTGATGAACTGGGGACCATTGTCATGAATGATTCGCCTGGGTACTCCAAAACGGTAAATGACATGGTGTTTGATAAAGCTGACCACCCTGGAGCTTTTTACTTCCGCTAGTGGGACTGCTTCCGCCCATTTGGAGAAGTAATCGGTGATGGCCAGGATGAAACGATGTCCTCTTGATGAAGGAGGGGTGATTGGTCCTACAATGTCCATGCCCCAGGCTTCGAATGGCCAGGAGGCGACTGTAGGATGTAGAGGTTCAGACGGTGTATGTATGAAGTCTGCATGAAGTTGGTATGCATGGCACTTCTTAGCATATTCCACTGCGTCGGCGGCCATGGTTGGCCAGTAGTAGCCCATACGTCGCAGTCGATCTTGCAACTTAGGACCTGGTTGGTGAGCTCCGCAAGTTCCGTCATGAGCTTCTCGAAGAGCTTCGGCCGCTTCTTCGTTAGACAGGCATCGAAGGAGAAGCCCGTCGAAGGAGCGTCGGTACAGCGTTTTAGTGGCTGTATCGTAGTAGAATCGAAGAGAGCGTCTCCTGACTGAGACAGCTTCCTTCGGGTCTTCCGGAAGGATTCCGTAGATGGCGAAGTCGATGAACGGGAATCTCCAGTCTCGGACATTAACATCGGTGTTTGTCGGTACGGCGTGAGCCATTTGCAAACATAGGTTGTTTCTGGGACAAATCAAGTCTCGGCCAGTTACCGTGACATAGTGTTGAGTCCCAAGGGGCGCGGCCAATGAGGCTGCGAGGCCAGCCAGAGCGTCAGCCTCCAAGTTTTGTAGACGGGGTACATGTTCGATGAAGAACCCAGTGAAGGTTGAAATGATGTTCAATGCAACTTTATGGTAAGGGATCAAATCTTCATGGCGAACCTCGTATTGCCCCCGAATCTGGTTTACGACGAGTTTCGAGTCGCCGTAGGCTTCCAGATGATCCACCCCCAGCTGTTGTGCTAGCTGGAGTCCCATGACGAGTGCGTTGTACTCAGCAACATTGTTGGAGCACGGCTTCGAAAGAGAGTATGCGTGCTGGATGACCAGCTGATCGGGGGAGACCAAGACTACCCCCACTCCTGCGATGATTTGGCCGTTGGGGCCCGTTCTTGAAGCGCCATCGAAGAACATCCACCAAACGGGGCTTCCTTCAGTGACGTTTGATTCTTAGACTTCATCCGGGATGTCTTCATAGAGTTTTGAAGATTCTGGGATGGGGTGTACAGCTAAAAAGTCAGCCAGAGCCTGACCCTTGACCGCCTTCTGCGTGACAAACACCATGTTGTATGGCGTTAGTAGGATCGCCCATGTAGCCAGCCGGGAGTTTAATGACCCTGGCTTCGTCATGAGAACTCTGAGTGGATTGACTCGGGAGATGACGTGAATTGTCTGGCCCGAGACGTAATGACGAGTCTTCTGAATGGCAAACACCAAAGCCAAGCACTCCTTTTCAACGGGGTTGTACCGGTGTTCGGCCCCGATGAGTGTTCGACTGAGGTAGTAGATTGCCTGCTCGTAGCCTGCATCGCTGTTTTGAGCCAGTAAAGCGCCGAGGGAATGATCCATGGCACGGACGTAGAGGAGGAATGGTTTGCCGGCGACAGGTGCCACTAGGACTGGCGGGCTTGTCAAGTAAGCCTTGATGTCGTCGAAAGCCTTTTGGCACTCCTCTGTCCAGACGTAAGAGACTCCCTTCTTCATGAGCTGAGTAAAGGATTGACATTTACCGGAGAGGTTTGCTATGAACCTCCGGATGTATGCCAGACGTCCCTGTAAGCCCCGAAGTTCTCGAAGGTTCTTCGGAGGGTCCATGTTGAGGATGGCTTTAGTCTTCTCGGGATCGACATGAATGCCTTTTGCCGTGATGACAAAGCCCAGGAATTTGCCGCTAGAAACCCCCAGGAAGGATTTAGCGGGGTTCATTTTGAGTTGATGTGCCCGCATGAGATCAAAGACCGTCCTCAGGTCCTGTAGGTGATCTCTTTTGAGGCGGCTCTTGACTGCGATGTCGTCAACATAACACTCAACTGTCTTGCGAAGATGTTGACGGAAGATGGTACTCATCGCTCGTTGGTATGTTGCACCAGCATTCTTCAAGCCGAAGGGCATTACTGTGTAGCAGAAAACACCTTTCGGAGTCCTGAATGACGTGTGTTTTGCGTCATCGGGGAACATCTTGATTTGATTGTAGCCTGAATATCCGTCCATGAAGGACATGCGTTCAAAGCCACATGTGTTGTCGATCATTACATCGGTGATTGGGAGCGGGAATTCATCCTTCGGGCAAGCAGAGTTGAGATCCCTGAAGTCGATACAGACTCGTATCTTCCCGTTCTTCTTGGTGACAGGGTCGACGTTGGCTACCCAGTCCGGGTGTTGTTCCTCACGGATGAAGCCACTGGTCAAGAGCTTGTCCACCTCCTGATCGATGGCATTCATGATGTCCGGACGGAAGCGTCGCTGTTGTTGTTTGATAGGTTTGGCATCTGGTAAGATGTTCAACCTATGCATCGCGATCTGTGGATCGAGACCCGGCATGTCTTCGTAGCTCCAGGCGAAGACGTCAATATACTCTTTAGCTAGTTGGACTAAAGATTCTCGGTCTTCTCCTTCCAAGCTTTTGCTGATAAAGATGGGTTTAGAAGAAGACCCATCCCCGAGGTCGATCTGCTCGACTTCGTCTTCGGTGGGAGGTTCTCGTAACTCAAAACGAGACTCCCATTGTTCTCCTAGGCGTTGAGCCCAGGGTTCCTCTTCGAAGGGTTCCGGCGGTTGGTCTTCGCCTTCATCTTTCTGAGGTTGCGCCGATGTCATGTTAGCTGACAGCACTTTCCTGAAGACTGATCCGATACTGGTATCGGAATCCCACGTCGATGCTTCAGACGAGTGGGAATGTTCTATGTCTTCTGCGTCTGAACTCTCTGGAGTTGATGGCGGCGTGACATAGCCTAACCCCCGTCGAGTCCGATTATAGTAATCCTGTGGCTTTCCATTGGGCATCGAAAGCCGGACAGGGAGATGCCGACCTTTGTCGTAGTTTAGGCCTTTATTGCTTTTCAGGTCGTAGCCCATCTTTTGGATGATGCGCTTTGCCGTATCCGTGTACCGATAGACTTGTACTCTGCCGGTATCAGGTTCGGGCTCGATTGACGGGAGGTCCTGATGACGTTCGACTTTGTCCGAGATGATGGTGCCTTCGTCTCGGCTTCGTGAGGGGATTATGAAGACTCCTTGAGACGGGACCACTCGATTATGGTGGACGGTCGTTATTTGTGTTTGCAACGACCGTAGAGCGTTATCAAATGTATACATGGCATTCCAGTGTGGAAGACAAGAATAATTGAAAGACACTCTATTATTGATAAAGTACGAGATTTTATCCCGTGGGATTGCATTGTCTAAGGAGGGTGCGTCTACATCAGCAGAGATATATTCGCCAAGCTCCTCATCTGTAAGCACTGGGGCCGGATCAGGAGAGTCCTCCACCGCTCTGACTTTGGGGTCTGAGAGGGTTATGTGAGCCCTCTCCGGCATCTTGGATGACTGCGGCGGCTTGCCTTTAAGACGCACCTTGAGAGGTGCCTCGGTTGCGCCTCCGATGAGTGGCGCCTTCCCTTGTAATTTTACCACCAGGGGAGCCGCTGTTTGAGGTGGCTTTCCCTTGAGGCGTATCTTCAGGGGAGCTTCGTGAGTCGGTGCTTTCCCTGATAGCTTGATGCTCATTGGAGGCGCCTTCTGGGGAGCTTGCCCTTCAATCGGATTTTCAAGGGGGCGTCGGGAGTCATTTCGGGCTCCAAGTCCGGCTCTGTTGCCGTCTCTGCTTCATCATCGGCGTCGTTGGCTTCCTCCTCGTCAAGTGGCTTGTACAAGTCGGAATCGGTGAAGTAGGCCTCAATCCCTTTGAAGGGATCGATATCTGCAAACTTCGTCTGGATGACGCCGTTGGTGGATACATATTTCATGCATTGGTGGAGCGTAGAGGGCACCACCATGTACTCATGTAACCATGGTCGTCCGAGTAAGATGTTGTAGTTGACCTCGGCATCCACCACATAACAAGTCACCTCAGTTTTGAGGCTGCCGATGTGACACTTCAGCCGGATCTTGCCCAGTGGCTCGCTCTTGCTAGCGTTGAAGCCACTGATGGTCGTATTGGAGGGCGTCAGCCGGTACATTGGGATCCCCAGCTTTGATAGCAGCGCCTTTGGAATGATGCTTAGGGAAGACCCCGGATCGATCTGAATCCTGCTCACCTTTATCGAACCGATGTACCCTGTGTAATACAATGGTCGGTTATGTCGGTGATGCTTGAGTAGCATGTCTTGTTGGGTGAAAGTTATGTTTGGGATAACTTCATCCGCACAATGACAGTGTGCACAAGTAGTTGGGAGGTCTTCAGGCTGCTTGATTTGACTGAGAAAGGATTCGGCATCCTTCAGAGCTTCGCAGAGAGCTTCTCGGGAGTCCTTGGAGAGACGCAGGAGCTCGAACAAAGACAAGCGTGCAGGAGTACTGGCCAGTTGTGCCAGAATGTCAAAATTGTGGGGCTTGGCTAGCCCCGAAGCATTTTCTTTCCGCAGAGGTCTGTCGAAACGGGCCTCCACTTGCTTTTGTTTATTGGCTGCTGAGGGCTTGGATGGACCCTCCTCAGGGATGGTGCCAGGATGGCACCACTTCGGCGGCAGCTTCACCGGGCTGGGAGTTCTGTTGTGCACGCGTCTGCACAGAAAGCACCTCTTCCGTTGAAGAAGAGACCGTGCGGCAAGACTTGATCTTCCTGTCTTTTGCTTTGGAGGTAGGGCGTACCTCCGGTTGAGTTACCTCAGAGACGAGGTCGGGGTGAACCCAGAGGACCTCTCCTCGAGATGTGGTGAGTGGGACAAGTCCACTCACATTGTCACGGGTGGGTGGCAAGTTCACCACCTCCATTGTCGCCTTAGGGATGGGGACGACGCCATCTTGTGTGGTAGTCGGCGGCAAGGTGCCGAACTGAAGTGACACCACATTAGCTGACACCGTCTTCTCTTCGTAGTCGACGGAGATTACATCCGCATTGATCATGCGCTGGATGTAATTTTTGAGGACGTAGCAGTCCTTGGTCGGGTGTCCGATAAACCGATGGTAGTGACAGTACCTCGGGTTGTCCACTTTCCCGACTTCATCGGGCCGCTTCGGGTCCGGAAGCTTGATCTTGTCACCCTGCTTCAGTATCTCAAAGAGTTGTAGGGGTGTCGTCATCATTGAATGAATAAACCTCCTTGGGTCTCGGTGCCAGTGGAGGCTTTTGAGTAGGCGCAGATGCGCCCTTCGAGGCATTAACAGTCAATGCCTGTTTCCCCTTTGTTTCTCGTCCGGAGTTGTTGATTGCGGACTTTTTTCCCTTATCGTCAAAGGCGGGGAAGCTAACACCCAGAAGACGTGCATTGGCCGCCTTCTTCTCTGCAGCTTCAGCTTCGATGATTAGGGAGCTCCAGTCGGGAGGGGAAGTAGAGTTAAGCCAGAGCTTTACTGCAGGCAGCATGTTCATACTGCAAGCGGAGAGAAGCGCATGCTCTGGCATGCCTGGAGGTAGCCTGAAGCAGGCCTGACGGAAGCGTTCGATGAATGTCCGAACCGTTTCCTTGTCCTTCTGGCGTATCTCAATGAGAGACGCCATCGTCATGTCCTTCCCACCATCGTAGAAGCGGTCGAGGAAGAGGCATGTCAGGTCGTCGAAGGACGATATGGAATTATCGGGAAGGCTGCAGTACCAGTCATACGCCACCCCTTTCAGGGCCCCAACAAAGATGCTGGTGAGGAGCGCGTCCTCCTTCGGAAGATGCCCTGTCTGCGACTGGAAGTACGTCAGGTACCGTCGTGGAGAGTCCTTCCCGTCATACGGCGTGAGTGTTTGTGGTTTATACTTTGGGGGATAAACCACCTTGTTCTACTCAAGGGGATAAGGCTGGGGAATGCCCATCTTCTGGCGCTCCTCCTGCTTGTTCTTGGACTCGAAGCGCTCCCACAGATCTTTGATTATTTCGACCACGTCCTCCATGGAGCTAGGAGTCGGGGAAGGATGGTACCACCCGGAGTGGAGCGTTTGAGGGCTCCGACGTCCGGGGTGCTTCTGTGTCTGAGGGTGTCCGTTGGAGGGGCACACTCGACTCTCCATTGGCTCCTGGGTCGGGACATTTGAAGGTGTCCTGATCAAGGCCGACCGCATCTCAAACACTGCTTGAGTCAGTGCTTGCATTGAGGCAGAGAGGGTTTTGAGTCCTCCCTCTAGCGAGTCTATGCGCTGGACAATGTCCTGTGGCGGCGCATCAGTCTCAAGATCACCCCCGGTCATGTATACTGTCATGACACGGCCGGAAGTGGATGGATTAGTTGAGGCTTCGCTCTCAGCCTCGCTCTCATGTGGGGAGTCATTCTCCTGGTGTTTGGCCACCCCCAGCCACATTCTGGAGTTCGTCTTCAGACAGGCGTATGCAAGGGCCTGACTGCCCTCAGCTCTGTCTTGAAGGGCCTCTTCGTTTCCAGCATACCCCGGCGTGTGTCCTGGAGGACATCGTCATTTTGAGGGGCTTCAGGAGGCCATCTTCGCCTTGATGAAGATCCGCCGCAGCTGTGCTTTGGACATCTTCGTCTCGGAAGGAGGCTCGACAAGGGTCTGGCTACCCCCAGCTTCTCCAAGAACTTCTTCCTCGACCGAGTGCCTCGACACCCAGAGGTCGAGACAGCTGCCTTGGTTTTCCTCGGCTGGCTTTGGATGAGCGAGGAATTGGCAGTAGTCTTCGGACAGGAGGAGTTGGAGATCACGTGCATGAAGCAACCTTTAGCTCCTTTCTGCTGACACCTTCGTCCAAGGCGATGTCGGAGGGGTGCGATGATTGTAGCCGTTGGAAGACCGACTGCTTTGGCGGTACTGCGTCTTGCAACGCAGTTGATGGTGACCACTGCACAAGGTGCCCGTGAGAGGCGATCATGCTTGTGGTCAACTCCTGACCGGCGCTTGTGAGTGATCACGTTGCGCAGGTCGTTGGAGGAAAGTGCTACCGTCACACCCCTCTCAGGCGCATGGCAGGGGCCAAGCGTCGGGTGGTCGGGTGGGTGTGCGCCCCCTGATCTAATACCAAGCAGGCATCACGATCAGTAGTGGGGGAACCACAGCATTTGAAGTGACTTAAACGGACCTCAAGCACAACCAGAGGAGGCGGCGGTTTCAAGACCTCTGAGTTTGCCTCTCTCGGCTTGGTTGTGTCACGCAGTGAAGCGCCCAAGCGAGATGAGGACTTTGAAGGTCGACTCGTTGTCGGTGCAGAAGCACTTGAGTCAACCTTGTAGATCTGCCATCGGCAGCGCGCGTGATTGTAAGCGCGTGCCTCTGGCCGGCTGCTGGCATAGCATGTTTGTTGGCGCATGGCCCGTGCCGCCCTTGGATTTCTTCGTACCAGCGCTGGGGCGCATAGTACTCAGCATCCAAATTCTTCTCGCCATTACAGAGAGTGAGTCTGTCAAAGACGGAGGTCTTTGTGGCGCATCAGAAGTGATGCACGGGGCATTGGCTTGCCCCTGCTCCTCGACGTATCTTCCTCGCCGAGAGGAAGATGGCTGGGAACGTGGCAGCGCAACGCTTCCCGAGAGATGCGCTGCATCAGCGGCGCACCTTGACTGCTGAGGACGTCAGAAGGAAGGGAAGGCTGGACGGGGTATCCCTTCAACGGTGGTGCCGAGGGCGTCGACTTTGCGCACCCAGACTGCGCGGGTCTTCTTCGGCTTCGACAGCCGCTTCGAAGGACTCGCTTCCTTCAGAAATGAACTCCTCGTACGCCTGTTGATTGAGGCACACTACAGCGTTGTGGGAGGAGCCCACTTCACGTCGTCGGCCTGTGACACAACCTTCTCGGTAGAGGAGAAAGAAGTCCCCAGCAGAGTCGCCAGCTTGTTGCCATTAAAATTATTTGATTGAAATTTTAATACAAACAGAACAGTGATACATATAGGACTTAGATGTAGTCCTAGGAGTACACTTTTGTTTAAGCTGGGTCCTTAGTGCCAATGGAGCGAGTGGTAATGCGTTGACTCCCGTTGACCGGCTGACGACGGTTATCGGTTCTATGAAGGTGTTGATTGCTCTGGGTGCTGGAGCTTGCTGAGAGGAGGAGACGTTGAGTGTCTAGAACTGCCTCTCCGGTGATTCTCTGTTGTGGATTTTCTCTGTATTGTGAGCCTCTCTGTGTGAAGAGGAGATCCTTCTATTATAGTTTTGCAGGCTGGCTACTCATGCGCGCAATGCAGGATGTGTCGGTGTGGGGACGCCACGTAGAGGTTGCTGATGAGGCACACGGATGCTGTGCCTGATCGAGGGGAGAACTCTTCATACTGCTGTTGTGAGCCGGCACGTAGAGGAGAAGATCTTTCGTTGCTGAAATCTTGGACGAGTTGAGTCAAAAGACACGTGTCGTCGACTCATGGTTCGAAGATCTCGGATTTGGTGGAGAGGAGTGAGCTGCGCCTTGGATTGGACGCAGGAGGAGGCTGCGGCTCATAACCTTTAGGAGTGACAAACCATTTGGGGCGCATGGCTTTGAGGCGAATGCAGGCGACTTTCTTCTGTCTTTCGGATAGAGAAGCAGCTTGGGGCGCATGGCTTTGAGGCGCATGCTGATTTGGACGCATGGCCGTAGAGGCGCATGCGGTTGGTGAGTGGCCACGGCAGTAGCCGTCGAAATAAAGTCTGATGATGCTGCGTTGTCGACGCTTCGTTTTCTGAAAACTGTCAACTGTTCAGACTTTGGGAGGCGTGATGCCAACTATGTCAGTTCAGCATTTAATGTTGGTGACGTTCGATGGACAGCCGAGTGGGCGCGTCGGTTGGCGTTCCACTCGGTATGGAGATGTGTGGGGGCGCACTCTGTAATGCGCCGAGTACTGTATAGGGCGCGTCTGTGTGATACGCCTGATGCGGAAGGGCGCGTCCGTGTGATGCGCTGTCTGTCTGGTGGCACATCGGACATGTCTTTTAATGATGCGGCTGTCTCGCTCTTCGAGTGCTATAAATAGCGTTTGGCTGAATTCGGGCGTCGGTTCATCCATTTAATGTAAATTCATTACACGGAATTCGGAGGGCCATCCACTTGGCGCGGTGGGTTTGATCTGCCCGGCCTATAAATAGTGGCATAGAGAGAAGATTTGCTTCTCATTCCCTTACGTACTTCCAACAACTGAACTTGAACATGCGGGTGCATTCTGTTGACGAAGTGCTCCGAGGGTGAAGATGAGACGATGTGTTGTCTTCGATGCACTTGAAGGTGACTGTTATATCCAAAAGACGGAGTCGAGGGCTTCCGAGGCAGGCGGAAGGGTGTTGCATCCAAAGATAGGGATGCTCGGGCTTGTCTCCGTTATTCCGGAAGAGCCGTAGATCGGAATGGCGGTGCTAGGCTCTATCTTCCTTCGAAGTGGGGTTTGCCCACTTTGGTGGTTGTGTGAAGCTTGCTCCTTTAGCCGCGGTTTCGATCACGGTCTCCTTAGCGCTTTGGAGGCTCTTTCGAAGCCTCCCTGGCCACAGCATTTGCGGTGCTCTTCTCTTCCTTGGTTCCAGCCAGAGGGTTAAATGCTCTGCTTGACGAGCAAGCACTTATCAGGTGAGCTTGGCTGGAAGAGCGGACATAACTGGGCTGCTGAAGGGATGCACATAACTGAGCTGGATGCACATGACTGAGCTGCTGAAGATATGGTGGGATGCGCCTGGTTGGAGGCGCATGATGTCTGCTGCGCCTGACTGATGGCGCATGGTGGCTACTGCGCTTATCTGGAGGCGCGTGGTAGCCGCTGGCTGTAGACTTAGGATCTTTCCTTTGTAGAAATTCTCCTTTGTACAACCTTTTCTTAGACATGTAATAGACTTCTGTATATCAAAAAAGTCTTCTTTCGAATGTCTATCTTTATTGATCTTGCTGTGAAGTTCTTCGTCTGAGTTCTGGCGCATGTAGTGTCTGGCGCATGGGCTTTCTGGTTGTGAAATTCCCTGCTTCTACAAAACCTGTCATTGAACCATACATAACAGCCTCCTTAAACACCTCATATGCTGTCCATATTAGCCCATCAAAATACCACAACACCATCCCATTTCAACACCTTAGAAAGCCTACATGGCTGTCCCCTTGTTGCTGTCCAAATCAGTCCTTAAATACCTTATATGTTGTCCATAACAGTCCTCAAAATGGCCCCAAAAATCTGTCCAAGTGACAGCCATTCGAACCCTATTTTTGCCCCTCTAAATGACAGCCATAGCTGCCCATTTAGCCCCTAGATGGCTGCCCTTTTGCACCCCCATTCCTGTCCAATAATAACCCATCTAATCCCCTTGATACACCCCTACATATCAGCCCCATTTGCTTTAGCATGTGTGTGTGAGAACTTGTGTGTGTATTCATGAGTTTGTGAGTGTGAGTGTGAGTGTGAGTGTGAGAGCCTAGAGAGGTATATCTAATAGCCTATAGGAGTGAACCAAATCCCTAGTGTGAGAGTCTACAGAAAAGTCTAGGAGTGAACCTAGAAGTGTGGTATCATGGGTGATATAGGTGAGTGAGTGGGTGGTATGGGTGAGTGATAGAGTGATGTGAGGATTCATGATATGGTTTAGGTAATAGGGTAAACCAATACCCATGTATCCTAACATAGCCTAGATACCTAGGATACCTATTTTTCTTGGTAGGTAAACCTTAGATAGGTTGGTATCTAGGTACCCTAAGGAGCATAGGCTAGTACCTTGGGTATTTACGGGTTTCCTTGGTATTGGCAAGGTATCGAAATTTACCTTGGTAGGGTAAAGTGAGTTTTTCCTAGGAATAGGGTATTAGTGTTTGGAGTCTAAGATAGGGTTAGAACTTGATTTCCTTGGTTGGTAATGATCAAATATGGTGCTCATAGACTAGTTTTGACGTCGGTTGACCTTTTTGACCAAAAGTCAACAAAAGTCAACCGAGAGTCAAACTTAGCCTTTAAGCGACCCGATTTGACCGAAACCAAATCCGAGTTGACCAGTTGACTGAAAATCAACTGTTAGTCAACATTTGACTTGTTTGACCTAGAGTTGACCCAGGGTTGACTCAGTGTTGACTCAGTGTTGACCAGAGTTGACCAGAGTTGACTTTTTGACCAAAAGTCAACTGTAAGTCAACCCTTGAACCAGATTGACCTAGTTTGACTTGCATTGACTCCCAGTGACCTAGTATGACCCAGTATGAGCCAGTATGACCTAGTGTGACATAGTCTGACCTAGATTGACCTAGTTTTGACTTAGACTTGCATTCATGATTTGAATTAGCTTCTTTTTTCAGTATTTAACCCTGTTTGACTCATAGTATCTTATTTTAGGTCTGTGATCACTCTGAACGTCTGTTCACCTTATCAGCTCAGGACTACAGGCGAGTACATTTACTGATAGTTTTATTGTCTTGATATATGCTATATCCGATTCAGTTGTAGTGTTATACTCGATTTCCAGTCACGACAGTTCACGGACAAGTATATGTTGGATCATGACATGGGATGTTATTCCTAGAGTTACATGGTATATTGGTACATATTCTGTCTTATTTCAGTGTATTGGTATAGACACCGATTTCAAAAGGGGACTTGCTACCCTCTTATGGAATCCCGTGTCATAACGTGTCATGTCCAGATCTATTGTACTATTCGGAGATGGGGGAGTTATTAGTGGTTGTGTGATCAAATTCCCACATGGTTCTATGGTACATATGGTTCATAACTATACCCTCGCCTCACGACGGATAAAGCCTTACCCTATACGGTTCATAGCTTTCCATGGTGACTGGCCTTATCGTTCTATTGTATACAGGGTTCATAGCCGGTCGGATGGAAAGCCTGAGCATATTTTTTCCAAGCCGATCACATAACACACTAATAATTCAAGGCACCTTTTATATTTATTATCTTGGTGACTAAGTTCTGTTCGGGAGAAGGGTTACAGCCCTGGTCCTTGTTTGGTTTAGGGGTTGTAACTCGGCTTCCGAATAGTTCCCAAGTCGCCCTATATACATTCATATCGTCGTCTTTTTTTCAGTACTCACATCATGATATATTTTCCAGTTGATTTTGTCTTGTATTTTATTACACTGTCTCTTATAGAATTTGTCAATTTATATGGAACTGCTGTTGGTGTTTGTACTTGCTCATTTTCTGACAGGATACCGTTGACAAATTTTACATATGACTCTGAGACTGATTGCCCGACTTACTATGGGGTTGAGTCTGACGGAGTAGACTTAGACTGTGGCTTGTTGGTAGAACCACTAGACTTTGCTCACCCTGAGTAGTATAGCTAGTTAGGTTTGCCTGGCCTGCGAGCCAGCTAGCACTTTCAGTTGTAGTATCTACTATATATTTTTTGAGACTCTGGATGTTTGTGTATAGCTCTGACTTGTGGATCTTGGACTCATTTCCTGTTTTATCTATCATATCTCTTTTCCATGCTATCTACCTTAGTTTGAATATATGATTGAGACTGTATTGCTATGTCACCTCCATTCGGAGTGTACATACTGTACAGGTACATTTATCTGTTTTAGTCGTAGTATTTACAGACCCTATATACAGCGTTCTACCATCGAAACTGCAGCTTAGGCTGGACGTAACCACGTGCTCGTTCCCCTCTTCAGGGTGCGGGTCGTGACACATTTTTGTGGTGGCCCATGCAGGTCAGAGTCGCAATTAGTACGATCTCGTAATGGTGCTCGACTTAGAGTGCTAATTACGAGCCTGCGACTAGGACGTATGATCTAGGGTATGATAGGAGTTACTCAATCATATTTTAGGAAACTCTGATCTTTGATTTTCATGACAACTCTTCTTGTATTTGAATTCAATTGTCCTCCTTTGATAATATCTTATCATGTGCCATATTGATCTCTTGGGTTCAATTCGTCTTCAGGATGACAGTGACTCGCTCTCAGGCAGTAGGGCCTAGTACAGTTCCAGAGAGGTCAGATCCGGGAGGTCTTCCACCTCCGGCTACGGAAGTAGCAGTCGAGAGAGCAGTAGCCACAGTCCCTGCCCTTCAGGCAGGAGTAGCAGCGGCAGTTCCCGGAGGTCTTCCACCTCCAGCTGAGGGAGCTACAGTTCAGGAAGCTGCCACATCAGTCCCTGCCCTTCCGGCGGGAGCAACAGCAGCGACGATTCCAAAGGTCTTCTACCTCCATCAGCGAGACCGTCCATGGTCATCCCTGACATTCTTCCACCGCCGCCTCAGTTACCGACAGACACTCAGGGGATGATGGCACTTCTGCAGCAGATGCTGCAGGCACAGCACCGTCAGGCAGAGGCACAGCACCGTCAGGCAGAGGTGCTGCGACAGACTATGGAGAACTTGCATCAGCTAGCGATGGCAGCAGTGAGAGAGGTGCACAGACTACAATTCAAGGAGCACCAGTACAGCAGCAGGGTCAGGGGAGGCCCGGTACACACCTCCACTTCAGGAAGATGAACCCACGGGAGTTCAAGGGTACCGAGGTGTCACTCCCCGATCCTGGAATACGTATTTTAATACGTAAATCGATAATTTGTATTTATCTTATATTTATACGATATTTATTATATTGTATTTCTTCATGCATTTTCCAAAATATTCGACAAATATTATTTCGTAATTTATTTTCTGCATTTGGGCCTACGGTTTTGGCTCATTTGGGTAACCTATTCTTGGTTCACCAATGGTTCATCATGAACCCTTGGTTCATCATGAACCCATGGGTTCATGATTCTATATAATAACTCATCTCATTCTCTCTCCTCTCATTTATTTCTTCTCATTTATTTCCTCCACCAACCAAGGCAAGTGCCAACTTGCTCAAGAGATGGATCAATAAATTTTTGTTAATGTTTTCTTACAAAAATTATTTGTCAAAAATGTTCTTCTCCTCATTCTATACTAGTTTAGAACTTGAAATTTTCCATTTTGAAGCTTTTTTTTTGTAGATCTAAGTTTAACTATTTTCGAATTTTTTGGTTTTGATCTAGCAAACTTTATTATTTTTAAGTTTTGAGTGTTCCATGTTGTAGAGAATTTTGTTCTACCCCATTTTGACCTATAGAAGTCCCAATTTGGGCTTAGGATGAGGATTTTATGGACCTTAGAAGTTCTAGGGCTCATGGTGTTCTTGCTCTCAGCCAAGAGGAAGGAGATGACCATGTAGTAGTTGGCGCGCACAGCCCCTTGGCCCAGCGCTTTTAGCGAAGGGCGCAGCCCCCTGGCCTAGCACTTTTTTAGCGAAGGGCGCAGCCCCTTGGCCCAGCACTTTTTTAGCGAAGGGCGCAGCTCTCTCGTGACCCTGCGAAGTCGAACCCTGCGCAGTCTGACCCTGCGCAACCTGATCCTGCGCAATCTGAACCTGCACAGTCGAACCCTGCACAGTCTGACCCTGCGCAACCTGACCCTGCGCAACCTGACCCTGCACAGCCTGACCCTGCGCAGTCTAACCCTGCGCAGTCTGACCCTGCGTAACCTGACCCTGCGCGATCTGATCCTGCGCAGTCTGAACCTGCACATTCTGACCCAGCGCGCTCTGACCTGGACTCCCCTATATTTTATATTATTTTTATTATATTGCTTATATATGTGTAAATGTTTGTGTATGCTATATATCCTTACGCCTTTTGTCCTGAGCATGATATGAGCACTAATGTGATCTCGGTGAACAAGTGTTCCCACCTGATACATGTACCTGAATGTTCCAGTTCTTGTTCATGCTCGACAAATGACTCGTAACTCCACGTGGCGTATTTGCAATGATGCATTACACTAAGGAGGGTAGAACATGTTGACATACTGATTGACATGGATCCTCACTTAGGGTACTCGTACTAAAGTACGACCTTTTAGGAGGATAATCATGCAGGCCACAGCATGTGAGTCCAAGATTTCACCTAGGGTTAAACTAGGCAACTAAATATACTAGATGCATGGGGAGGGCAGAATCCCGAGATCGTGTTACACCAGCCGCCTTGAGATATTGTCTTGACGCGCCGGCTGGTCTCCACGGATACTGTGTCATCTGCAACGAGTGGATGACTGTATCCGATTAATTCATGATATATATTATATGTTTTGGCAAGGTGGCCTTACGAGGGACCTGTGTCCAATACACCTGTCTATGCAAACCCCTGGGTTGGCTAGCCTTGCTGGAAAGATACGATCTGAGGATTTCTAAATAACGTGATGCGAGGATAACCTCGTCCCAGTAGAAACTCGTAGACTTGATTGGCCGTGAAAATGACTTGCTTGTATCCTATTACCTTCTGCGAATAAATGAGGGAAGCGGACTGTCATGGTACGTGATCCAACCCATGTTCTTGTTTGGTTGTTGGGTTGGTTATCGTTCTATGACAGGCTGTGGACCGAAGTTATGAACGGAGACTTACTCTGTTGT